>JAOQMS010000178.1:30260730-30315802 GCA_027563885.1 Erythroxylum longipes | reverse complement strand
ATGCCAAAAATGCCCTCAATTCATTCTTATGCATTTATTCCATAAACTATTATGCTTAATTTAACGAAAAAAATTTCGGGGGCCAACACAGACTTTGTTAACCTGTCCACCATCACCCATTCAGTATCGTGCCCCCTCTGACTCTGTGGAAGCCCTACTACAAAGTCTATAGTAATCTTTTCCCACTTCCATTTTGGGACTGGGAGGGGCTGCATCATTCCTGTAGGTTTTTGATGTTCTGCTTTAACCTGTTGATAGGTTAGACATTTAGCAACAACTTCTGATATTTGTTTCTTCATTCCTCTCCACTAATAATGTTCCTTAAGGGTGTGGTACATTTTTGTGCTACCTGGATACATAGCATAAGCTGAGGAGTGAGCTTCCTCTAAGATTTCTTTCTTTAGGTCCCCCACATCTATCACGCACAATCATTGCCCCCTCTTCATATTACCATCTTCTTGGATTGTAAATCTCATTCTTTGCCTGTTCTCAACTTCAGTTTTTAGCTTCATCAACTTGGGATCTCGTTTCTTTCTCTCTCTAACCTAATCCAACAAAATAGGGCTAATATGAAATGTAGCCACCAATGCCCCCGAGTCTGCCACATTCAATCTAACTCCTAGAGATATCATTTCCACTAGAAGTGGAAGGTATATTGTCTTCAGTTGTGCTATTAAGCTGGTAGGTCTCCTACTTAAGGCATTAGCCACTACATTGGCTTTTCGAGTGTGGTATTCCATTGTACAATTGTAATCTTTTATTAATTCCAATCATCTCCTCTACCTCATGTTTAGTTCTTTCTGAGTGAACAAATACTGCATATCTTGTGATCTGTGAAAATTTTGTAAGGAACACCATATAGGTAGTGTCTCCATATTCTCAATGCAAAAACCACCGCTATTAGCTCTAGGTCATGGGTGGGATAGTTCTGCTCATGTTTCTTCAATTGCCTAGAAGCATAGGCTACAACCTTATCATTCTTCATGAGAACACACCATAATCCCTATCTCGAAGCATCATTATAGATTATAAATCCGTCACTTCCCGTCGGTAATGTAAGCACAGGAGTTGTAGTTAATCTTTCTTTTAATTCATCAAAACTTCTCTGACTCACATCTGACCAATCAAACTTCTCCTCTTTCCTTGTTAACTTGGTCAGTGGGGCTGCTATTTTGGAAAATCCTTCAACAAATTTCCTGTAGTAGCCTACCAATTCAAGGAAACTCTTGACTTCTATCACATTAGTGGGAGGTCTTCAATTAGTAATAGCTTCAATCTTCTAGAGGTCCACACTAAGTCCTTCAGCTGATATGACATAACCCAAGAAGGCGACCTTATCAAGCCAAAATTGGCACTTACTGAATTTAGCATATAATTGGTGCTCTCGTAGAGTATATAAAACTATCCAAAGATGTTCTGCATATTCCTCCCAACTACTGAAATACACTAATATGTCATTAAGAAAAACAATCACAAACTTATCTAGATACTCTCAAAACACCATATTCATCAAATCTATAAAAGCAGCTAGAGCATTTATTAATCCAAAGGGCATAACCAAGGATTCATAATGCCCGTACCTAGTCTGAAAGGTAGTCTTCGGGACATCTTCACTACGAATGTTCAACTAGTGATAGCCTGATCCTATATCAATCTTTGAACACACCCTGGAGGTAATCTTGGAAGATCCTTTGGAAGTACATCGGGGAACTCTCTAACCACCGGAATATGTTATAACTTCCCCAACTGACTCAATCTAACCTCCTTTTTAAAACAATCCACTACTGTATGATGTGTGGATAATCAATCCATTTTGAGAATAATATCAAAATCTCGAATGTCTAATATAATTAGATCTGCCAGAAAACTCCTGACCATTAATCATTATGTTACTGCCAGCAAACACTCTTTCAGCAAAAAGTGAGTTTCCAGCTGGACTGGAAACTATTATCCCACTGTTTAATCATTAAGGTTTTACATCCAATTTTACAGAAAAATTAAGTGACATAAAAGAGTTTGTAACACCGGGATCTACTAAAGCATATACATTATGCTCAAAAATAGAAACCATACCAGTGACTACATCTAGTGTCGTATCTGCCTCTTGCCGAGTAACTTCAAAGACTCGAGCTTACGATTTACCTGCCTGTCCAGTGGGGGCTGCTCCCTTACCTCCTGAACCACTGCTGGATGCTAGAAAACTCGACCCTCTGACTTGAGAAACTCGACCGCCCTATCTAAAAACCTCTCTAACTTGTAGAGGTGCTAAAGATCTCACCACTAATCTCTCTGCAGTAATCAATTGGGGACAATCTCTCCTAAAGTGTCCCTCCTATCTATAGTGGAAACAGCCCATTGTATTCATTCGATACTCGCCCAAATGTCTCTTTCCACAAGTAGTACACTCTGGCACTAGTATTCTAGTGTCGTGGAAGTCCTTGGGTTTATGATGTGACCCAAAGGATCCCTAGCTAGTTGATCTGCCTCTGCTGAACCTCCAGCCACCGGTCCATCTTGACTTGCTTTTTCTTATTAAACCTTGCGATGAGCTAGCTGTTGCATTGCATTTTTGTTCTGATCTCACAGTTTGGGTGATCATCTTTATATTTCTTTCCAACTTCATTGCGTCTTCCACTAACTCCCCATAGTGTGTCTGTGAGTCCAGAGACAAATGGATCCTCAACCTAGGGTTTAAACCTATAACAAACCTTCTACATTTATGCTCTTCACTATCAGCAATAAATAGAACATGCCTGATAAGCTTTCAAAATTTTTCTCATATTCTATCACTAACATCGGACCCTACTCCAGACGAAAAAATTCCTCTACTCGGGCATCTTTGTAACTCTAGGGCAGAACCTATCAGTAAACTCTTTTTGAAAATTAAACCAAGACACCTCATCTAGATGACGTCTCTTAATAGCTTCCCACCAATCCTTTGCCTTGCCCTCAAGAAGGAAGGTGAAAAATACCACTCTCTACTCATTTGTACATCCCACAACTTGGTATATCTTCGTAATCTGGTCTAACCATCTGAGTGCACTCTCTGGATCTCCACTCCCATCAAAAGGCTTCGTACCCAGTTTACACACCCGTTTGATGGAACATCCAAAAGTTTCTCTACTTTCACGTGACTGTCGCATCGTCGCGGCGAGTATCTAAGTCATCTACTCTATAGTAAAATTTCCCCCAGTTGGTTCTGCTAACCCTGACAATTGAGAATGGGATTCATTCATGGAAGTACTCACTCAGTCTGGAAAGTGTTCCTCTTCCTGTCTTGGTAGTGCCTTAGGTGTAGAAGCCATTGGTTTGGCCCTATAGGGACGTCCACGGCCTCGTCTGTGCATCGTGTTATGCATTTGGCAAATTGAAAATGTATAAGACTTTCATGTCCTGAACCATATGCATGTAAATCACAACATTTTATAGGTTACCTCACTTTGAAAACAACTTCAAAAACATTTTGCAAATGCATTAAACAGAAAAGGGTAACTTAGCTCTGATACCAACACTAATAGGCCCTTTTCCTGATGATTAGGTGACCTGCCCAACACCCTACGAAAACCCTCTAGTCATCATCCAATCCAACTCGAAAGTCCCCCTAGAGCTAAGCCTTTTCCATTTTCTTCAAAATATTTTAACTCAATATAAGAGAAAAGGGGTAACAGTGGAAGTTTTTAAAAGTAACCTTCACTAAAAATTTCGATAGGATAATAGTTGTTATTTACTAAAACCAAAAATTTTAGGTTCCTGAAAAGCAATTCAAAACACTTCTATCCATTTAACCAAAGCACCATTGCTACTTTTGGACTTCAAGTCCATTCAGAAATAATCTCAAAGGTTCAAACACATTCACGCATTTAGTTAAAGAAAAGAACATTTATAAATAATCATATTTTCACAAAACCAAGATCAAGACATATTTACAAAAATGATGAACTATACGTAGTAAAACAATTACAGTCTATCTTTACACAAAAGATGTTCAAAAGATGTTCATTATTATACAATAAATGTAAAACAATTGCACAAGCAAAACTGCCTACACAGTCGCACGTGACGAAGGTAGCTACTCAAATGGTGGAGTCCCAGCTACTGAAATCCCTAAGTATGCACCTGGGAGTCTTAAAATTTAAAAAAAAGAACAGAAAATAAAGAGTGAGCTAAACAAGCTCAGTGAGTGTTATGGTTTCGATTCAAAACGTATAAACATTAATCTCCATAAAGAACAAAGATAATTTCCTTTTCTTTTCAAGCAATAGCTAATATTCTGACATAATAAATTTATATAATCAATGCACATGTAAAACACAATCAAGTTCCTCTTTTCTTGTGAGGTAAACAGAGATGGTAATCGATAGTTTCATGAACTTTCTCTTTTAAAATTTTCTTTTCCATTTGGTACCATTAAGTATAAGGCCACGCAGCTGGTTCTGCACTGCTTACCCATGCCTGGCTAGCCTTTAGTAAAGGAGTTGGCTCTGCATTGCTTACCCGCACTAGGTTAACCACTATATACTGATTGTTACGGGGCTGATTCTGCATCCCTTACTCATAACGATGATAACACTACATATAAATCAGTAGTTACAAGGCTAGTTCCGCATCGCTTACTTGTAATAGTGCTAACACAATATATATTCCATACGTGTAGAGCGCGACTCACAAGACATACTGACAAACACGACACCACCCACTGTTAGTGACAGATGTCCCCTACCCTGCCATGCACATTAGGACGTACTCTGATCGATATAATCATATGTATAAGGAGACCTAAGGATGTACCCAGACTAAACAACAATTAATACACAGGTGCACCACATTTTTATACCAATTCAGTTCATATTCAAATTCCATTATTGTGTCAATTCAGTGCATATGCAATTTTAATTTGAAGCCATCTTAAAGCACACATATAAATCTCATAAAAATTAGCTTTCAAATTCAAGTAGCAGCATCAATGAACTTATTCATAAACATACTTTTCATGATAAAATAGAAAACATTTTTATTTCATAAAATCAGTTTAAAGATACACTCACAATTTTGTGGTTTATCACCAAATACGCTCATGTGTTCAGGGTCTCTTCTTGACCACTTGTTCTCCTAATCTCTTAGGAAATTGGTGAACACCAATCCTAATTCAAGATTTCTTCAATTTATACTCCAAAACCACCAAAAATGACACCTCTCTTCTTCCTCTTCTCCTTGGCCGAATTCTCCCTCTTTCTCTCTTCTTTTCTTCCTTTCTTTTTGGGTCTGACGAATCCTCCTTTCAAATGAACCAAATTTTTTCTTCTTTTGCCTTTTTATACTACTTTAACACTTTACACATGTCATTTTCTTATAAAACATCTTAAATGACTCATCATCATCTAATTTAATGCTTCTTAAATCATATGGAGTCTTGTAATTAGTCAATAAATGTGAGTCATTTAAAATTTATTAATTAAGTGCATTTATGTAAAAAGACCAATTCGTCCTTTCATGGATTACTACACTTATAATCTTTTGAATGTGTCTTGAGATAGACTATCAAATTAGGCAAACAAACGGACCCTTCGACCGTACAGAATTACCCATTCCAGATTTTGTGGAACAGTTTTTGATTATGTTATTGAGGTTGTTACGATGGTTTCTGCAAAATAGAGACTATGAAATGCTTATCTTTTTTATTTTAAACGAATACCCAACTTTTATAATATCGTTATCTTTTCTGAAATAATCCAAATAAATTTTAATTTTGAAATATAACTAAATTTGAAATATTATTAATTGCTAACATCAAACTCATTAATTTAAAAGTCTTGACCTAACAATTGTTGTTGTTATAGTAAATTGTTTGATGTATGTACCGGTGAATAGGTAGACTTATCTTAAATTTTTAATATAAATTTAAATAATTTCAGAATTAAAAAATTCATTTAAATAAAAATTATATGTTGACACAATAAATTTTATTTTGACAAAATTTGGTAATAGACTCATATTATAATAAGGAAAATTTATTTACAAAACACAAGATCTTTTAAAGATTTATTCTTAAATTTTGTTTAAATAAAAAATAAATAGTAGGTTTAAGATTAATTTATAAATAATAAAATATTAAAGACTGATTTATTAGTAAATTTATATATATTTTTGAAGAGGTCATTATATCCCACCGTACGAAGCTTCAGCCCAGCAAACATGATCAATTGTAAATAAATATCCGACGACGTAGCGTTTTGATGTTTAGGCCAAAGTTCCAAAAATATCATCTTTCCAATTGTGTTGGCCTTATCCATCCAAATCAACCATTAGCTCCTCCCAAAGCAAAAACCCCAACCTCTAAACCCCTCGCCACTGCTTCCATGTTTATTCATGTAATCAATTTGTAACACAGCACTTCCATCAAATATCTTCAATTCTCTGTGAGACCTCCCACTTATGGAGCTCTCTTCTTCTTTCTCACAGCTCGCGAGACCCTCCGACCTATCGTTTGCATCCTCTTTCTCTCCGTTTCCTCTCCAGTTGCTACTCAAAAGCAATTTAGTCCCCAATCATTTCCGGGTTCTCTCTGTCGCCATTGATCCACAGGAGCTACCCCAGAACAGCCCACAGAGACTGCTCAAAGAGCTTCAAGAGCGCAAAAAGATAACCTCTCCCAAGAGAAGACTGCCACCCAAAAGGTTCATACTACGCCCTCCGCTCGACGACAAGAGGCTCACTGACAGGTTTCTTAACAGCCCACAACTGTCGCTCAAACAGTTTCCTCTATTGAGCTCTTGCTTGCCCTCTTCCCGCCTCAACAATGCTGACAAGACTTGGATCGACGAGTACTTGCTCGAGGCCAAACAAGCATTAGGGTACCCTCTAGAACCGTCGGAGAGATTGGGGGATGATAATCCCGCGAAACAGTTCGATACGTTGTTGTATATGGCGTTTCAGCATCCGAGCTGTGAGAGGACTAATGCGAGGCACGTGAGGTCTGCGCATTCTAGGCTTTGGTTCTTGGGTCAGTATGTGTTGGAATTGGCGTTGTGCGAGTTTTTCTTGCAGAGGTATCCGAGGGAGTCTCCAGGACCTGTGAGAGAAAGAGTGTTTGGGTTGATTGGTAAGAGGAATTTGCCCAAGTGGATTAAAGCTGCCAGTTTGCAGAATTTGATATTCCCTTATGATGATATGGACAAGTTGGTGAGGAAGGATCGTGAACCGATAGTGAAGTGAGTGTGGTTCTGCTTCTCAATTATGTTTTGTCTAACTTTTGTTTCTAGTTTCGTTCTGAAGTTTGGTAACATGGGTAATTTCTCCTCTTAATCGTGGTTTATGGATCAAGATTGTTTCTCTTAATGTGGTAGTCTTAATGTCTTTCCTACCTTGGTGGTCCATTAATTTAGACAAATGAAGTGAGAAAGGATGATGATATCGACCTGGGAATTGTTATTCTTGGTTTAGTGCTGACAATGTGAATGATTAATACATATGCATACGGCTGTGCATCTCGATGAAAGATCTTAATTGAGATTTTTCAGCCGCGGGAAGCATGAGGACACAATGATACTTTTATTTTTACATTAGGATTATATATTGACGATTGGGGGGTAAAAGAGGAACATACTCATGCTGGGAGCCCTATGTCGTAGTTTATTGTGGTCTGGGGTTAAAATACGAATTTGAACCACTGTATTTAGTGGTGAATTGATAGCCTATTGGGATTTAAGTGCAACCAAAACAAATGCTTAACATTGCTCCAAACATCAATAACATGGATAGTATATCGTATAGCTAGGGGATACTAACCTATTCCATATAATGATGCATTGGTAACGCAGATGGTTGAAACTATTATTTTGTCAATTATGTTTCATCCACATGCAAGTGATAATATCATGATGATGTTTAAGTGGGAAGAACATGATTTGCTATGAACTTTATCTATTTGATAAGGTTGACATCAGAAGCAAAGTTGACTAGAAATTTGGAGGCCAGGGATCTGTTGGGATGATGTATGTTGAATAAATGATAGTTCCGTTGATTAAGATCCTTAAAATTAAATCGTTAGGATGTTTCTAAGAGCCAATACCTGTCAATTTAACTTTTTCTTATGCGCCTAGACAAAGACATATTTCACACCAGAACAGAAGGTATTGATCCCATTTCTGGGACATCTATTAATATTTGAATTGAGTGGCCTGGATCAGGACCCATATGTGTCGATAATACTATATATCAGCTTCTTGATTCAAACCAAATCATTCCTTTAAATTTGATGATCTCCTCTAATGGATTCTGAATGCCTGATGTCGTTAATGGATTTCACCTGTCCGTAATGGCTCACAATTTATTAGCTTCCTGGTATACTTGATTGTTGTTTTGACTTGTAAGTCGTCATTGCAGTATGTATTACACTGTGCATTAAGTTCTTCTTCTTATGACAGGTCAGTCTTCTGGGCTTTATTTGGGGCAATATATTTATGTTTTGGCATGCCTGAGGTATATCGTGTCCTTTTTGAAGTGTTTGGGATGGACCCAGAAGCTGAGGATTGCCAACCCAAATTGAGGAGACAACTTGAAGATGTAGATTATGTTTCTGTAGAGTTTGAAGGCAATCGACTTAGTTGGCAAGACGTTGCTGCTTATAAGGCAAGCTTTATTTCTTTGTTCACTCTTTTTATCGGATTATTATCACTTTTACACTTAAATAAAGGACAGAAATAAAGTATTTTTATGGACATGGTTGTATAAGTTCTTAGTGAGATAGTTGTTGATTCCTTGTTTCCACTTTTAACTGTATGTATATTATCTTACCGGCAGATTAGATAAATGAGTCTGTATATTATTTCTATAATATTTTTTGCATTTTCAGCCTCCAGAAGATGCCCTCTTTGCACATCCAAGGCTCTTTAGGGCTTGTGTGCCTCCAGGCATGCACCGATTCCGAGGAAATTTATGGGATTTTGACAGCAAACCTCAGGTTATGCAAAGGCTAGGGTATCCTTTAGCAATGACAGATAGAATTCCAGATATCACTGAAGCCAGGAACATCGAACTTGGACTTGGGTTACAGGTACCTCCTTTCTGTGTCCTTGATATGCAGATCTCCAAATGCTTATGCATTATATGTGTTTGTATATTCAATTTTGGTATGCTGGGATGCATACTTGCATATATCCATAATGCCATTCATGTTATGTCCTCTGTGGATATATAATCATTTCTGTTTATGGCTAAAATTCATCTAAGTCCAAAGTACGATTCTGCTGTCCTATAGAGCAGCAGTTTTGGTAGACTTGATTATTGTATGTGTTAGTAAAGAATAGAAATGTTTGAGCATATAGTTAGCAACTCCTATAACGACCTGGTAGAAGGATCCATATAAATTGTATTGCGCGTAACTGAATCCATCTGGTAACATGAGAAAGTTCGAGATAGTTGACTGTATTGTTAGGTGTTTAGTTGCAGAAGAATATTTTTTTGGGAATAATAACGACAAAATAGAGAAATAAAAAAAATAAAGAGACACATAACTATTTAGGTGGTTTGGCGCAATGCCCACATCTACGGGCGAGGAAAGAATAAAATTCACTAATTAATTTGAAGAATACAAAGCGTGGAGAGTAACTCTCAAAACCCCAAAACCCAATTACACTCTATTTTACTCTCACACTTTTTTCCTTGTTTCTCCTTTGTGAAACTATGCAAATAAATGGGTTTATATAAGTATGGTTTGGCTTTAAACTTTGGTGAGAATAATGCTACGTTATGGCCCAATTCCATTCAGTTCGCTTGATAGACAAGTGAGCCAAGTAATGGTCATTTCTTCCACTAAAAAATGCTTAGATATGGACATGTCACGCAAGTCTAAGAGGAACGAACGGTATCAAATTTGTTAACGTTTGGCTTGAATTTTTTCAAAACCCATGATAAAGACATCATGTTTACCATTCTTTCTTATTAGACATTCGTGGCATGTCCAACATTTTTTAGTGGAAGAAATCACCATTACTTAGCTCACTTGTCTATCAAGTTAATTGAATGGAATTGGGCAATGAAACGTGACATTATTCTCGCCAAATTTTGAAGCCAAACCATACCTATATAAACCCATTTATTTGTATGATTTCACAGAGCAAAAACCAAGGAAGAAAGTGAGAGAGTAAAATATAGTGTAATTGAGTTTTGAGTGTTACTCTCCACATTTTGTATTCTTCAAATTAATTATTGAATTCTATTCTTCCCTCGCCCATGGATGTAGGCACTCCACCAAGCCACGTAAATAGCTATGTGTCTCTTTATTTTTTTATTTTTCTATTTTGTTGTTATTATTCCCAAATAAATATTTTTCTGCTAAACAGCTAACAAGTGGTATTAGAGCTATTACCATATTTATTTGGGATTTGTCATGGCAACGATAGAATTTGATATTGAGAAATTCGACCATACTATGAATTTCACCATGTGGCAAGTCAAGATGACTATTATGGATGAGGCGAAGAAACAGGAGATGGATGATAAAGCCCTTGCTACCATTCAGTTATACTTGTCAAACGAAGTCTTACAAAGACTCAAGCTTGTTCCATAGGTCTTTGGCAATCTTCTCCTGAACAACTTCTAGAATTTGAGCACCAAACTAGTAGCTAAACACCGACTCTACACACTCAATATGGCCGAAAGTACGCCTATCAAATCTAAAATTGACGAATTCTCCACTATTCTAATGGATTTAGAAAATATGGAGATTTCTTATGAAGATGAAGATCAAGCTCTTATGTTGCTTCACTCACTTCCTCCGTCGTACAAGCACTTTAGAGATACTTTGATTTATAGTCAGCAAACTCTAAAGTTAGAGGGTGTTAAGGCAACTTTGTCTTCAAAGGAACTCATTGATAAGGAGCTTGGAACAAGTAGAAATGATTGTCCGGCAAAAGGTCTACTCATTAGAGGAAGGTCAACAGATAATGGCTCTTCAAGCGGCCAAAAACCAAGATCTAGATGCAAATCTAGATATAGGAATCTTGTTTGTAATTGTTGCAAGAAAAAGGAGCACATTAAGTCAGACTCTATAAATTGAAGAATTGAAGAACAAGCAGCAAAATAAAGATCAGAAAAATGAAGAAAAGCCTGTAGAAGCCAGTGTTGTTGAAGGAGTTTGTGATGTTATCTCAGTAAGCAGAGATGGTGGCAAATCTACATAAAGGCGGATTTTGGATTCTACTTGCATTTTTCATATATGCCACAATAAGGATTTGTTCTCTAACTACAAACCTATTCAAGGTAAAGTTGTTTTGATGGCTAATGACTACCCTCGTGAGATTGCTAGAATTGACATAGTCAAAATCAGAATGCAGGATGGTGTGGTGAGAACCTTTACTAAAGTTTGAAATGTTCCTGACTTAAAGGACAATCTTATTTCTTTAAGTACATTAGAAGATTCTGGTTGTGAATTAATTGGTGGAAATAGGATTTTGAAAGTTCTTGAAGGTGCTCTTGTTGTGATGAAGGGTTTGAAACAAATTGGTAGATTATATGTGTTGTAATGATCTATTGTTATAGGTTTAACTGCCATCACTTCATCTACTATGTCAAATTTTGATGTCACTAAATTGTGGCATACGAAGATCGAACACATGAATCAAAGAGGTCTAGATATTTTAAGCAAGAGGGGTCTTTTAAGTGGTTAGAGTACAACAAAGTTAGATTTATGTGAGCACTGCATTTTCGGCAACAGAAAAGAGTCAGTTTCAATACTGAAATCCATAAGACTGAAGGTATTCTGCATTCTATTCATTCAGAACTTTGGGGGCCTGCTCTTGTTCCTGCTAAAAGTGGTGCTTGATATATGCTTACCTTTGTTGACGATCGCTCCAAAAAGGAATGGGTGTGTTTTTTGAAACACAAGAATAATGTGTTTTCTACCTTTAAGAAGTGGAAGGTTTTGGTGGAAAAGCAAACAAACAAGAAAATAAAACGTCTTCGCACTGATAATGGGTTGGAGTTCTACGTAAGTGAATTTAATAAATTCTGTAAAGATGAAAGTATTGTTAGATGTTAAGCGACCATTTCATCACAATAGCTTAAGCTGTTGTGTGAGGCTAACTTAATTGGTTTTATATATTCGCTAACACACCCCCTTAAGTGAAAGCCCTTTGGGCTTAAAACTTGCACGGGCCTACTTTACCTTGTGCTTAATTTAATAGGCGGGTGTTAGGATTCGAACTCATGACCACTTGGTCACAGAGGCTCTTATATCATGTTAAGCGACCATTTCATCACAATAGCTTAAGCTGTTGTGTGAGGCCAACTTAATTGGTTTTATATATTCGCTAACATTAGACATCTCACAGTTAGAGGGAACCCACAACCGAATGGTGTAGCCGAGTGCGTTAATAGAACCCTCTTAGAATAAGTTCACGGCATGCTGTCTAATTTAGGCCTATTAAAAGATTTCTGGGCAGAGCAGCTTCTAAAACTTGCTACTTGGTGAATCGTTCTCCATCTACAGCTATTGATTGTAAGACTCCTAAAGAATTATGGTGTAAAAAACCTGCTGACTACTCTAATTTGAGGGTGTTTGATTGCCTAGTTTATGTTCATGTTAATGGTGGTAAATTGGAGCCAAAATCTGAAAAGGGCATTTTCATTGGCTACCCTCATGGTGTAAAGGGATATAAAGTTTGGTTTTTGATCCTAAGACATCCAAAGCTGTAATCAGTAGGGATGTTGTATTTGATGAATCTGCTATGCTTGACCCAAACAATCCTAGCTCTTTTGACACTAGTGTGAAAAATTCTGAAAAGCCTACGAAAGTTGAGGTGGAGAATTTGCCTTTAGAAGATGATGTTTCACAGTAAGGCCAAGTTCTGTTGCCTGCTCCTATTAAGATCTCACAAGAGGAGCATTCTATTGCTACACATAGGCCAAGAAGGGAGAAAAAAATACCTCAAAGATTGGTTGATACATATTATTTTGCATATGCTTTGGTAGTGGCACAAGAAATTGATGATATTGGTGAACCTTCCTCGTATTCATAAGCTATTTTTTATGATGATTCACCTAAGTGGCTAATCGCTACGCAGGAAAAGGTGGAGTCTCTCCATAAGAATGAAACTTGGGATTTGGTCAAGCCGCCAAAAGACAAGAATATAGTTGGTTGCAAATGGGTCTTCAAGAAGAAAGATGACGTTCTAAGTGTTGAAGATGCAAAGTACAAGGCATGGTTGGTTGTTAAGGGCTACAATCAAGTACATGGAGTTGACTTTAATGATGTGTTTTCACATGTTGTTAAACATAGCTCTATTTGTGCCTTGCTTGCTTTGGTTGCTATGCATAATTTGGAGTTGGAACAACTGGATGTTAAGACTACCATCCTGCAGGGAGAGCTTGAGAAGATAATTTACATACAACAACCCGAGGGTTTTGAGATTGAAGGCAAGGAAGACCATGTTTGCTTGTTAAGGAAATCATTTTATGCCTTGAAACAGTCTCCTCGACAGTGGTACAAGTGGTCTGATTCCTTCATGGTTAGTCATTGCTATTCCAGGAGCCAGTATGATAGTTGTGTGTATTTCAGAAAACTTAAAGATGGCTCATTGGTGTACTTGTTGCTTTATGTTAATGACATGCTTATCGTGGTCAAGAATATGTCTGAAATCAAGAAATTGAAGTCAAAATTGAGTAGCGAATTTGAGATGAAAGACTTAGGAGCGGCGAAAAAATTTTTGGGTGTAGAGATACGAAGAGATAAAAGTTGCTGGAAGGTTTTACCTTTCTCAAAAAGGTTTTGTTGAAAAGCTTTTGGAGCGTTTTGGCATGAAAAGGCTAAACCTGTAAGTACTTCGCTTGCTGCTCATTTTAGACTTCCTACGGCTATGTCACTACAGTCTGACAATGAAATTAAGTATATGTCGCATGTTCCATACGCTAATGCTGTTGGTAGTCTCATGCATGCTATGGTGTGTACTCACCCTGATATTGCACATGCAGTCAGTGTTTTTTGTAGATATATTGCTAATCCTATTAAAGTGCACTAGCAAACAGTGAAATGGATTTTGAAATATTTGCGAGGTACCACTAATTTTTGTTTGGAATTTGGAAGGAGTATGGGTAGTGTGGTTGGTTATGTTGATTCAGACTATTCAGGTGATCTTGATAAAAGAAGATCCATCAGAGGCTATGTATTAACTGTCGGAGATACTGCTATTAGCTGGAAAGCTACTTTGCAATTTACTGTAGCTCTGTCTACTATAGAAGCAGAATACATGGTAGTTACTAAGGCGATAAATGAAGCCGTTTGGTTAAGAGGTTTATTTGGAGAGCTCAGTTTGGACCATAAGGTGATTTTCGTCCATTGTGATAGCCAAAGTGTTATTCACTTAAAAAATCAAATGTTTTATGAAAGGACGAAGCATATTGATGTGAATTACCATTTTGTTCACGGTATTATTTCTCAAAGGCTTATTTGGAGAAGGTGGAGTAAAGTTCATTAATATTCTGCATCAAGAAGAAAATTTAGGCCAACGCAGAGTTTTGCTAATGTTTGCCTTGAATTATTTCAAAACCCATGATAAAGACATGTTTTGTCGCTTCTTTCTTCTTAGACTTGCATGGCATGTCTATATCTAAGCATTTTTTCAGTGGAAGAAATCAACATTACTTGGCTTATTTGTTGATCAAATGAATTGAATGAAATTGTGCAATGAAACGTGGCATTATTCTCACTGAAGTTTGAAGGCAAACCAAACCTATATAAACCCATTTATTTGAATGGTTTCACAGTGGAAAAACAAGGAAGAAAGCAATGAGAAAAATATTGCAATTGGGTTTTGGAGTTTTGAGTGTTACTTTCCACATTTTGCATTCTTCAAATTAATTAGTAAATTTTATTCTTCCCTCGTCCGTTGACGTAGGCATTGCACCAAACCACGTAAATAGCTGTGTCTCTTAATTTCTTTTAATTTTCTATTTTGTCATTATTATTTTCAAATAAATATTTTTCTGCAACTAAGCACCTAACACATGAACTGTATCGCATGCAACAACGTATTTCAGGCCAATGAATTGGAGTTAGTTTTGAGTACCGTTAATTCAAGTTAGATTTTCTTTCTAATGGCTATTCAGACTAGTTGTCATTTAGCTCAACCGCACGAGTCATGTAGTGGATTAACTTTGCTATATGAAGAATTTATCTGTCCCCTTCTGCTCTGATGTATTTACGTATCTCTCGCACTATTACAGCTTTGTTTCCTGCATCCATCAAAACACAAATTTGAACATCCTCGATTTTGCTACGAGCGACTGGAATATTTTGGCCAAAAGATCCAGGTAAGGTGGTCGTGAAGTCTTCTGGAAATGGAGAGAGAAGAATGTTGGAAACCACATTTTCCTTAAACTAATGGTTTTCTTAAGTGAGGCATAGCTCCGACAAATTAAATGATGTATGTTGTCATTTGTTTTTAGGATCTTGTAATGGCAGAGAGGCTACTGATGAAGCATCTGGATGCACCCGGAAAGTGGCTACAAGAGAGACACCGTCGACTTCTTATGAACAAATTCTGCGGAAGGTACTTGAGAGAGAAGCATCTCCATGGATTCATAATCTACTCTGAACAGGTTCAAGATGCATTTGAGCACAATCGAAGGTTAAGAAACCCTGCCTCAACATCTGTCCAACAAGCCATCCACGGTCTTTCTTATGCCGTGTATGGTAAGCCTGATGTGAGACGGCTCATGTTTGAGGTTTTCGATTTTGAGCAGACACAACCAAAGCCTGTACGATGATTCCTGCTTACTCTATAACTCTATAATACATTTCACTTTTCTTTCCTTTGTATTATATATTCTTTAGCGAGGCTTCTCATTTCTGTACAAAATGACTGAGCTTAATGATTTCTTCAGACGGATTCTATGGTTTTTTTTATTTATTTATAAATTTTTAACCATTTATTTTTCATCATTAAAGTTGAGAAATCAAACCTTAAGCTTGGATTTGGGTCCATTTGGTGAGAACACAATAAGGTCGGATTCCCATCTCAGATATTTTTGTTCTTCCAACTAAAAATTCTTTCTTTCTTTATTTAATTTTTCCGTTAAATAAATAAAAGGATTAATAATAATTAAATACTTAATTTTTTAATTTTAAACTGATGTTAATATTTCGGTTAATGTTACTGAAGTGTCTTTGTCACTTAAGATAGAGACTTTAAACATTTATACACGTTAGATTTAATTAAGCTTATTTAATTAAATTTTAATTTAAGTACGTCGTTTTGAGATTGGCATTCTTAAATCAAACACATTGTTTAAATTGCTAAAATTGAAAATCTTAAATCAGTTTGTTCTTATACAAAAAGAAAGGTCTAGACTAGAGCCAAATTGTTAAAATTGAAAATTCTAAATCAGTTTATTTTTATACCAAAAAAAAGGTCTAGAGTCGCAAGTAGGGATTTCATTCATATTATTAAAAATTGCGTTATAATTATCTCACAATAGTGTGACAAAGTAGTAAATTAGAATTTCATTCATATTATTAAAAATTGCGTTATAATTATCTCACAATAGTGTGACAAAGTAGTAAATTAATTATCACTCCTTCAAACTTGAATTATAATTACAAAATTTGGAAAAATTTTTAATTAATCCTAATTAAATTTATCGTGATTGGTGGATGGTTAATGGGATCGTGGCGCATGGCATGAATCCTTTTTCCTCATAGAGTGCGCCTGTAGCGCACCAGCCTAACCTGCGCACCATCCACTCCCACCCCCATCCTCCCAATCCAATACCCAACAATATCACACTACCCTGCCCGTACCCACTTCGACGAAGAATACGATATCTGCGATAATATCAACTACTGCTTCATCTCCTGTTCGGGTTCTTTCCTCTGATCCATGTCGAAATCTAGAGTCTACGCGGACGTCAACGTTCTTCGTCCCAGGGAGTACTGGGATTATGAGTCTCTCACTGTTCAATGGGGGTAATTTCTTTTTCTTGGTCTTTTTTAGAACCCTAATCTTTTAGGTTTAATCTGCTTCCTTTATCATTTCTTCCTCTTTTGTTCTCTGAATTTCTTTTGAGTGCGATTGGTATCGATGGTTTTTTGAAACTTTTAAATAATTTGGCCTCGATTTGTTCTGGTAGATTACCGTCACTGAGCTAAGTGCGATTTTCTGGTTTAGTAGAGTACATCGGTCAAATGGACTCTACTTCTTGATGGATTCAATGGACGGTGTTGGATCGCTTGATGGGCTGTGTTACGTGAAAAGAATTGTGTAATTGAATGAGTGAAGCGAAGTGCTGTTTGTTTGGTGTATTTGCTGCTATGAAGTCTTAAAACAGCTTCAAGATAGTGTTTCAAAAGAAATTTGTTAAAGAGTTACACGTCCAGCGTTAATAAGATAATCACGCAAATGAAACCATGATACCAAGATCCTGTCAGATTTGAGTTGCACAAACTTATTGACTTCACATTTGTTTTTGCGTTCTTTAGGTCTGTCTGTGTTAGTTTACTCCTTGCAATGTGTTGGGTTATGATCAGACTTGATTAATATACAATTCTGGGATTCTTATATTTTTCATTTGTCTGCACTAATCATAGTGTTTTACTTCTTCTGCATTGTTCTTGAGCGTGTTATATTGTTTTCAGCGACCAAGATGATTATGAAGTTGTTCGTAAAGTTGGGAGGGGGAAGTATAGTGAGGTGTTTGAAGGCATTAATGTGAATAGCAAAGAGCGGTGCATAATCAAGATTCTCAAACCTGTAAAGAAAAAGAAGGTGATTGTTTCAATGTTTTTATAATTTGTGGGTGACATAATTTGCAAGCTCTTTACAACAATTCTTTGCTGCAAACCGAGTTGGGAAGTAGTTTGGGGCATAGCGTGATAGTTTATTGACATCTCTGCAGATAAAGAGAGAAATAAAGATCCTGCAGAACCTTTGCGGTGGCCCAAATGTTGTGAAGCTTCTGGATGTTGTCAGAGATCAGCATTCAAAAACTCCTAGCCTGATATTTGAATTCGTGAACAGTACAGATTTCAAAGTTCTGTATCCCACTTTGACTGATTATGACATCCGCTACTACATATACGAGCTTCTCAAGGTAATTTATCTGTAGCATCTCTCTGTCTCACATAAACGATACATCATGAGAATAGAATGGACAGTTTTTAATAAATGAAGTTCTCTTTTCTTGGTAATGCAGGCATTGGATTACTGCCATTCACAAGGAATAATGCATAGGGATGTCAAGCCTCACAATGTTATGATAGACCATGAGTTAAGAAAGCTTCGTTTGATAGATTGGGGTCTTGCTGAATTTTACCATCCTGGCAAAGAGTATAATGTTAGAGTGGCATCAAGGTTAGAATTTTGATGACATCTTATCCAGTTTCTTTTGTCCTCAATATGATTTGTAGTTATATGAAATGTTCCAATAATGGCCTGCACAGGAAAAATATTGAAACTAATGTTGTTTTGCATAGCAGAAAATCAGAATCATATGGCATGTTCTCTGTCTCTAGATTATTATGTAAGACCATGTATTTAACCCTGATCCGCGAGATTATCGAAAGGAACCCCCTTTGTTGGTGGTATAAAATTGGAGTGGGTTGATTGGTTTTGCAAAATTAAAATGGTATATATGAAAATTGAAGTTGGGTGATTGGTGACTTGCTAAATTAAAATGAGAATGATATATGCTTTATCTCTCTTCACTTTGGAAAAGAATTTTGTGGCACAATTCTTCTGTTCCTTGACTAGCACTTTTTTTTTATGTTTATTGGATCATGAAGAGCTCACTTTGTTGGGATTATCTAATATGATTTATGGAACTTCCAAAAAGTTACAGTTGCTTGGAGGTCGAGTCAAAATGAGTATTGATTTTCCCTAGTTCAGCTGTTTAAATTAGTTTGTCATTGTGGTAGATCCATGCTGAATTTCTAAATTTTCTTTCCTGTTTTTCAGATACTTTAAGGGGCCTGAACTTCTGGTTGACTTACAGGACTATGACTATTCTTTGGACATGTGGAGCCTTGGATGCATGTTTGCTGGAATGGTGAGAGTTATACCTGGAGCTTTCATATGCCCATTCTTTTCTAGTGTTTCTAGCGAAGTCAAAATCTTATCCAACTTACTGATGGTGCTCACAATTGATGCAGATATTTAGGAAGGAACCTTTCTTTTATGGCCACGACAATCATGATCAGCTTGTAAAAATTGCCAAGGTAATGGTGCTTTTTTTATTTATTGAATCTATTGAAATAATTAAGCATGATAGGGCAGTAGAGCTGCATGGGATTTATTCAAAATGATGTTTTGTACAATCAACAATTGACATCTCCCTATGATTCCAGGTACTTGGAACTGATGAGTTGAATGCATATCTAAACAAGTATCATTTGGAGCTTGATCCCCAACTCGATGCACTTGTTGGAAGGTTTGTCAGTTGTTAAAAGTCATTTTATTCAGTATTGCGAAATCATTTCTACATTCATAGAGCTAAGGTAGTGCTTATATTGATTTGTGGTCTCCACTTGCAGCATCTGGTGTGCTACATGCCATTTTCTTCATTTTATCTAATAAGTAACTTTAGATTAAATGGATGCCTCGTAGAATGAACTTGTAGTAGAGTGTATGATCAATATTTACTCTTACTTTGTTTGTTCGTTCTACTGCAGGCACAGTAGGAAGCCATGGTCTAAATTTATTAATCCAGACAATCAGCATCTTGTTTCTCCAGAGGTTTCTGATCTTTATTTAGTTGAATCTAGCTTTGCATCCATTGCCTTAAATTGGTCTTGATTTTTTTATGGTATCTTTGAAATGCAGGCCATTGATTTCCTTGATAAGCTCCTTCGGTATGATCACCAAGAGAGGTTAACTGCAAGAGAGGCAATGGTAATTCTATTTTTCCATGTTATCTAGTGGGAACGTCATGAAGAGCCTGCTTGCTTAGTTGCATTTTTCTGCGTAGTTCTGTTTTTTTTTCTTTTTTCTTTTGGTTCTTGTGGGAGGTCTCAAATTCCAAAAGGAGCCTTGTATATGCACACATTAGAGAGTAGATTTTTGAGTGTGTATTGTTGTTTTTCTGTTCTAGCTAGCACCTACAAATAACAGAAGATGAGGTACTTTCTGATCACTTCTTTTTGAACCCAGGCACATCCTTACTTCTCACAGGTGCGAGCTGCAGAAAGCAGCAGAATGCGGACGCAGTAGGCATATTGCTGGACCGCTGTTCACATGGGAATTGTCGGTGCATCGGAGGCCGTTACATGTGGAATTTGAATCATCCTTGTGATAATCTTTGACTGAATTTTGTATAATCTTTGAGAAAGAACATGAACAATATAGAACGTGGGCAGGACATTGATATGATAATCTACAATGTGTGATGCATGAGCTCAATGTGCGAATGTGTTGATGGCCTATGGCTTGAAAAGAAAACTCCCCATCTGTCTAGACAATGCCAATTTCCCAATCTGCACACGGCATGCATGTTATTCGCCTGACTAGTTTACTAAAACTGCTAGCTGCAATTCATTGATATTCCAAAATTATAGATTACAACTTAGCGCTACTCATGCATCTATACTTCATGTTTGTTTGTTTTTTTCATTCGCCCCTCGAAGTTGATATACCAATTTAGTTGACGAGGCGTTGCATTTGTAATTTCTGATAAATGGTGGTATTACGTTTTAACAATAAAGTTGGAAGTCGTTTAGCCTTTTAAGTGGCAGCATTGATTGGGGCATTGCAAGTCCCCTTCCAATGGCCCCGGCCGGCTAGAGTTTGATCCGCGCCCTTAATATTCGTGCAAGAACTGTCAATCATCATTTCGTTGCACTTTTCACATTAAAGCAAATGGCTTATGTTTCTTTCCACTTTTTTTTGTCGCATCAACATTCTTCTCTCACTGTTTAGGTTAGTAAAACAGAGACTTTTAAAAGGCACAAACGCAAGCTCTAGTTGAAGTTCCTTGCATCACCAAACCGTATTAAATTGAAAGAACTTTCTATTGGAACAAAGTCTGTAGCATCTTTAACATGTGGCCAAAACAATAATTAGTCTTTTAATTGCATGTGAACATTTAATCCTTTACATGGACTGTTTGAAAGAACTTTATGTTGGAGCAAATTGTCTAGCATCTTTAACATGTGGCCAACACTAAAAGTAGTCTTTTAATTTCATGTGAACAGTTAATACTTGACACATGGACTGTTCCTTCTAATAAAACAAATGAAATAAAAGGAAGCACTAGCTAATAGTTAGCCATTGTCAACTTCAAGGGTATCAATTCCCTTTTAGTGACGAGGAAGAGTACGATACCAGTTACTTAGGGAAACAGAGGTCCTAGTTGATGTGTCTTGTTCAACTTTTGTTAGAAAATAGGAACCTTGCAATCTTGGAAAAACATCTTTCTTGATATTACCATCTACCAATCACCAAACCAACTCAGCCTAAAAGAAAATATAAAGGCCTCGAGTATAAGTACTCTCCACCGACAGAACTTGGTACTAGCGACAAGAACCATTTGTGTTATGTTGCCTATTTATTGCGTTCTTCCTCGTAACAGATAATGGCTGAGGAGCACCAGACAATTGAACTATTGATGGGAAAACAAATACCAGAAAGATGTCCCCGGTTCTTCCAGTTTTGCTAATCTAATGAGTCTCTTTGCCTCTTTCCACCATCTTTAACGGCTCTCAAGATACTACTTGTTTTGATGCAGTAGTACATTTTCTTGCAAATGCGCTCATGTCATCCTGTCTTCTTAGCTACAACTAGCAACTAAATATTGTAGCTTAGATTCTCTCCTTGATTGGTAATAAATAGGAACCAAAAATTCATTCCATAATGTGTGAATAAAATGCATATTAAATATGCTGACTGGTAATAATATTGATAATGTAAAATATAAAATTACGTAAGTAGAAGATGAGCCTTATAAAGTTGCTATTTTATAATTAGAAAGTTACAAATTCGAACTTTTTATTAAAAAAAAAAAAAGATGACATATATTGATGACCCTCTCAAACTTTACGAGAGTTTATGCCCGTGTTAGAATAATTTGATAAAGATTCAGTAGAAGATAGTAAATTATAATCACAATAATATTTTCATAAGAATTTTTATTATTAAAATATATAATAAATTACATTTAAATAAAAAAATAGAAAGAGAAAATATTAGATATTACCAGAAAACACATGAGCAATGTACTCTCAATTAACAAAAATCAAGTTTTAACTTGAAATAAAATTTTAAGACAACTTTAGTAAATACGTATATGAGATTTAACTAAAGGGGATATGATATTTGTAATCCTACTACATGCCTCCAAACTCCAATGATAGGGAGAGAGGCGTGGGAGAGTCGTTTTCTAGTACGTCGCCTCAAAGGGGCCATTCTCAGGAATATGGACTATGGAGGGTTGCATTCACGTTCCATTGATTTCGCTCTCTCCACCCTTTACAAAAGTTCTCCTCCAACCAAGTTAAAACTTTCTTCTGTCTCTGCAATTTCCCCCTGCTTTCTCTCAAAACACATTTTTCTGCCTAAAAGTCATGGACTTTATTGCAACTATTATCTTCTTTGTTGTCCTTTTTTCCATTCTTAAGATCCTCTTGGTCCAGGATTGTAAACATTACTCTAAAAACCAGGTCCTTCGTGGTGAACTCTCAGAGAAAGACACTATAAGAAGCTGTAATGAGCATGATCTTGGATGTGGGTTTCAGGGGAAGTTGATTGATGGCAATGAAAAGATTGAAACTTCGAACAAAAGAAGGATTGATGAGATTGAAACTTTCGAGAATGAAAAGATTGAATCTTGCGAGAATGAAAAGGTTGAAACTTGCAAGAATGAAAAGGCTGAATCTTGCAGTTGTCAAGGTGATCATGAGATTGGTGAGCAAGAGGGAGGGTCGGTTGATGAAGAGGATGATTGGGAAGGAATAGAAAGCACCGAGTTGGAAAGGCGTTTCGGAGCTGCTGTGGCGTTTGTTGGTTCTAAGACTAAAGCAGATATGATATCTAGTCTTAGCGGTGACCTCAAGTTGCAGTTGTATGGACTTCACAAGATCGCTATTGAAGGGCCTTGCAATGTACCCCAACCCATGGCGTTTAAAGTCTCTGCTCGTGCGAAGTGGTACTAAAATAAACTCCCTCATTTTAAAGTCTTTTCTCTTTTCTTTTCCCAATCATCGATGTTCTTTTTTCTGCTTTCTTTAATGCTTATTGATGATACATTCCAAAGAAATCCAGATCTTCTTTTCATTGTTATTAAAATCTACTAAAGTTCAGAAGCTTCTTTAACTTCTGATGAGTGTTTTTTTAATACCCTAGTAAAGGACGAGGAATACATGTCATGAATGAATATAAAAAAACAGAGATACATCAGCTGATTAATTATGTTCCATGACCACACCTGTAAACGTGGAAAATCGAAAACAGAGAATGATTCGACCACGGTCATGGTGATTGCACTTCTGAATTGCCAAAAAAAAAGTGGATTCTCGAGGAAAACGATGATGCATATTGAAGAAATTGGCTTCATACAGACTGAAAGCAGACAAGCACAGAACATTCAATTTAATCAACTGAATTGCTTTCAAACTTTTTAATATCTGGAGTTCTTTCTAGTCTTTCATGTCTTATATGTGATTGCTATGTTTACTTTACAGCAAACTTGCAGGAAGTATATTAAGTTTCAGGAAACTTGGTTACCAGTGACTTTCTTCTTGTTGAGATACATAGAAACATTTGTTCAGATTTTGGTTTAATTTGAAGTAAATTGCTCCAGGAATGCCTGGCAACAACTTGGGGACATGCCCCGGGAGGTGGCAATGCAGCAGTATGTGAACATTCTTTCAACCAATGGACTCAGTGCATCCAGCCTCTGCAGGGACTCCTAGAATAACCATAGCTAGCTTTTAGCCTGGAAAACATAGTTGTGAAAATGTTCATGTTGGTTGCATCCAGGAAAAGCCAGGAGGAGTCATCTTCTTGCTAAGAGTAGGATTGTCAATAATGAACAAAGAACGAAACTTGAGTTCCCCTGTAAATTAATCTCGAACTTGATCACAATTTTTTTATTCCATTCTTTAAATAAAAAGGGAAAAACAACCAGTTTTTATTTCCAATCATTTAGTTTACTTTCTAAATTTCCAGTTTGGTTAAGCTCAGATCATTATTACATTTAGTTTTTCAGACTTTGACCTTGTTTGACAATCAACAGATTGTATTAACTGTTAGCTGATTCTATAAGCGGTTAACTAATAGTGGATTAATATAGTTGATTTAACCAGGGAATAACATCAACAGTTTAATTAAAGATGTTTGATAAAATTAGTTGTTTGTTATTAGCTGTTTATGTATAAAATGACTTATGAGGGTATGACTTAAAAAAGATTTATAAGAATGTGATTATTAACTGTTTATATCTTAATATTTCTTTAAATGTTTTCATAAGAATTTAGAAAGAGCAAAAGAAGTTAACAACGTCATTTTCTCCAATATTTTTCATCGAGTATTAAGAACACCAAAAGTTTTCTCGATACAATTTCTCAATGATTAATGAGTTCAATTAAAAACTTCTTAAGATCTTTTTGGATTGACAAAAGTTAACAAAAGCACTTGAAAGATCACTAAAAATAAGATTGAGAATGAGTTCAGTCTGATTATATCAGGAGTTTTTTTCTCAAATGCAACACCAACCAGCTTAATATGAAATTAAATATGTAAAAATGATATTGATTTAATTTCTAATTTAATGAAATATAAATTTTTATTTTTTAAATTTTAAAAATTGAAACTATATTTTTTTAATATATTAAATTAAAATAAAATTATTTTGAAAAAAATTGTTTATATTAATCTCTTAAATTTAAACTTAGATAAAAATAATTAATTAAATTAAATTTGACTTATTAATTTTAGATTAAAGTGAATTGAATTAAACACAGTATACAAGTTATAATAATATTATATACTAAATATTGATATAAGAAGGGACCTAAGTATTGGATTAATGTAAAAGTAATTAATGTAATATAATTAGATAACAAATTTAAAAATATTTAATTTTTTGAAAATTTTAATTTAATATTAAATATTTCAAAGTTATAATTTAATGACTATTTTTTAAAAAATTTATATAAATTAAGTCAAATTTATATCTCTATCTCTATCTCTTTGAGTAATTTGTAATAACTTTTGAATATAACAATCTTTTAGTTCTTTAATTTCTCACGAACTGGTGAAAAATGCTCCTCATAATAACATTTTTTAGTTCTTTAATTTCTCATGCACAGGAGGAAAATGCTCCTCATAATAACATTTTCAAAATCAACGGATTGGGTTTAGGCCATATTTGGTAAACAACTTATCAACTATTTTTTAGCTAATTAAAACATTTTAACTGTTTGGTCATAATGGATATGTTTGATAATAAAGTGATTGGGTTAGCTGATTGAACCAATTAACTGATTTTAAAAAATATATGTCATAGCGCTTTTGAGTATAGAACTCAAAATTTAACGTGCAAAAACCAATTGTACCCTTTAAGTTAAAGTCATTGTCCTAATATTTTGCCACGGGAACAATAGCCTCTTTAAAAAGATAAGAAGAAAAACTGAGTACTGTTTGGAAGTAAATTTCATTACCAATTATCTTATTTTGTTCACGTCAAATCAACGAGACAAAAGGTCTTGAATCTGTATGCAGCTTTTGTAAATCCTCGTAACGGGAAAAGAATAGTTATAGGGAAAATATTTTACTGTCCTTATAATTATTCGTTATTAGACTCCCATAATTTGCATACAAATTTCATGTAATTATTGATCGCAGCTTTCTCCTTTTTTTTTTGCAATAATTATTGATATTAGGTTATGTTAAGTATTTATCATTAATTTAAGATTGAAAAAAGAAAAAAAAGAAGCATTCATTATTGTTATTATTATTATTATCGATATATAAACTTATTTTTATAAAATTAAATATCTAAAATTTAAATTCTTATGAAAATATTTTTAAAAATATTAAGATATAATATTCAATTCTTTGTAAATCTTTTTTTTAAGTCATACCTTTATAAGTTATTTTATACATAAACAGTTAATATTAAACAGTTATTTTTATCAAACACCTTTAATAAATCACTGATGTTATTCGCTGATCAAATCAACTGATAAAATTCGTTGTCAGTTAATCACTAATAGAATCAACTAACAGCTAATGCAATCCGCTGATTGCCAAACAAGACTCAATCAGTTAATCACTAAACAAAATTATCAACGATTTGATATAGTGAAACACTTAAAATCTTTCAACCTACAAAAAATAGTTAATAAGTCATTTACCAAATAAAGCCTTTATGAAAAATTTGATAAAGCTAGTTATCAAAACCTTTATGCCACTGGTAACTCTAACTATCTTCTCAACATTTTTTAATTAATCCTTTTTTTATCTTCTAATATTGGTGCTGAATAATTCTACATTTATAAATATTTTAAAATTTTAATTATTAATAAAAATGGTAATAATATGAAATTTCTTATATTTATACGTTTTTTTCCATAATTATTATCTTCATTTGGTGTAATTATTATCTTTTTCATGGACCTTTCCTTTTTTATAATATTTAAATTTCTAAGTTATTATCTTTTTCGTGGACCTTTTCTTTTTTATACTATTTAAATTTCTTTCTTTCTATTTTTAAGTTGAAATATTTTTCATATTGTTGGTGGCTCAATAACTTCACATTTAATATAAGTCGTTCTTTTTCTAATTTTAAAATATTTATGTGTCTCTAAATAAACAATTTTTAAAAAAATGTTTTAAAATGTTTAAGATTAAATTGGTAAAAATGAAAGTTCGAAAATAAATGTGCACTTTAAATTCAACATTTGAAGAATAATTTAGACATTTTATTGTAAAGATATAAATTTATCTTTAATTTTTTATTTGTGCTCAATCAAACGACACAACAACAAAGAGTATAATACAAATTAATTGTCTTAATGAAATAAAGATCTTAATAGAATCTTTTTAAAAATTCGAGGAAGTGAAATTGACAAAAATTAGTCGATGTATGAAACCGAATCGAAAATTAATTCAGTAAGATAAGAAGTTTAAGGTTTTAAAGGTCTAACTAATATTAGGTTGTTATAAAATCGGTTAATAATTAAATAAAATTAAAGAATTTAAAATACGACTGAGAAGAATTCTTCTTATCCATTAAAAAATTTGAAGTTTAATTAAAAAAATTGTTAAATAAAAATTAATTGATTTATTTTAATTTATAAAAATTTATTAATTTATAAAAATTAATGGATTAATTAATAAACTTATTAATTTTAAGTAACAAAATTGTTAAAATAAATCAAAAAAACGAAAAAAAAAGTGAATAGATTGAATTTTTTAATTCTTAACACGTGTACACTTCACCTTAAAATTAGGAGACCAATTTTAACTTTTCGTCCCATAATCAAATCAAAGTTCAATCGAAAGATTAAAAAAAAGGTGCTAAACGCACCGTTTTTATATATCGTTCTTCCGGAGAAATAATTGCAATTGCTTCACCATCTGTATCTGTGTTCTGTTTCAGTAAAAATAACGAAGTCTCGATCAAAGCCAGACAAACAATTCGAGATCCAAAACCGTTGCTTGGCGATGGGAGTGGTGGTGGAAAGCAGGGTCTGGGAACCGAGTCCTTGGATCTACTTGTTCATGTTTCTGAGTTGCTTCTTCTCTATTACACTCTGTTCTCGTCACTCCAAGTCTCTCTGGCCCTTCGATCGTTCCTCTTCTTCGTTTCTTCGTTTTCACCGGAAGTTTCTCTTTATCTTCTCTCTCGCTTCTCTCATGGAAGGTCTCTGGTCCATATTCGGAGAGTTTGAGCTCCTTCATTACGGCTTTACCAAACGACAGATCGTTTCTTCGCTCTGCGTCGGTTACGGAGCTTCTCTCTTCTTCGGTCCACTTTTAGGAATGCTCTCTGATCTTATGTGAGTAAGGAAATAAATCTCCTTCTAGTTCGTTTCAATTTTCCGATTTTGTTTTTTAATGCGATGTCAATTGACTGAGAGAGTGCTGGAATTTTTGTGGTTTGGAATGATATTGTGGTTTGTGGAAATTTCGAATGTTCGCATTTCGACGTTGATTTGTTGTTTGCTTCTTGTTTTGTAGAGGACACAAGAAAGTTTGTTTAGTTTTCTGCATTCTACACCTCGTCGTTGGCTTGTGGAAGAAGATTGTATTGCGACCTGGTCCTGGTGTATGGTTAACGAGTGTCTGTTTGTCTCTTTCCATGTCGATTTTTACATTCAGTTTCGAGGGTTGGGTAGTTGTTGAAAATGACAAGGTTTGTATCGCGAAACTCGTGTTTCTTGCTCTTGCAAATTTCCAGCTTTTTGTTGTTATGTTTACCTATGACCTACTTTGCATAAGATTGTGGTAATTTAAATTAGTGAGCAGTGGTAAAATCTCATGAGTTTCCACTTTTCAGGAAGGACATAGACAAGATGCCTTAAGTGACACATTCTGGTTGATGACTTTTGTCGAGTCTGCAGCATTAATTGGAAGCCAGGTGCTTGCAAATTGGCTGGTAGGGAATAAATTGGAAAATGGCATCTCATCTTCTTCTACTGCTACAATAATTCTAGCAATAATTGGCATCATGTGTTTGAGTAGAGAGTGGAAAGAAGCTCCACAAACTGCATCATCCAAGGATTACAGCGTTTCCTATGCACTTATCTTTAATGGTAAGGGTCATATCGCATTCCTTGCGGCAACAAGCATTGTGAATGTTAATAAAGGCATAGTGCAAGTTTGTTTCAATAACTTCATCCTCATGCCACATAATATTATTGGAATGGGTTTTGATTTGGCGAGCTTTTTTGCTTGCTAGATAAAAGGATGTGGCTGCTGGGTCTGGCTCATGCTTCCCTTCAGTTCTCAGTTGCAGTCTTTTGGATTTTGTGGGCCCCAACATTGGTGGTATGATCATTTATCCATTGAAAAAAATACATAGTTAATTAGTGCAAACAATTAAACATTCTCTGACTAGATGAGAATTAAATCTGTCTGTTCAGAATGTGGTTTTTGTTTGCCAATGTATCCTAAGTGAGAGATCTTATTCTTTTTCTTAGACAGAAACAAAATTACTGAAAAGGTGACTGTTTCTTTAATGCCTTCTAATTAAAATTTAGTTTTTCCTCAAAAAAAAAACCTCAATTAATCTGTCTATGTACAGAATGTTTAACATTGAAGTTTGAAGAGGGCTTCAGTCATAACCATCTTCAATCATTACCTGTAACATATCGTCATTTATATAGGATAATTCAGGGGTGTGGCTCTCTTAGAAATGTTAGATTGTTTCTTTTTTTCTCGGATCCTATATTTAACATTATGGAAGAGCCCAAACAAAGTGGACTTGATTAAGCTTTTAAATGGTCAATAAGAAACAAATTAAGTTCTTATTTGCAAATGTCTAAGAGGCTTCTATGGCTTTTAATGTTAGGCTGATGGAAGAGAAGTGAATTTAGGTCTTATATATCCGTGTTTGATGGGTGCAAGAATGCTAGGAAGCACAATATTCCCATGGTTGTTGAGTGGTGCATCACCTGTTCGAATGGAGGACTGCCTGGTGTATGCCTTCGTTATAGTGGGATTTGCATTGTCAATAGTAGCTTATGATTATCAGGTATCTGTGTTTTTACAAGTATGTTCAGATAATGTTTTGTTCTGGTTCTAATAGATTACATGTGAAATCTGTTTGCGATACCTTTGATATGCAGGAAGTTGGATTTTTAGTTGCACTTTTTTGCCTCTTCCATATGGCTGTTGGCCTGATTACACCTTCATTGGCGAGGTTGAGGACCATGTATGACGAAGAAAATTTTCTATTTTGATCTCATTGTTATTCAGATCAACTGCTTTTCAGTTATTTTGCTTCTTTTCACCTTACCAGGCATGTTCCAAATGAGTTACGTGGTGGGATGATAGGCCTTTCTCTAACCCCTGCAAATGCAGCTGTTCTGTTTTTCCTATTGAAAGTGCGTTTTCTAACCTGGATCTCTTAATAATTTCTGTCCATTACTATTTGTCAATAGATCAAAACACATTTGCTTGGCCAATGATGATGTATATAGATGAATTATCACTTTAGTTGAAGCTGTGGTGTGCTTTTAGTATTCACTTGCCTCTCTTCAGATTCTTATTGCTAACATCACTAACAGCTATGTTGTACGAGGCTAAATTAAGAAACGTTGGACCAACATCAACTTCTCAAGGAAAAATACTAGTATAATGTTAACCAGAGGGGAAGACCATTCTTAGGTATTTATTGGTTATTCTGATCGGTAATGAGTTGTTGGACAGAGTTATGACCTTTTAGTGTTCACTATAAACTAGTTGTGGAGACATTCAATCAATGGTTAACAAAGACTTGGGAAGGACTCCCCTCGTGGTACAAACACAAGCATACCAGACATTTCACAGGAAAAGTTATATGAAACAAAAAAGTGACTGTTATCCAAGAAAAAAAATAGCAAGTAATGGAAGTTTATGTTTATCAATGAAAAGCATTTATTGCGTTGTTGAATTGTATTTCTATTTAATGTATCCGAGATAATACTGCGTTCCTTCATTGTTATCCACCATATAGCAGACTCTGATAGACTTATTTGATGGTTGTCATATGTCAGAGAGGCAGCTATCAGAACATTGAGAATTCAACTATGATGGCATTTGCAGTTCTTGGGCTTTTCCTAGCAGCAGGCTGCTTGCAGCTTTTGAAGCAGTGGGGCAAACAACCATACCAGAACTGGCACAAGTTATGATATATGATCCTACTTCATGTACATCAAATATGATAGACCCGATGCATTTCTGTCGTCTTTGTCACTTCGATGAAGGTAGGTGAAAACGGCTGATTCGTTGCATCAAATCCTTCTACTGCATGCAAGAGGCTATAATTTTTTTTCTTTTTCTTTTTTTGTTTACAGGGGCTGACTAAAAGGAAAACTTCAGGGGATGGCACTAAAACACGAGGCATCCTAACAGCAGAGCATAGTTTGTGAGTTTTCAGATTCAAATGCATGTTTCTTGAGCTGATGGTAAGTGAGCAGCCGTGCCATGAAAGAAAAGAACAAAAGCAGTACTCATAGCAACACCACAACAAAAGTTGTTCACTTCAAATTTTGAAGTAAACAGGGGTTGGATGGGGATATGTTAAGTGACTTGAAAAGTTTCTCAAAAATAATAGTGCATTCATGACAAATATGTTATTGACTTTGATACTGTTATTACATTGATTCAAATACACCGCCGCTCGCAAGGTACTACCGATGAATTATAACTTTCGGCTAAGTGAACCGGGGCCTATTACGTACTGAAACCCATTTGAAGCACAACCGTTTGCTTGCTTTTATGCCAAAACCGGATGAATGATATGATTTGTTCAGGGGATAGAAGATGAAAACCTTGTCTGATGGGGACTTAGCTTCGGAAAGGCTGATTACGGTAAACAGTAAGCGGATGGTTACTATCGTTTGTTTAAACAATCCTTCAGAGAAATTTGATGAGTCTGTTTCCTTTTAACTCTACCAATTATAAAAAGTTTTAAGACTCGGCATTGTTTTTAAGAAATTTAATTTGTATAGGTTTAGTAATTTAAATGCAACTTCCTAAAACAAAGATTTATAGTAATTTAAATGCAACTTCCTAGAACAAAGATTAGAGTCAAATTCTATTGCTAAATCAGACGTTGATTAATTCGAGAAGGCATGTTGTCTATCTAAACTTCGGTGCGTTGGGTGTAAGATTTTTACTTTGTCTCAAGCTATTTATGAATTTTGTTCATCCGATCCAATATATCAAATGAGAAGCTCAAAGGAGGAGGAGTACAATCTAGTGCCTATGAATGGAGGAGTCCTTGGATGGAAAGAGAGATTAGTACTTAGTTTTAACATGTATTGGGGGCTAAACTAATATATATAAGGCATTTTGTCATCCACGTTTAAAAGGTTTTAGAACTTATTACATTATTGAGGGCTAAACTACTATATACAAGGCAATTTGTCATCCACGTTTAAAAGGTTTTAGAATTTATTACATTAGAAAGGGTTGGCCAGAGATGTAAGAAACTATAGCAAACAATGTTTAATATATCAAAGGAATAAGTATGCATACCTGAGGTTCTCCGTTCTCGCAACCACCTACGAATTTTAAGGTATGTTAGACAGAGATCATCATGAATTTTTTAGAATGAAACTTCGATTACACTGATGATAGCAGATAATCTGATTAGATACTTCCAATTTATTTCACTTAAACATCAAATCTAAGCATAAAATGTCTCAAGTGTCTTTTATAACAGGAGACATTGTCAGCTTGCATTTGTCCATGGCATATCATCCTCAATCAGATGGCTATTGTAAACAAAATGTTAAGAAACTTATCTGAGATATTTATGTGAAGATTCTGCTAACAAGTGGATGGAGGGACTCGATTCCAAAGGAGAGTATAAGATCACTTATAATCTAATCATTAGTTTAACCCTTTCTGATATATTGTATAAACATCCACCCTCTCTAAATGTTATACTTGGCGAGGAAATTTCAGGTTTTAGTAGTGGATCAAATAATGTTAGTAACATTTTTTCTAACCAGTTTTCATCTTCTGAGAGCACAAAACTCATGAAACAACAAAGTGATAAGAGTAGAACAGGAAGGAAATTTGCAACGGAGGAGCAATTTTTTGTTAATTCACAACCATATAAACAACATTATCTTCATCGCATATTAAATTACAAACTATCACCTTGTGATATGATCTATGATCTTATCAGATTAAGGAAAGAGTAGAACAAGTAGCTTTATAAGTTCCAACAACCACAGATCTAGCAGCAACGTTTCAACATAACATATCACTGTCCTATACTTGTTTTGGATAGGAAGATGATCAAAAGTTATAATTAAATTGACAGCTCAACGTAATGTACGAAAATTGCTAAGCAAAACTGAGCATACTTTTTTTTAATTCTAGTCTGTCACCTACACAATACTTAATTCAATTCAAACGCAAGGAAAGATTCAAAGACAAAAGGAAAATTATATCAGAAGAATATTCAGATAAAAGAAGGAAGTTCATAGGGAAATGATCACACGTAATTCTCGCCCACTCCATCTTCACCTTGAGCTATTTAATCCTGAAGCCTTAAAGAGTGATTTACGTATTTTGCTGCTTCTTCCAACTGATTTTGGCATCTTTTCGTCGCTTCTCGAATCACCAGCCACGTGTACCCCTTCAATAACGATCGTAGTATAACACTCAAAACTCTTCATTCAGTGGACAAATGGTTCACTAAAAGAACTGAAAAGAAATCTCCCTGATATTGCAAAAAGAGCTTCCTCAAACAAACCTTGTAGACCTGATTTTGGAAGGATATACTATTGAAAGAGAGAGGATTAAACGGGAACTACACGGGAAAATGAAATGCGATAAAGGACCTGACGTCGCAGAGAGTAATACAAAACGTTGTATTAGTTTTATTCTTCTTTAAACAGCTGGCCACATGACTTGTTATGAATGAACATTTGATTGTTGTATTAATCGTTGTTCTAACAGTCCAGGAATAACGAACATATGTATGAAACTTTCTCTTTTCTTCCTTCCGAATCGTTCTCTTTATCTGGAAAAGCAACCACTTCACAGAGAATTTCGTGTAAAGAAACAGCTTTCACGTTGTGCAAGCTGCATCTCCAGCCACATGACACACACCAGGAAAGAGCTAAACTTTGGACATCCCTTTGAGCAAAAACCATTATGTCAGCGTCTGATAACTTCTTTATGTGCATTCATCTGTTGAATGTTCTATTCTTGAGGTTCTAGGTCTTGGAGGACTCTGTTTAGTACCTTCGACAGTACTCAGACTTCCAATTGGGGCTGCAAATTTTGATCCTCCTAAGATAAGTCACAATGAAGACCTTTTGAACACAAATAGTGAGAGAAATACCCATAGAACTCACTTACCCATCATAGACTTGAAGAAAAGCATCCAGAGAAACTTCACAAGTAGAATTTCATGTCACCTAATTCAATCCGGAACTGCATGTGGAGAATCACATTTCATGCGGACAGGAAACTGCATTCTACATTCCAACTTTGCAGAAGAATCATAAGATTTGTGCTAGCCACTGGACCTGGAACCCTCTTCCTCGGGTTGTTAGTCGTCTTAAGAATTTATTTAATCAGCAGCTTGCTCCACATCATTTATCGGCTGAATGACTACTTCGCAGATATTACATCGAAGAGAGTTCTTGTCCCAGGCACGCAGTTAAGCGGAGTAGAATGTAAGGCCTGTTTCAGTAGTATAACTACAAGAAAAAGAAAAGAAAAAAAGCATTTGCAGGCGGTACAGGCATTAATTTTCATCATTTGGAAAGTTTCCCCATCACCTCGTGAACTTTTCTGACTAACATCATAAGTGATACCAAAAATCTCTCTTCCAACACCAGGACTACTATGGAAAACACACATTGAGAGGTAGAATCAGTAATGAAAGACATATAGATGCAGCTGAAGTCGCATAAGCTTCCATCTGCAATCCAAATCCCAATGAACTTCCATTTACAAAGATGTATTTATTGTGTTCTAGGAGAAAAAGATTCATGGCATACTTGTCCTGCTGCCACGTCTAATGATCAAAGCCTGAGGAAATTTCAGGAACATCTGCCTCAAAATCAGCAGACAAATTATTCCTTTGCCAAATTAATCACAAACTTGTGTGCACAATATCAACCATTTGAACGCTCCATATTCCAGAAATCTGAAGGAACACAGCTTAGATTGATTTCCATTTCAAGTAACTGAATTCCAAAGCAAAATAAACCACTTACACTTTCAACCCAGGGCACAAAAGATTAGACTTCTCCAGATCTGAGGCATTTGGGTTTCAGATTATTCAAATTTGACACCCCTTGCAATCATATTGATTGAGCCATGACCACTAAAATGTTCATCACTCCAACCATGGCAGTCATGTGGCAGAAAATGCAGCCACGAGCTTTGATTAAAGGAGGGTCGGTGGAATTTCTACTAGGATGTTATTGTTGTTTTTGTCGTCGTTGTCTCATAAAGAAGGGCATTTACATACAAAATGAGAAGCCTTCCCAGCCCATGACTTTGAAGCAGGTTTTGCTACAAAAAAAACCCCAATTGCACACTCCTAAACAAGCTTCTTGCACCAATGAAGAACTCTAAACAGTTGAGTTTCAACAATAGCCCTTATACTATATTTCCTTCTTTTTACATCTTCAAGATCCAAAGTTCTATATGCAAGAGGAAGTAAATACATTGCTGGATGGAGTCTCCTGCAGCAATATAAATAGCAGAAAAATTTGCAAACATATGACGTTAGGAAGGAATTAAAAATAGTGACTAGATAAATATTTTGTTAAGCCTCCTATCCATATAAAATATGAAAGAAGAAAGAAAAAGGAACCGACAGCTGGCACTGCTGTCATTTCTGCAGGCTAAAGGCTTTGTTTTTCTGTTGGAATGCTAGTACCATATAGAGGAGGTAGCAGGTTGTAGGTTTCTGTGTCAGGAATGTTGGGTATAATAAGGGCATATGTGAGGTAGGAAGGGTATTGGGTAGTCTGTCAGGTTGTGAAAGTGGGAGAGTTGGTCACCTCTCAAATGTGGCCTTTAGTCATCCAATGTCTTCCTCCTCTTATCAATAAAATCCTAAATACCAGCATTCTCTACCTGAGTTCATCTATCTATTTCCTTATTTCCTCTTCATCTATCTATTTCCTTATTTCCTCTTCTACTGACATTTATTTGCAGAAGTTTCATATAATATTTTTCTCCTATCTGCTAGGTAGTTGGTTTAGTTGTTTTCCATACTTATCTGTCAGTGAATGTATAATTTGGATTGGGAAAAGGGTAAAGACTACAGCAAAAGAGCATCACCCAATAGAAGAAGACATTTGGATGTTTCCTTTCATTAAATCAAGGTCCAGAATGGTTGTGTTAGGTGTAATTGTATCTCAGGTCTAGAAAATCTCAACTATCAATCAAAATACAACTTATGGGCTAAGATACAATAGAAATAGAGATTTGATGGGAACAAGTAGATAAATAATAAAAAGGAAAATCCAGGATAACTGTAGATTATATCACCTACTTATTGTTTTTATTTCATTTTGAAAACATGTTTGTACACCACATGTACTAATATGTTATAAATAGGAGAGTTTAATCATAGGATTAAATGCTTTAACATCCAAAAGAGAAGAAGAGCTCAGATATTTTGCAGAATAGGAACTCCAAACTTAAAATGTAAAATCTTAGAATTTTCAAGTTATCTTGTTATTAATAGACACCTCGTACTTTATTTTAGATTATCTTTTGCTTCAAGTAGAAAATAGATAGATTCAACATATACAAAAAATTATAGTTTTGATGGATGACAAAGTACTATTGACAGCCAGCAAATAGAAGAATTGTCCCCACAAAGCTTAAATTACTTGAAACTTATAAAACTGAAATCTTCTCTGAAGGTACACAAGATACACTTACTTCTCATTCTGGTCAGCTTCACTAAAGACATCCCAATGTCTTTGGGACAGGACTGTATGACCTTTTCTATCTTTGCCAAATGTTTCAATATACCAACCACCTATATCGTGCATGCCACAACGAGGCTCAAACAGCCAAAATCTGCAACAAAAATCCATATGAAGCAAACTACAAATAGAAAATATTCTCAAGGCACGGATCAATTGTCTCCACAAAAGATACAACAAAAAATAGATGAACAATTTTAATTAGTACACATCATACCCTCATCTTTCCAAATCCAACAGCGGGAGACATTGAAAAGGTTTTAACAATTATCAGTTATTAGTTGAGTTTAACGAGCTGATCAAAATTGTTAGCAACTAAAATGAATCACTGCCCACGTAACCAAAATCATGAACCAAAAAGTGGATACTAAATTTGGACCTAATCTTTCTGAAAATTAAGTGGGAATTACATTTTCTGTCAAGGCTAGTGCTCAAGTGAAAACAAACCAACATTAAGAAATTCATAAAAATTTACAGTTAATGTTTATAAACAGAGAGTCCGATCCAGCAAGCTAGAAGTTATTTTCCACCCTTAATTGCTAGTAGTGAACCTAGAAGGATATTGAAATTATTCTTCAGTAAAATCATTTCATATAAGCAATTAATTAAATAATGAGGTTTAGCTATGTAAGTAAAGAGTACAAAAAAAATTCAACCATCACAAACAACTGAAATGATAGAATTTACTTGCTGGGGGGTAACCGCGCTCTTGTGCATCGACACTCACAAACAGAAACTTTATGTCCCAGCCGATACCAGTGCATGTGCCTCACCTGCAATTTTGAATAAAGTAATACAACACAATTATAGTAATACTTCATGCAAGAAAGCAATGTGCAAGAGGAAGAATGTTTTCCTTTCTTTTTTTTATTTTGTTAGATACACAAGGACAGTTTTCCCTCGTAGTGACAACTCATAAGATGCAACAGACTGAACGGTGAAATGCAGCAATACTAGAAGCATGTACAGCAAGGGATAGAAGTTGAAGCACTTATATAACTGAAAGCTGGATATATCCGGAGAAACATCACGAACCATGAATGTTCTGTGTTTCATTATCACATGGGTTTTAATACCAGTGTTATCATAGACAAAGCATGATCCCTCCTCGGGAGAGGTCCCCAGCCCTCTTACAGTTCCCAGTTGAATCGTTGATCCAGCAGCACCAGCTGAAATAGAATCCTTGGAAAACCCTCCATTGGAATTTGGGACATTGCTATCTGAACTAAGAAAAACATGGATTTCATCTTGAGCATCTTTGCCCTGCATGTCATCACACAGGCTTTTTGGGGGTGTTCTAGTGGCCACAGCAACCAACCTTCCAGCAACATGCAACTCCAAATTTTTAAATGCATATGACTTATTATGCATGGTATTCCTGGCAAGAATCTTAAGATTTTCAGCATCATCAGCTACAGTTGAACTCCTAAGGATGCTCACATTCTCTGAAGATGGACAGATTCCCAAACCGTCAGCATCAAAAGAACTTAACTTTTGGGTGCAAGCAGGAGCTATTTGAGGATTATAATCAGCAAGGCACACCAATCCAAAAAGATCACGACCTGAAACCAAGTGCAGGACTTCTGGGGTGTCATAGACAGATCTTTCCTCTGCCTCGAAGCAATCAGGAAGAAGATCCATAGACTCAATACCAGGTCCATAGTAAGCTGCATGTACAGCTGAATAAAAATCAGCTTCAAGAACATTGAAATATCCCGTTCCAACCGTCACCTTCTTCTCCAAAACTATATCATTTATAGCCGATCTGTACCACCTCAACCATTCCACGACTTCCATCTCTCTACTTGCAGTCGTATACGATTTATACATGTACAACGTAGAAACTGGTCTAGAATGTTTCTCCAAAACCATTCTTTGAACCAGCAAATGCCTGTCATAGTGGGCTCTCCGCTCCGAGTCAGAAAGGATCTGAAACAACCCCCAAATCGCCTAAGTCTCAAGAATTACATCAACTACAAAGTCAAACAACTAGTCCTGATGCTCCTAATACTACTACTAGACTACCTGGACTACTCAAGCCACTCGGCGATCAGCTTTTGTTTGGCGTAATTAATAATTGTCTCCTATCTCGAGCAAATTTGAAAAGAAAAACAAAAAGAAAATGCAAAACATAGCAAAATAACCAACTATTTTCCATTTACTACAGCAATAACAACAACGAAATTCAGCCATTCAGGCGATAATCAAGAGCAGCAAGCACCTCATAAGCGGCGAGGATTCGAATAAAGCGTTGAGAATCGACGTTGGAGCGATCGAGATCCGGGTGAGTTTCTTTTGCCAATTTTCGGAACGACGCTTTGATTTCAGCGAATGAGCAGGTCTCCGGTACTCCCAAGATATCGTAGGCGTTCTCGGAGGGAAACTCGGACCGAATCGACTCAGCACCGGTACTAAAACATCGAATTCCTCGACTGGAGAAGAATGAATAGCGATTCATGTATTCCAGTTACAATTTTCTGGCAGAAACGAAAGCTGAAGCGTTGATGACGAGGAAACAGAGGGTGAGTGGGTCACCTATATGCTCAAACATCACAATACAAACTTCATACCACATCAAGGCTCAAGCCCATGCTCGCCTCTTGCTACACTTATGTTTGTTTTAATCCACTGGAGAAAGGAAGGACTGTAACCAGATTGCAAAATTGGATAATTATCATTCCTCAATTACGATATTGTATTTTATTTTTAATTATAATTAAATCTAAATTTGAAAAATTATTCTTAATTATTAAAAATTAAAATTATTAAATTATTAAATAAAAATTTATTTATTTATTTTAATTTATAAATTTATTAAAATTAACCGATTAATTAATAAATTAATAAATTTTTAATAGTCATCCTTTTTTTTGTGTTTTTGTTGACAAAGAAATAAGCCACCTATCTGTTTACAATGGGACTATCTCCTCATAAGTTACAGTTTAATTGTGTTCTGTACATTACAAACTACAATTTTCTTTTCACATTCCATTAATATTAAAAATTACATCTAATTTCGTAACATTTCACCAAATACCATCTAAAATTGTTGTAACGTTAAGCCTAAGTTATAGTCTTACGTTGCATATTGTTACTGTCTTTGTGGATGGAGACAAATAACAAAACACAAAAATCTTGTGTCCAGCAGTGTTTGGTTGTTGACACTGTCTATTTTTGTTTTGTTCCTTCTTCAGTTCACAAAAATATAAATTTTTTGTTCCTTTCCAAACTATGACACAACTTTATTGTGCCTTGTTACAGAAACAAAGCACGCAAGCTGTTAAACAAAAATACCCCTACATTATTACTATAAATAGCAAAAAAAGACATTCTTAATAAAATATAAGGCTTGAATGTATCTTTAACCTATTATGTAATTAATTCCATGAATGCTTAGATATTTTATTAAATTATTATATACTAGAATTTTTAATTTGTAGGATTTTTTATTCAATAACTCATTTTATTAAATTTTTAGATTTCTCATTTCATTAAATATTTAAGTTTTTCATTTTATTTCATCGTAATTACAAAATATAAATACAATTAAAAAAATATTGATACAATTATAAAAAATATTTACGTAATTTATTTTATTATTAACTTATACAAATTTTTTGCTATTCAATAGCTTATTTCATTAAATTTTTAGGTTCTTCATTTTTTTAATTCCTTATTTATAGATACAATTAAAAAGTACTAATACAAATAATTCATTTTAAAATAACCAATGAATTACATATTTCCAATCATATTATACTGCAGGGGTACTTTGGTCATTGACATTGTTTTCTATGTTCTATCAACTGCAGTCAAACATATTTCTGTCCTTAAGACACACAGTTTTATCTGTTGTGTCAATTACAACCAAACATCTCATTGTCCTCAATTTTTATTTTATTTTATTTCTAAATTTTTGTTTTGTTCCGTCTCAGTATATAGATCACAATAACCACACACAATTTTTGTTATATTCTATCTCTAAATTTTTGTTTCGTTCCATCTCAGTATATGGCACCAAAACCATTACATTATCGACGGGAAAATGCTTGTCATACACCGCCAATAGTATCACCGTCGGTGCTAATACGGTGGTCAGACAAATGTATCAAAAGTAAAAGCCAGTAGTCTAGGCCCTCTAGGCTCTCTAGCATTCATAACTCCAACGCGCATCACAGTACCATCTCCTCCATAACTTCACCGCCGCATTATTTTGACAAATTTCATTTATTTTGGTTCCTTTCCATGCATTAGTTCCGCGGTTGCATGCTTCGAAAGCAAATGCAGCGTTTTGGTTTGACCTCCAGAAATGCTATCTTGTACAAATGCATTAATTATGGAGACTATAGTAACATGTCACCGGACAAAATCTTGCCAAGGTAAATATGATTGTCATCATCAAACATTAAAGCTTTTGAGGTACACAGCAAAATCTTTATTATTATAAATTCTTTAATTAAAAGAGAGATTAATTAAGTTTGGGTCATGACCTAATTAAAGTAAAATAAAGAAATTAATTTTGTGTTATTTTTAAGAAATAATAATAATTAGAGATCTCTAATCTGAATAAATAAATAAATAAATATTTATATTGATTAAATTAATTATAAATTAATACCCTTTTGATAATAATCAAATTAAGTCATTAAAAGACAATTGTGTTTGTTAATATTATCAACTTATAGTTAATAATTTTGTTTAGGGGTAAAAGACAAATATTATTGATTTTTGAATATAATAAATCGTTAAATTATATTTAAAAAGAAGAGAATCTCCATGTATAAATAAATAGTTCAAAAATCGATAACTAGAGATCAGATATCTTAAATGTAATTGTCGCATTCTTTTACTTGATGGGGGGTCATTGGTTTGATTCCAGGCTAAGAATCATATTGGGTAATGCTATAAACTGAAGACACTGTGGATAAACGGCTACTGCAAGCAACTGGATTTCAGAGACCAAAGTCGCTAATAAAATACTTGTTTACATTTGATTCAACAACCTATAGCCTCGGAAAGTGTACTTTCTAGCTAGTTTGAAGTAAACTTTTGTAAAGCCTAAAACAAATAATAAAATATTATCTCCAGCATGGGAATGATAATCAGTTTCTTTAAGAAACCACTTGTCAACCTTTTTGTTGAGGTGACGTGTATGATTTATGAGTTCTGGAAAAAGCATATTAAAATATGGTATCTGTTAATAAAGCCCATGAAGGGAAGGATTAGAAGCTTGACAGTGAAGTTAGGTTGGAGGTAGCAGGCAGGAAATGAATGGACAGACCCACGCCACATGAGGCAGGTTTGAACCCCATGGTTCTTTCTCTAACTACTGCAGGCAGTCTACTTTTTCACATTGCTTCTAAGAACTTTGGGGCATCTTAGAAAGATATATCCATAATATGCTGGACATTGTTAGAGATAAACTTAAATAAACCAAGATCTTCGAGGCACGATGTACTTATGTATAAGAAGATTACTTATGGATCCTTTTATGTTTTTTCAAGAATGTCGCCAATCTCTAAAAGTAAAGAACATTGGCATTACAACAACCAGTGTTGTATATTGCTTCCTAATCCAAAGGAAATAGACATTTGCTCTAGCTGGAACTTTGTGATTATTCAGTTTCAATAATTAGCTATGATTTTGGAGTTGATCCTTATGTTTTTGCTCCATTAACTTGTGTCAATTGACACATTATGTTAGGTTTGAAAATAAGGGAAAGATGTAAGCTCTTTAGATTACTCCCACTCGTCCCACTTCGCATTTCCAAATATCACACTTCCATTACCAACCACGAAGGATCAAGAAGGGATGGGCAGATGGATATTTCTGTTCTCAGTCAACAGCATCCCTTGGATCGAAATGACAGAATCCAAATTCCACTGTTCTCAGGGTGAACGTGATGCCCTGCCCCACCACCAATTATCACTATGATCCAAATTTCCAATTTTGTTTGCGTCTTGTTAATTTGTGACTTCCTAGTTTAAGGAAAATAGAAAACCTGTGAGATATTTCAGTTCTATTTAGTTGGGGAAGCAAAATAGGTAAGTTGGTTGGCCGGTAAACTTCAAATCAAAGCCAAGTTATGCAACTGTAAAGAATGGCCAATTGAATACCAGACACGTATCCCTGAACCATAAAACGTAGGATTGAAGTTTACCATCCAATCTTGATCAAAAATATTAAAGTTTTAATAAATGTTCATACTGTATTTTCTTGAACATGCCATTGAGTTTGGCTACCTGTTCAATCCAACATAATTGAAATGAACGAAATTACCGTCGGAGCAAGACCGTGTCAGATTACGGCACTTGATAAGTTGCACTTTGACCGTCTCTGAAGTCTGAACTATGTCAGGGTCGAATGGGATTCCAGGATTCCATCCCATAAGCTGTAAAGATAAATGCTTGCCTTGGTCTTATCAGGCCACGATCTTTTACCTGCAGAAGGGCAAAAGTAAAAGTTCATAAGCAGTGAAAAGCGTGTATATATTATGTCTTAAACACGAAAGATTCTCAAGGGAGAAGCAAGGGGAGGTGTATGGATAAAAGCCGTAGCACACGTGACCAAAGCTAGCTAGCATAGCATTCATGATGTGGCTCCTCTCTTTTTCAACTCCAAACTGTACACGTAGATCTCCTCTCCTTTTTGTCTCGACTCTTCAATCATGTAATGGAACAGACGACAACCCACCGTCTGTGTGTGGACTCAATCTCTGCTATAATTAGGCACTCGTTTCATATCTGCGTTAACCCTGTTAAACCAGAGCAGCTGCCCAAAGCAAAAGCTTCCGTCTTCATAGTCCTCGGTTGGCCACTCAAAACTCTCAGGAACTGAACGAGAGAAACTCGAGATGGGGACAACTATGTCTGTCACGATTATTCTTCTCCTGAGTGTCTGCCACGTATCAATGGCATCAGTACCGGAGAACAATCGCAAAACCTACATAGTCCACATGTCCAAATCTCAGATGCCGGCGAGTTTCGAACACCACACTCACTGGTACGACTCCTCTCTCAAATCGGTGTCTGAAGATGCAAAAATGCTGTACACATACGACAATGCTATTCACGGGTTTTCCACCCGACTGACGCCTGAAAAAGCTAAGCTGCTTGAGATCCAACCGGGGATTCTCTCTGTGTTGCCCGAGTTGAGGTACGAGTTACACACAACTCGTACACCCGAGTTCCTTGGACTCGATAAGAATTCCGATTTGTTTCCCGAGTCAGACTCAGTCTCTGAAGTGATAATCGGTGTCTTAGACACTGGTGTCTGTCCAGAAAGCAAGAGTTTTTCAGACATTGGTCTTGGGCCGGTGCCCAGTAGCTGGAAAGGCGAGTGTGAATCAGGCACCAACTTCACAGCCGGAAATTGTAACCGAAAACTGATCGGTGCGAGGTTTTTCTCCAAAGGCTACGAGGCCACACTAGGCCCTGTCGACGAATCTAACGAGTCGAAATCACCCAGAGACGATGATGGCCACGGTACTCACACTGCTTCCACAGCTGGTGGATCACAAGTGGAAGGAGCAAGCCTTCTGGGATATGCCCCAGGGGCGGCGCGTGGAATGGCCACGCACGCAAGAATCGCGGTATATAAGGTGTGTTGGGTTGGTGGTTGCTTTAGTTCTGATATCCTTGCAGGAATGGAAAAAGCCATTCAAGATGGCGTGAATGTACTGTCAATGTCACTCGGTGGAGGCATGGCTGATTACGACAGGGACAGTGTGGCCATTGGAGCTTTCGCAGCAATGGAAAAGGGCATTTTAGTCTCATGCTCAGCTGGAAATGCCGGTCCAAGCGCATACAGTTTGTCAAATGTCGCACCTTGGATAATCACAGTTGGTGCTGGCACGTTGGATCGTGACTTCCCTGCTTATGCTAGTCTCGGCAATGGGAAAAACTTATCCGGCGTTTCTCTCTATAGAGGCATCTCATTACCAGGAAAGTTGCTGCCTTTTGTGTACGCTGGTAATGCTAGTAACTCTACAAATGGCAATTTATGCATGATGGATACGTTGATACCGGAAAAAGTCGCCGGAAAGATAGTATTGTGCGATCGTGGAGTGAATGCAAGGGTCCAGAAAGGAGCTGTAGTCAAAGCAGCTGGTGGGTTGGGTGTGATTCTGGCCAACACCGCTGCCAACGGTGAAGAATTGGTTGCTGACGCCCACTTGCTGCCTGCTACTGCATTGGGTCAGAAAAATGGCGATGTCATTAAGAGCTATCTGTTCTCGGATCCGAGCCCGACTGTGACAATTTTTTTCGAGGGCACCAAAGTTGGTATCCAACCATCGCCGGTGGTTGCGGCGTTTAGCTCAAGAGGGCCTAATTCAATCACACCGGATATTCTGAAACCGGACATAATCGCGCCAGGTCTCAACATCTTAGCCGGATGGTCAGGTTCTGTTGGTCCCACCGGTTTGGCAGTCGATAAGCGGCGTGTGGAATTCAACATCATCTCCGGTACCTCCATGTCTTGCCCACACGTGAGTGGTCTGGCCGCCTTGCTTAAGGCGGCGCACCCGGAGTGGTCGCCGGCGGCCATTAGATCGGCATTAATGACCACTGCTTACGTTACATATAAGAACGGCCGGAAATTGCAAGATATTTCCACCGGGAAGGACTCAACACCGTTTGATCATGGTTCAGGACACGTGGACCCAGTATCAGCCCTCAATCCTGGGCTAGTCTATGATTTAACGGTTGAAGATTACTTGGGCTTTATCTGCGCTTTGAACTACACAACCTCACAAATTGCGGCTCTAACAAGAAGAAACTTCACGTGCGATGCGAAGAAGCAATACAGTGTGACCGATCTCAACTATCCGTCCTTTGTAGTCAACTTCGATTCCTCGAACGGTGGCCGTGTGATCAAACACACACGAACTCTTACCAATGTGGGGCCTGCTGGAACATACAAGGTTTCGGTTACTCCGCAGGCTTCGGAGGTAAAGATTGTGATCGAGCCTGACACGTTGAGCTTCAGCAAGCCAAATGAGAAGAGATCATATACAGTCACTTTCACTGCAGGTTCGAAACCAACCAATACTGTAAACAGCTTTCATCGTATAGAGTGGTCCGACGGAAAACATGTTGTTGGGAGTCCAATAGCCATCAGCTGGTCTTAGGACAAGAAAAGTTTGGTTAAATTATAGAAACCATTTGCTCGAAGAGCCTGATCAATTACTTATATTTAGCTTTTCAAAATTCTGAAGTTAGCTGGTTGTTATCCTGGCTGGATCAGTGTTTCTTTCCCTTTGTAAGATGTTATTAATATAGATAAGTATTTCATATTATTGCCTAATGTATTCATCAGTGTATCTCATCATCAAGAGTTTCTAGCTTTTCCGTGGTTATAAGTTCATGTTCACTCCATTCCTAACTGTATTTATCAGATTGAAGCCAGTTTATGTGTTGAAGTAAAATATTAAAGAGTTCGTTCAATTCTTTTTGCTACGGAAGCACGGAAAATGGTGCTTCAGGCAGATGGAGCAGAAGACACAGAGAAAGCCAGTGCGTAGTAATGAAAAATAAGGTACTAGAAGGCAAGCTCAAAGGCTGTAGAACCGAAGGTCGTCAACAACCACAGCCTGTCCATGGGGCTCTCGCAATCGATGCTCCTAATCCTACTCCTTAAGCTGTCACTGTCCGCGGAGACAAATCCTAGAAGCCAGGGGTTCACCCAAGTCCACATATGTTGAATTCCGTATATTATCAGTAGATTTTACTGTTTTCTATCACTTGGAGTGATGTTAGCAATTGATATTTGCTTACTTTCTAACAAGTGTAACTGTTAGACGTATCCTTAACTATTGAGCGGTGATAAAGCAGCACCATCGCTGATTTACACCGCATCTGGTGATTAGATTACTTACAGGTCTAACCTTTTCAAATTATATCAGATTCCAATAGGTTACTAATGTTATGAAATCAGGTGTAGTTTAAATAGGCCGTCAAAATATTGGTGGTTCTTTGTTGGCGTTACAGGTTGCAGGATGCAGGTCGGAGATGGAGTAAGTGAGCTTGCCTAATTAGCTTTAGGGGAAGCTAAGTTGATGGGTTAGGGAAGGGTTTAATGGGTATATAGAATGAAAAAAAAGTTTTTGATTATATATTATCATTATAGGACAGAGAATTATGATTTTTAGAAATGTAAACTAACTATTATAATAACTAGTTATTGGATAAGACTGGCTAGCCAATAACCTATGTTTAGCTAGCCAAACATTCTTTGATTGGGGAAATGACTAGCTAGTTTCCTAACCAGATACAAAGTCTCCACTTGGTAACTTTTGAAACTTACCATCAGCTCCCTTCGGCTAATCGAATGAATAGTTTATTCAGTCGGTGAACAATGTATTTGGTTAATAAACAATGCAACCTATATACGGTGTTTGATCAGTGAATAGACTATATTCGTATAACAAGTTAAATTTTCAACTACACAAGTTCTTTCAAACTTTAAAAATTATTTTCTTTAATAAAAATATATTAAAATGTTTGATTTTATTAATAATAATATATGTTATTATCATCAAAATAGATTAAGATCTCTCTTATTTCTAAATATTTTTCGTATTTCTACTCTTGATGAAAAGGAATTTTAATTTTTTATTTTTCATTTATATGAATATAAAGTTAATTATAAAAAGCTTTTCCTAAGTTCAATATATTGCTTAAGGTGCAACGGACATAAAATGAAGACCCATTTAATCACTTCTTATTGGTCGCTCAACATTTTACACATATAAACGTTATATTTATCATCAATGCTCTTCAACTTGTTGATTACTATTCCTTGTTGCATAAAAACATAAAGCCATTAGTATATTCATGTTATAACTTTTAACTAAACTCCTTTCACTTGGATCCACAAAGGACAAAATGCGGCAAAAGATGTCTATATACATACCTAAGGGATGTATACATGCGAGGACTCTCTTGGTACACCGACTCTTTCTGTAGTCATATACTATAAAGATTTGTTCGATGTTTTGATTATATGCACATGTATGGCTTTCCTTTGTTTTGATCGAAGTCTTGGAAACAATACGTACGGTTATACTTTTGTGTCCTTGGATTACTTATCAAACACTTTTTTAATATTACTTATTGCCGGCTGTTATCATTATTTTTATTGTTGCTAACCTTAAGTTATCCAAGAATCACTTGTTCTGTCATAATAATTGAGGAGTATCATCGACCGTATGATTTAAGAGCCTTGTCTTCTATCAGATCTTATGGTTCAATGAAATATTATGTTCTGTATAATTAAAAAAGCATATAAATTAACACACCAATTATTGTCCTTGTCCAATGAAAAATAACATTGTGATTGGCGATGTAAGTTTTGTCGTTATCGTTGTTCTGAGCTCGCACTTCCTTTCAACTTTCCTCTCCGATTGCTGCTTTCAACCATACAAATCCAATCTATTTCTTGCCTGATGGTTGAGACGTCCTCTCCATCACCAAAAATGTAAAAATGGCTTCTATCTTTTAGGCAATATCACACGCTCTCCGTGACATGGCCCTCCCAAATCACAATCATACATTATCAGATTCTAATCACTTCCAATTACGATATTCTCCAACCTAATGTCCCTCAGTTAAAAAGAATATGGACTAACTCTTTTCTTTGCTCATCTCCACTTAGTGTTCTAAATTGTCCATTAGTGATAAAGATGTTATGATCATGCAATTTAATTTGGAGAATTGGGAAACACCAAGACGGCTGGGGGAGGATACCAAAAGCTATAGGATGTTGTGTTGCACTCTGATTTGAAGATAGCATTCCATGCATATGCATGAGGAACAAGTGACCGTACAAAAGAAGGAAAAAAACATAGCTCCTTTGGATAGCAAAACCCTCCGACTCCGTGGCCCACTTTCGCTCTTGCAATATAATAATTGAAAAGGAGAGTTCATAGACACAGTAACATAGGTAAGTGGCCTGCGTGCCCATTGGCGGCATTTTGTTTCGGTCCCAAGAGAGAGAGAGGAGTAGAGTTAGCTCTTAGGCCCGCCTTCTCTAGTCCCCTCTGTTATTCCTTTGTCTTAAGCTTTCTTCCAGTAGCTTTAATTCTTTATACTCCACATGTCTCTGCCTCACTCAACCGCCTCTGCTTTCCTTCTCTCTCGTGCAAGGACTGGAGTTGCTGTTTCTTTCTCATGTTAAAACATCTGTTTCTTTGTATATAAATCGTAGATCTTTACCTCTAGACTCGTAACAGTAAGATCCAACACTGTTTCAAACAAGACTTTTTGTTGGTTAAAAATGGCAGATGATGACGAGAAATGGGAAAATTCCAAATCTTGTCGACATGAAGTTGGTGACGAAGAAGAAGAAGAAGCGTTGTCTCTGTGTGATTTGCCGGTCAATTGGATAAATGACGAGAACCGATCAAGTAAAGAAGAGGCTCCAGCAACAGAATCAAATCAAGATTTCGACTTTAGCCCCTGGGATGCTTGTCAATCTACAGAATCAGAAATGTGTGCAGCAGATGACATATTCTTTCAAGGCCAAATTCTACCACTGCGTCTCTCATTGAGTTCAGAATGTAATTTTAACAAGTTCTCCAAGCTCGATAGCTTCAAGCCTAGTCGGAGCATATCGAGGTCAGAGTCTATGGACCATTACTCGCTTGTTTGGTCCACGAGTTTCAGCAGTAGAAGCAGTAGTAGCAGAAGTCATCAATCATCAAGCAGCAATGGCAGTTCTGTTGCCATCAAAGCAAGAATTCCCAAGCCAAGGGTCTCAAATCAGTTTATCTGTCATCACCAAAGTCCCAAGCCACAAATCAGAATTCCTATCTCTCAACTAGGTAGAAATGCTGCTAGTAACAGGACTAGGAAATCTTCTGTATGGAACATTTTAAGACGGGGGCTTGTCCGTACACCAGAGATCGAATTGCAAGATCTAAAGGTTCGTAACTCTGCAATTAGTCGAAACAGTAGCTCTAGTAGTAGTTCCAGCAATTCCAATGGTCATAATAATTTTAGCCAAATCGATGTCAACGATAGTAGTGTTAAGCCTTGTAATAGCAGTCAAGACAAGAACTTGGAGAAACAGAGGTTAATCACAGACAAGAGACGAGGATTGTTAAGCGGTTGTAGTTGCTCAGTTACTGTAATTAAACCTGCTGCGCTGAACACACCAATCATTAGAAACAGCAACAGTAGTACAGGTAATCTTGTCCACAATCATGTAAGGGAGCCCACAGACGAGAAGCAGAAACAGTTGAAGATAAAGATGAAGAACGAGAAGAAAATGGCGGAAAAGCAGGAAGGAAAGCAAGCAATGGCACGTCATCGAACGTTTGAGTGGATAAATGAGCTTTAGAATTGGAAAAGTTAAGATCTTTTGATCATGAGAAGGTCGTGAAGCAGTCCTCACGCATGCTTGTGTTCTTTCTATCATTATATTTTTCCAGCTAGGCGCTTGCATGCCTTTGGTTTCCACTTTTTCTTTAATTTTGAATTCTCTATTAGTTCCTTTTCAAATTGGCGTGGAGGCACTGTAATCTAGACACTAAAAGCCATCCATACATCGTCTCTTTCTTGTCTTTCCTGAGAAAATTGTGGTTGTTGTGCGTATTTTATTACATAATACATATGGTTTTGGTGATTGAGAAATTATACCCTGATGCGTGGAAATGATAGAAAATGAGAGATGGTGGTGATGGTGGTGGAGGTGGAGGAGGAGGTGACTGTCATGATTAAAGTGTGACGGTGGCTGCTTTTTATCTTTCGGTGTGTGAAAACAGCAGTCGTGACTATCTAATAAGAACATACAACAAAAAGTAGCAGCAGTAGTTGAAAAAGAATGCGGTTGAAGCTAGAAAAGGAAAAGAGCATGTAATTAGGAGGACTTCGGGGATGGAATCATGTCGTTTTCTTGCATGATTTTGTGATACAGTGGGTTTGATGTAATGTATGAACTCAGTTTCAGTAGAGATCAAAATTAGTTCCAATGTTTGAGATTCCAATGATTATTCTACTTAATCTACCGTTTCTGTTATGTGTTCTGTAAAGAAGCCAATCCAACATCGTTTCGTTGCTTCATACATACACACAGTCCTGGCAATAACTCAAGTTCGTCGCTTAGATTAACACCGTAAATTCCTCAGATGACTTATACAGTGCATAATTATCTAATTATTATATATATATAATTTTATTTAATACATATTTTGTGAGAGCTCTTATTATGGGATCGTATGTTTGTTCTTTTAGGGAGATTTAATTATTTCTTAGAAGTTTTTATTTTTATATTACTAAAAAATTAGTGGAATAGAATAAGATCAAACACAAATTAAAATTAAAAAATAGAATACAAAATATTATTATGAATAAAAAGAGAAATTATCATATAAATATTCTCTATTTATAAATTATAAATATTAATTTGTAAAATAGAACTTATGAGATTAGAATGCCTGTAAACTTTATTCTTACATGCTTGAATTTGTTTTTTAATACATGATATGAAAAGATGGATAGGTTTTTATAGGTGAATCAAATTAATTATAACCATACATTTTAATTTGTTATACTGACCACACTTTGCATGTTTACTTTTGCACCACAAGTTATTATCTCTATCTAAATATTTTATAAATAATATATAGATTCTTATAATGTTAATAATATCTAAATATTTTGAGTAAAACCTATATATTTCGAACAATTTCTCACTTGAAATTCTGATTGAGAACAAATCAATCTTCTTATCACTTTGTCATTATCATGTTCCTTACATTTTATCAGATTGCATGAGAATTAACACAAATAAACTTAACATTGTTAACTAATTTTGTCATAAATATGTTATATTATCTTTGGTATGAACTTTTTGCACATCTATAATTCCTTCTTCCATTTTCTTATGAATGAAGTAAAACCGAAATCATACGTGCATGGTTTTTGAATGAAACATTGGATTCTTTGCTAAATACAAGACACTATGACTATCATAAATAATGAAAATTTTTATTGCTTGTACCTAAGTTTTTCCAATACAAATTTTATTCATACCACTTCTTTACTGCCTTTTGTAACTACTATATATTTCACTTTTGTAATTGATGTAGCCATAACTTATTTGAGTTTTATGACCTAGCTTACAAACCTACTTATAAGTGTAAACATACAACCTGCAGTGAATTTGCTTTTATTAAGATCACTAACAAAACTAGAGACAACATATCCTTTAATAATAAAGTTTGATCCTCACATAATAATGCAATATCAAAGGTCTCTTTAATGTATCTTATGATTCTTTTTACAATATTCCAATACTCTCTACTAGGATTCACCCTAATACTCTCTACTAGGATTCCCCACGTAGCAACTAATTGCTTCCGTTGCATATTTAATGTTTAATCTTGACAAATCACGATGAAAATTAAACTTTCCATTATAGATGCATATAATAGTTGAGACATTTCCATCATTCCATCGTCATTTATATGACTTATACTAGATGATAACTTGAAATTAACAAGAAGAGGGATTGTCGATTACAATTTTGTATATTAAAGCATCAAAAAACCTTTTTTAGGTATTTTTTAAGAAAATCAAATCTTCCTGTTATTTGTATTTTGCTAAATTTGCATCCCTAAAATCTTATTCATTGGTCCTAAGTCCTCCACTTCAAATTCTTTAATGAACTGTGCCTTTAATTATTTAATACGATTTTTATTAGGGCGTATAACCAATATGTCATTGATATACAATAATAAAATAATGAAATAATTATCATCAAATCTCTTAAAATATGTATAAGGGACTACATTAAGTCTATTTTGTCTAAGGCTTATGATAAAGGAATCAAATCTCTTATACCAACACTTTAGTGCTTGTTTAAGACTATATAAAGATTTATTCAACATGTAAACTAATTTTTATTTTCCTTTTTTTCAAAACCTTCTAGTTGGAGCATATAAATTTCTTTTTCAATATATCTACGAAAAAAAATAGTTTTCACATCTAGTTGTTCTAGATGCAGGTCAAATAGAGCACATATTGTCAAGACTATAACAATAGTGAGGTGAACTGCATGGAAAAAAATTTTCACTGAAGTCAATTCCTTATTTTTGAGAAAATACCTTTACCACTAAGCTTGCTCGATACCGTTATACTTGATGATCACCATTTTGCTTGATCTTAAAGACCCATTTATTACCAATTGGCTTCCTTCCTTGCAGTAATGGTACAAGTTACCAATTTTTATTTTTAAAAAGAGCTTCAATTTCTTTTTGCACTATTGTTATCCATTGAGACACATCTGGATTATTAAGTGCTTATTAGAAAACTAATCACTATCTGTCTTATATTAAAAGGCACTATACTATATTACCCTCTATTATATAATTTCAGTGTTAATTTAGTGATCTTTTATACTATTTGATTGACAAACTTTTGGAGCTTTAGACTCAACTAACAGTTGAAAATCTTTCTCTAGTTTTGTTTTAAAAGAAGTCTTTCCTTGCAATTCATTTTCTACTTTATTACAATATTTAAAATTCTTTGTAAAATGTTGTTGTCTTCTTCTTTCCTTTATGTTTTTCTTCTATAAAGGTGACGTTCCTACTAAAATGATCTTGTAAATAGTGGGATCTTACAAAGGATACTCTTTTACTCTGTTAGTGTATCCTAAACATACCCATTTCCTACATTTTGGATTTAACTTTATGGTTTCTTTGTTATTATAGATCATGTACACATGAATTCTAAATATATAGAAGCTAGACTAATCAAATGAATTTCTAGTCCATATTTCAATCAGTGTCTCTAACTCAATTGTAATTGATAGAATTTGATTCACCATATAGTAGGCAGTATTGACTACTTATGTCTAAAAGCCCTTATATAAACTTGCAACTCTTAACTTTGCTCTTGCTCTTTCTAATAGAGTTATGTTCATATGTATATCACTCTATTTTATTGAGAAGTGTATGCAACAAAGAATTGTCTTTTAATGCCTTCTTACTTACAAAATACATCAAATTCATTGCTTATATATTCTCCTCCATTATATGTCCTTAAATATTTTATCTTTTTAACTTAATCAAGTTCAACATAAGCTTTGAAAACTTTAAATGCTGAGAACATATCAATGTTCCTTTTGATTAAGATTTACCCAACATCTTTTGGAATAGTCATCAATGAAAGAGAAAAAGTACTTTGTTTTTCTAAGAATGAAACATGTGCTTACCTTACTTGTAACACAATGCTCCCAAAAAGTAGTGGTACCTATTTGAACTTAGAGGGTAGGTTTTGCTCATTAAGGATATTTGTTCCTTCTTTACATACATGTCTAAGTTTTTAATGCCATAATATTAAAAGTCTTTCATTTGGACTACTTAAAGTGGCCGATACTTTTATTTATAAAAAGTCTCTCCTTTTAAATTATACATGTTTGTACCTTTCTTTTCTCCCATTATAAGTACAATCATGCCTCAAGTTATCTTTAAAATATTGTTGATAATTTCTATTTTTCACAAAAGATCATCTAGTCTTCCTAAAGATAACAAATTCTTCTTTAAGTCACCTATATGTCGTACCTCTTAAATAGTATAAATTGTCCCACCGTAGATCTTTAGCTTGTCAGTTCTAATATAAACAACCTTTAAAAGATAATCACAAAAAATGTATATAAATACTCCTAAGAAAGGTTCTTAATGATGGGACCATTTTCTTCTAAAGGTGAAGCAAAAATTAACTCCTAATTTAAAAAAGTCATGCTTCACATAGCAACTTCCTTTTTTTAATTATTGCTTTTCAATATATAACATTGGAAGTAATCGCAAAATTTTATAAGGATTATAATTTTTATTTAAATTATAATGATCCTTTTTTAAGTGACATTTCTTGTCAAAGTTATAGTATTTTAAATTCTTCTTACTTTTTGATTTTTGATCTACTATGATTTTGACTCTCACTTGGCCATGTTCTATTGCTCTCCTTCTGCTCACTGTCAATAATTTATTATAATAAGTTATTTTAGCTGGTTGGTTACACTCTAATCAGCTATTTTTTTAGCTGGTTGACTCTTCAAACAGCTGATAAAGTTGTTTGGATAAGAGCTTTTTCTTCAAGTGATTGAAGATGAACCGCTAAATATGGTGTATGCCAAATTTGCCCACCGCAAACCTCTCTCACTCTCAATTTTTTTTAAAACAATTTTTGCCAAATCCTTCCATGATTCTCCACTCACTGTCGTCTTCTCACACCTATTGATCTCCTCTCCACTATGCCTCCACTTGCTGTTCTCCCTCTCCACAACGCCTCCCTCACCTGCTGGTCTCCCTCTCCACCGCGCCTCCCCTAGTTCTCTCGATTTTTTCGAAGATGAAGCTTGTTGTTCGAGTCGTAGAGGTAAGGAACTTGCCGCCAATGGACAGTAATGGATTAAGTGATCCCTACGTGAAATTGCAGCTGGGAAGGCAGAAATTCA
>JAOQMS010000178.1:30223323-30250125 GCA_027563885.1 Erythroxylum longipes | reverse complement strand
AGGATTTTGATTTTGAAAATCTTGTAATTTACAATTACTGGTTTTATGATTAAATGTATGTGATGCCATGTGGAGTTGGTAGAGATTGCACGTAGCACTCCCTTATCTTAGTATATGTGTCGGAATGACATACGGGCGTCCCGGTACGTACCCTAGGGTAATGGGGTGTTACATTATGTCCTTAAAATTATGTTGCTAACTTTTTAAGGTGGAAAAAAACGAAATTTATTAAGGAAAAACCATGAGTGGAATAATTAAAGGGGATGAAGAAGGTATGCAACATCATATTCTTAGTAATTAACCTTCTGAAAGTTCTGCAAAGGAAGTGACTGTTTAAACAGAGTCGATTTTTATTAGGTGGCATGAATTGTTAACTAAAATTATGGAATTACAATCAGAATCATATGAAAATATAGAAGACCAAACTTTTATTTAAATAATTTTTATACTATATACTAACATTACTATTTTTTAAATATAAAATTTGTGAATAAGAAGGGAAAGGTCTAACTTTGCTCAAGGAGGATCATGCAAGATCCAAGGAACAATACAGACTAATTTTTTAATGCTCTTAATTAGATAGTTGGTCCTTATGAGAAGATATTGACTGAATTCACACTTTTATTGGGTACTGTAGCTTGTAAACAAAATCTTGCATCTCTAAATCATATCAGTTGAATTAATATTCCCAATGAACCTATTTCGGAATATTTTAATGTAAGAAAACATCATGTTAATACTACTTTCAGTTTTATTTTATAAGATCTAATGGAACATTAATTTTATTATAGAAGAGACATTCTGCCATTAGAAGGTAAAGAATGAACTTTGAAGACAAATAGGGAAGCATGGAGAAAGTTATAAGTCTGAGTAAAGTAAAAGTATTTCAAACAATATACTATAGATGTAGAAAGAATGAACAATCATCGTAACTATATAAGGAAACAAGTCTTTAAAGAGCTCATTGCTTATTAGAACCACCTAGATGTGGATGTATGACAATTATAGTGTTTTTTACAAATTAGTTTCCAAACCTTGCATCTTAGAGGGATTTCGACTGGGATATTGATTTTGTTGTTATCTTTTAATAGCTAATTAGTATAATGTTTTAGTATGTAGCAAATTACTAAAACAAATATTCAAACTAGAATAAGACAAAGTTAGGTGCACATAGCTGTCCTAAGAATTTTGTAAGCAGTTACATTAAATTGGTTAGTGCTTTAGTTAGTTATAATTTGTCAAGAAACTAACTAAAATTTCTAAATTATTTCAAATTTCTAATTATCAATTGTTTCTCTGAATAGTAAAACAAAATAGAGGATAAAATTATACTCTCTAATGTTGAAAAGTGTCTTGCAACTTGTAAAAGAAAACCTAAAAAAGTGTATAAGCAAGCTGCGGAAGCTCTAAGAGAGAAAATTATGATTAGTATTTTATCTTGTAACAATTTTCTATATTATTGCTACTTTCATTAAAATGCCTAGATTTATTGCTCATTGCTTGTGCTTATGATCTCATTATGTTGTTGTGATGTTCATATCACCTAAATTCCATTTCATTTGTTTTTTAATTGTTGAATTGTTTTTTTTGGTCAAAATGAGTTATTTCTAATATAACTAGAATGACAATAGTTTTTTTTATAATTTATATGGTGCTTGCATTCATTAGTTTGACTGCAAGTTTGTTTAATTCTTGTTTAATATATGTGTTGTTATACTTGTCAAGGTCAATTTGATTGAAGAAGTATCACTTTACTTTTATTTTATAGGCTCGCATTTTAAAAGTTTAGAAAGAAAATGATAGTCATAAGGTTTATAAAGTTGTGGCTAATAAAGGAATGATATGGCCTTAACATAATGAACTATTTGGAAAAGCTATGAAATCATCTAGCATAAAAGAAAATAATATAGCAAGTGAGGCCTTTTATAAAGTTCCTAATGTGTATCTATATTCAATTAAGATTGCATTGGAAGAAGAGACGAATAAGAAAATAGAAGCTGAAAACGAGAGAATGATAAAGGAATTAGAATAAGAGAGAGTTGAACTTTTGAAAATGAAATATCAATTAGAACAAGATAAAGTAGATTGAGAATAAATGATGTAACAAATATTGCCTCTTATTCAATCTCAACTTGGACAAGCCAACAGCACCAATATAGACATGATTTACAAATTGATTACACCTAGTCAATCAAGAAGGGAATGTTTCATTCCCCTAAATCATATAATTAACATAAAGAACTTCAGGTGAAAAATTCCTTAATTTAATCATTTTGTACATTATCTTGATGTCTATGCCATTGAAATTAATTGCATATTATTTTTGCTTATTTTCCCATATGCAAATATAGTGCATCCAATGTGAATTGAAAAGTTCATGCATTCTTTGCTTATAAAAAAAACTGCATCATTATGTTATTAGTTTTTGACCTACATTAATTATGTGATAAATGGATGTCATAATAAAGTAGTAGTATTTCATTATTTAGATATATCAAACTATTTTTAAGCATAGGTATTTTAGAATAATTTTAATCTACTTTTTCTTTATATAGGAAGGAGATGAGTATAAGTGGATAAGGAGGTACTTTGTGAAGGATTTGAAAATACCTACACATATGCACTTATATTCCAAATGAACTAGAAGAAGACAATATAAGTGTACATTTTAGCTAAATGATTTTTTTATTACTGTATTTGGGATATGTTAAAGGTTGAATTTCACAAGTGTATATGCACTATATGATGACATATATAAATGCAATTTTTCGGCCATTAACATTTGACAATATTTTAGGGCATACATAAATGTATGTATAACTACATCTAATAATGTATATTGTTATCTTAACGAACATTAATATATGTATGGTTGTGCTTACTCAAAGACAAGGGTTTGCTTTTACATTAACATATCATTGCTAATGAAAGGAAAATTTGTTGCTTTTATTGTTAGATATTGTTGTTTAAAAAATCAATGAATTGCCTTATAAAGATTCAAACCTTTATATCCATTCAACATTATTGCTATAGTTTGAAACTGTTTTGTTCCTTAGTCAAACTTGAAGCAATATTATTAATTTTGTTCCTTAATTAAATTTTTTTGTTGTTTGTCTTACACCTATAATAATACTACTTTATTTAATAACATGAATTTTGTTGCCTTAATGAAAAGGTCACAATAATTGCACTTTTAGCTACAGTTTTGCCTTTTACCTAATGCCTTTTTTTTTGTTTAAGTGTCAGCATAAATTATTTATTTTTGTTTTGATACTTTATAAACAATATCTAAATTCTTCTAATATAAATAACATCTAAATATTGTAAGTACTATCTAGACTTTTCAAACATACATGCAACTTCAATAAGGATTTTGGAGATGATGATATTCTTATCAATAATTATATAGTTAGACTTGTAAAAAGAATTATGAAATGAATATATGTATAGTGTGTGTGTGGGTATAATTTCATAATATGACCGACTTATGTCTAATTGGTTGTTAACAAAGTTATTTTAAGCCAATTGCATCATTGTTAGGTAAGAATATCCTGTATTGAAGTTTAAATTAGATTATGATATTATTTTTGTTTAGAATATGTTTAAAAGGCGTAAGTCAGCCCAGTTGCTTAACAGTATGAAAAAGAGGTTCAAAAGGAGCAAGGCGCGATTCTAAGCTGTTGAGAGCTGCTACCAGTACCAAACAATCGTTTTCTACCCTAAAACTTGCATTCGGCGGGAGTTATAGCAATTAGCATAGCTTAAGGTTGATGTGATAGCTTGAACTTCCGTTATAGCTGGCGTCGAAGGAAAATGAATAGGCACTTGCAGAGCTCCAACACCACCTGAGTGGGTATTACCGCAGATTTTGAGCTTAATTTCAACAAAGAAATAGTCCCAGAGCAAACTTCACTAGAATTAGAGATGGGGTTTCCATGCACTATATTGTTTCGCCGATACGGTCCAAGTTAACTAGCACGCCAGTGCAATCAACTGCATATGTATGTTCCTTGGCCAAAATTTCGATTAGAAATGAACAAAGCACCAAGCAAACTGATCCCACTTTAAACAGAAGCTTCTTACAGAGGGATATTCCTTAAATAAATGGACAAGACTTCTCCTCTGGTCACGACATGAAGGGTGGGAAACCTCTTGCAATTTAACGCCTTTCTAATTAGGTGTGATCTTGTAGTGAGTGTCTCTCTCAAAACTTTTCAAACAATATTTTTTTATTAATGTCCACCAACCAATATATTGACTGTAATTGTTAGGACAGTTATTTTATAGACATTTTTTATCTTATAAATATTAATTTAATTAAAGAATGTTTAAGGTCAAATTTATAAAATAAATGTATATTATAAATGATATTAAAATGAGATCATAATTATAAGATTTATATTACATTTATGTGTTATTCTTATATGTTGTTCTATTAAGACTGAACATTAATATAGTAGAAAGACTGGTACACACTATATTTTTTTTCTTATGAAGGAAGTAATCGATCTGTAGATTAAAGTATGGAAATACTTAAATAAATGTATTGATACTTATTAGATAATAAATTCGCTGAAGTTACTCGATATGACAATTTTATTTGAAATATCACTTATAGGGCCATGAAAATTTTTATTATCATAATTGTATAAATGATCATTTGACTTGAGATCTTCAATGATATTTGATATAGAGATTATTATATTTTGATACTAGTACTTATGGGTTGTACTAGTTAATGATAGTTCAATCAGTAATTATTGGATATAATATGAACTATATGAAAGTCGTTGAATAACCAATATATGATTCATCACCTGAAACTGATTAAAGAGAATTTTCTGTTGTTCTTTACTAGTATTGATTTAGAAATCTTTAATTAAGGTAAAATGACAAATTGAAAATAGTTTTTAAATGTTATTAATATAATCAATTACTAACAATAGAAAACTAATATGGTTAGGCTCAAATATAATAAATATTAATTTAGGTATAATCAAAATATTGTATGATATAAGGAAAAAATTATATACAGAATGGTCATTCAAAACCATTTTAATATTCTTAATATTTGGATGATCATAACGAATTGCTAAACGTCAATCTTCACCTATGAATATAAATTATTTAATTAGATAATCAAAGAAAAATTAAATGAACTTAATTTGTTTAATCTTAAATATAAATTAGGATTATAGTTTATATTTACTGTCAACATATTAACCTAATAGGCCACACACATAGAATTATTAAAAAACAACAACAACAACACCCAGTAAGAATTTTGCTGATACGCAGGATTTGGGGACATAAAATTGTTAAAGAGAGAAAAAGATAATTTAATTAAATTAGACTTGATTGTGAACTTCAAAAAACTTTAGGATCAAACATAAAAAATTGATAAATAAGAACCAATATTAAATATTTAATTTTAAACCTAGCTTATATTTAATTAGGCTTAAACTTAAAATTAAGAAAATTAGGATTATAATTTAATTAAATTAATAAAAGTCTAAATCATGTTATAAATAGGTGTAAATTATAAAAGAGATTATTTCTGACTTAACCCTTAGCCAGCCACATTTGATCTTCTTTCAACCCATTTGTGTAGATATTATTAAAAATCAGATGCTTGTTTAGCTACATGTTTCATAAAACGATTATAAGGAAAAAGATAAAACTTTACAATAATATACAAATTTATATGATTTATACTTCATGTAATAATCAAATTATAAATTAATGTGGTATTAATTTTCAAAAAATCAAACTTAAGAGGTTTTTTTTTATATAATGAAGCTGTTAGCACTTGGAATCAGCTGATTTCTCAACAATTTTAACTTTAGAAGAAAGGTCAAAGCTGAGTTTACTGAGAATCCATGCACTTCCAGGTTAAAATCGGAGACCAACTCTGTACTTAGGTCTAGACAGGACTTATTGTTATTTGATTTATGTAATTTTCTGGTCAAAAAATATATCTGGTTAATTATTAATAAAAATTATTATATAATTTTAAATTTATTCAAAAATCTTAACAGATTCATTAAATCCAATGAAATCCATTGCACCCTTCGTATTAAGAAAGCAGTAACGACTGGGTACTCTTTCAATGGCAAAAGTCGCTGAAGAAACAAAGGTCCTTCTCCTTCAATTGGTTGTCAGTACACACCAATTAAATCGTGAACCCTTTTGCTACGCTAATGAATATTAGTAGTCAAGGCACCGACGCCTGCGGCTTTGGGTTTTCATTGACTTGGAGACTTTTGGTTGGTACCGCGACCGCCACGGAACTTTAAATATTGGACCGAATACCTACAAACTCGAATCTTGACCTGGACGGCTGTAAAAATACCACGTGAAAAAGCATTTCTGTTTTGGTTCTAACGTCCTGCCTTCCAAAATTTGATGTATATTAAAATTAGTAACTCAGTCTTATTTTTAATTAATAGAGTGATTATTTTTAAATGACCTATAAATATTGATATATATATATATATATATATATATATTCCTAATTATTACTTTTAGATTATACATTAAAATAAGTATATGAGATTTGTGTCTTGATCAATTTGTTTAATTTATTTCTGCAACGCAATGCTGTTTAAACTGTGAAATCGAGGCTGTATAACTATCACCTGCTTGTTAACTCTCCATTGAGCAAACATCCTCTTGAACCCTATGAGAATAATAGTCAAAAGCACAATATCGTGGTCGCTGTATTCTTGTCGTGCCTATTAAGAAAGACAAGGGGCTATCACTTTCAACTGTTTTTGGAATTCCAAATTGACGGTGAATCCCATTAACGTGTTACTACCAAACACTTGAAAAAGCTTCCAATCTACAGGGTTATCAAGATTCTGATTCTTCTTTTTCTTGTTCACAATCTTCCATTAGATTAGTATACGTTTTCTTATCCATTGAAGTGGTGGGAGTTATCACCATACGCACTCGTCTTCCCTGTTGATATTTTGTTCCAAAACTTGAAAACAACGTTACCTACGTTCACCCTAACGTTGATAACGTTTCTCATGTCTTTTTAGTTATTATTATGCTCCAACGTCTATTTTTCCTTTAACAACGTATACATTGTTCTTCTCACTCACTCCCACTACTGCACATCTTCCCATTCTCTCTAAACAAGACACATATCTTTTTTATCTTGTTTATTATAATTTTGTCTGCTTTTATTAATTCTCAGAGACAGTTACTACTCTATCATTTGAAGTATACCGAAGCTGATAGAGAAGACGTTAACCCTGGAGTCGGATCATGTAATCTTGCTACACTGTAGAGAGGAAATTTCCAACTTAGGACAATAATTTTTCACGACGCTTTGTGTTTCGGATAAGCCTTTCCAATTTAATTATTATTGCAATTTTTGCTAACAATTTAAGTCGGAAAATTTCTACTTGTTGCGTTACTACTACTGTCAGAAATTTTGTTGTTCTACTTCTTGTTTTTTGGTTTCCTACTAGTTGTTGAAAATTTTTGCATTTTTTTGCTGATGTGTATTTAATTTCGGTATAAGTTGGAATTATGTCATCTGCTACTGAGACAACCGTAGGTTCTGCACTTACTGTTCCCCACATAGGTTCTATCTCTTTCACCATGGCCCCGAAAATTATACTTGACCTTAGTCGATTAGAGCCTCTAGATAGAAGAAACTTCAAAAGATGGTTTGAATTTTTTTTTTATTTTCAGCAATGCGAAATCGATTGTGTACTGTTTCAAAAGATTCCTAGTGACAATACCGACCCTAAGACTACTAAGGATAACCGTACTGTTAGGGAAGTGTTACTCAACTATATGATCAACCCTTGGTTTAATATCTACTGCAAGTACAAAACTGCTAAGGAAATTTGGGATGCTTTAAAAGTGAAATATTGGACGGATGCTGCTAATACTAAGAAATATGTAGTTGTTAGGTGGTTAAAATTTACCGTTGTTGATGATAAGCCTATTATGAACCAATTACATGAGTATGAAAATCTAGTTGCTGAAATCTTTGCTGAGGGTATGAACATGTGTGAGTTGTTTCAAACTAATGCCCTTATTGAGAAACTACTTGTCTTATGGAATGAATATAAAAACTAGTTGAGGCATAAGAAGAAAGACATGAAACTTCAGGAGTTGATAGGACATATAAAGATTGAGGATGTCAACTGTGCATAAAATAAGATGAAAACACTCACCCTTGTCTCCACTGTTAAGGCTCACGTGGTAGAATATAAAAACGTTAATAACTTCAAGAAGAATGGTGGACAAAACAAGTCTTTCAACAAACAGGGTCAGTTTAAACGCAAAAGGATTGATGGTGACTGTTGGTGGTGCCACAAGCCAGGCCATCGTGCTGCCAATTGTCAAGCTAGAATCAACCATAAGAAGAAAGGACAAGGATAGAAACCGTGATAGTTCAGGAAAGGAGCTTTGGTAAGCCTCAAGCTAATATGGTTGAAGTTGGTAATGACGAGGAGGTCATTATTTCTATGATGTTTGAAGTCAACCTTGTTGGAAATTTGGTCAAGTGGATAGTTGACACAGGAGCTACATACCACATATACACCAACAAGGACCTGTTCAAGGAGTTGAATGATGCTGCTAATGGTGATTTCGTATACATGGGCAACTCCAACAAAGTTCTTGTCCAAGGAGTTGGGAAGGTCACTCTCAAACTCACTTCTGGAAAAGTGTTGGCATTAAAAAATGTTTTATTTGTTCCTGATGTACGTAGAAACTTGATTTCTTATCCATTGCTTAACAAAGTCAATGTTAAACTAACCTTTGATTCTGATAAGCTTGTTTTGACTAAGAACGAGAACTTTGTTGGAAAAGGTTTTTGTAATGGGGGCTTATTTGTACTTGACGTTGAAATGAATGCATCTACATCTTCTGCTTATATTGTTGAGTCTTTAGACTTATGGAACTCTAGACTTGGGCATGTGAATGTGTGGTTAATTAAGAGAATGCAAAGCTTAAACTTGTTACCTAACCAGATCACTAATGAAGTGAAAAAATGTCAAATTTGTGTTAAAGCTAAACACTCTAAGAAACCTTTTAAGTCAGTGACCAAGAGAGAGTCACAATTGTTGAACTTGGTGCACAGAGACTTGGGTGATTTTAAGAATTGTATGAGTAAAGGAGATATGAGATATTATATTACCTTTGTAGATAATTGTTCTAGACTTACTAAGATTTACTTATTGAAAAATAAAAGTAATGCAGAGGAAATGTTTATGAAATACAAATTTGAGGTTAAAAACCAATTAGAAAGGAAAATTAAGAAATTAAGTTTTGATCGAGGTGGTGAGTATAGTACTGATTTCCTTGCTGATTATTGTGCAAAAGTTGGGATTATTCATGAGCTTACAGCCCCTTATACACCTGAACAAAATGGAATAGTCGAGAGGAAAAATTGAACACTTAAGGATATGATGAATGCAATGTTGATTTCTTTCAATTCACCTGATTTTGTGTGAGGGGAAGCTATTCTTTCAGCTTGTTATGTTCTAAACAGAGTCCCTAATAAGAAACTAGATCAAACTACCCCTTGTGAAATTTGGAAACGTTATCCACCTAACTTGCATGTTTTGAAAATGTGAAGGTGTCTTGCTAAGGTTGCTCTACCTGAACATAAAAGGAAGAAAATTAGACCTAAGATTGTCGATTCAATTTTTGTGGGATATGCCTCTAATAGTACTGCCTATAGATTTATGGTTAAAGAAGAGGGATCTAATACTTATGGACCAATTATAGAGTCAAGAGATGTAGTGTTCTTTTAGGATATATTTCCTATGAAACTAAGTGTGCAAGTTCCTAGAAAATTTGTCCCTAGTTCTTCTACCAATGATGACATAGAGGAAGAGGAAATTGTTGAACTAAGGAGGAGCAAAACAGCTAGAGTATCTACTAGTTTTGGTTCTGACTTTATTACTGTGAATTTTGGAGAAACACTCAAGAAGAAAACTTCGAAAACACCAGATCAATCTGATCTGATTTGACATTTACATATTTTATTTATACACACAGTATCTTGTTCGTATACGTAAGTACATGCGGCTATTCTATTTGTATACGTAAGTTAGTTACAAATAATTTCAGCTATTTACAGGTTAGCCACCATTACAAATATTTACATAATCTTCACATCTTCCCCTCAAGTTGGACTTAGAAGGCCTAACTTGTCTGAAAGAAACGCATGTTGCTTCTGACTCAAGGCTTTTCTTATGATATCAGCTAACTGTAATTGCGAGGGAATATATGCAGTCTGCAAAAAACCATCTTGAATCTTCTCTCTGGTGAAGTGACAATCAATGTTAAGGTCTTTAGTCCTCTCATGAAAACACAGATTTGCGGTAATCTGTTGTGCAGCCTTGTTGTAGCAAAATAGAGTTAACGGAAGAGACACGCGTATATGTAGATCTTGAGGCAAATAACTGATCCATAAAAGCTCACAAGTGGTGACTACCATACTCTAATATTTAGCTTCAGCTGATGAATATGAGACTGTGGCTTGTTTCTTGGTTTTCCAGGAAACTAAAGAATGACCAAGAAAAATACAATAACCCGTAAGAGATTTTTTGCTCATGGGACATGTAGCCCAATCCGAATCAGTAAATCCTGTCAGCTTCAAATCATCTTGAACATGATAAAACAACCTTTTAGAAATGGTGCCCTTCAGATATCTCAAAATATGATGAGCAGCTTCTAGATTAGGCAATCTGGGAGCTGAAATAAGTTGGCTCAATTATTAAACTACATAGGATATATCAGGTCTAGTTAAACTAAAATAAGGTAACCTTCCAATACACCTTCTCTAAGTTTCCGGATCTGGTATTGTGTCACCTTGATTCAGGGATAACTTAAGATTTTGCTGAAATGGTGCATCAGTTGGTTTAGCAACTGAGAGTCCTGCATCTTGCAATAAATCCAAAATGTATTTTTGTTGATGCAAATAAGTTCCATCACTAGTTCTGCAAATTTCCAAACCAAGAAAATACCAAGCCAACCCCAAATCCTTGATAGTAAATTCTTGATCAAGTTTAGCCTTGATATCTGCAACTTCATAATCACAATTGCCAGTTATAAGCATATTATCCACATAAACAAGAATTACTGTAATGTCACCACCTTTTTGTTTTACAAACAATGAATAATCATTCATAGACTGAACATAGCCTTGTGCCACCAAAAACTTAGTAAGTTCTTTATTCCATTGTCTCGAAGCTTGCTTGAGACTACATAGTGACCGTTTAAGTTTGCAAACATGCCCATTCATCACCTTCTTATATCCTTCAGGAGGCAACATATATATTTCTTCATCAATGTATCCATAAAGGAAAGCATTATTAATATCTAACTGATGAATAAGCCACTTTTTTGCTGTTGTTAAAGCAAGCAAAATTCGGACAGTAGCTAATTTAGCTACGGGTGAAAATGTGTGCTTATAATCCTCACCTTCCCTTTGATCAAAACCCCTAATCACAAGACGAGCTTTTAACCTCTCCACCATGCCATCTCGATTGAATTTAGTCTTATAGACCCACTTAGAAGAGATGGATTTATGCCTAACAGGAAGAGTAGTAAGGTCCCAAGTATCATTCTTCTCTAATGCTTCAAGTTCTCTGTCCATTGCAGTTACCCAGCCTTTTTGTCTCCTAGCATCAAGATAATTCACAGGATCTTGAACAGTTAATACTGAAGCTAAAGAGGCTATATAGTCTGAGGGTAAATGCTGAAAATCAGAATAATGGAAAAGATGATGATTAGCAGTTGTGTAGGTTTTAACATTTAAAGCAAAGTCCTTTAGCCAAATTGGCTAGCTTTTTACTCGCTGAGACCTTCGGACAACTGGAGAATCAATAGTGGACTCGGGAGGCACAAAAACAAGAATAACTGAAGAAAAAGAGGCAGGAGAAGAATGCTCAGATACATCATTGGAGACAGACTCAAAATTAGGAATAACAAGAAAAGAAGAAAGATTCTCATCTGCAAAAGTAAGTTCTGCAGAAGGAAAAAATGTTGGATAATGATCTTTAAATATATGTGAATCAGAAGAATTGGTTTTAAAGAGAAAATCATGCTCATGAAATATAACATCTCTGGAAAAAAAAATGAAGTTTTGCTATTAAGATCATAAAGCTTGTATCCCTTTTGACAGGAAGAATATCTCACAAGAATACATCTTTGAGCTTTCACATCAAATTTATTTTTGGTTGGGCCTAGTTTTGTAGCATAACACAAACAACCAATGACTCTAAGGTGATCAAGAGAAGGAGACTTGTGAAACAAAAGTTCATAAGGAGACTTCCACCCCAACTGAGACATGGCATCTTATTGATAAGATATGTTGCAGATAAGATACCGTCCTCCTAGAAATATTTTAGCAAACCGGCATGAAACATAACAGCTCTGGTAGTTTCTATAAGATGTCTATGTTTTCTTTCAACAACCCCATTTTGTTAGGGTGTATGAACCATGGACCTTTGATGGATAATGCCAAGACTACTGAAAAATTTGGAACTTTCTGCAGAAACAAACTCAACACCATTATTAGATCTAACATATTTAGGAGTAGAATGAAAGTGATTCTGAATATACTTGATGAAGGTAATAAGAGTAGGAAGAACTTGATGTTTATTGTGAAGAAGGTATGTCCAAGTGGTTCTAGAAAAATCATCAACCACTGTAAGAAAATAATGTGAACCACAAATATTTGATATTTTGTAAGGTACCCACAAATCAGTATGTACAAGCTCAAAAGTAGTGGAAGAAGTACTTAAACTTCGCGGAAACGGTAACCTATGACTTTTTGTCATGGAACAAGAATCACAAAGAAAGTTACTGTCATTGATGTTGTGAATTTTACAATCAGGAATATGAACCATTTTACCCAAAGAGGAGTGTCCTAATCTTACATGTAACAAATGCAAATTTGTTGACATATCAGTAGTACGACAATGAGTATTTGAACTAGAAGAATGAACAATGTTATTAGGAATATGAACAACAGAAACATGAGCATTGATTGGATTACAAGACTTGGTCTTAGGAGCTTTTGCCAGCAATTTGTATAGGCCTTTATGAACTCTGCCAAATGCCACTGCTTTACTATTCAAAGGGTCCTGAAAGACACAATGGTTTGGGTAAAAAAGAACATTAAACTTGGTGCTTTGAGTGAATTTACTGACAAAAAATAGGTTGTATTTGAAGCTTGGTACATAGAGAACAGTGTGTATGGAAATATGGAAGTTAATTCTTATAGAACCAATTTCAGTCACTTGTTTATTAGATCCATCAGGTAAATTCACAAAAATAGGTTTGGTAAGCTTTTCAGTTTTGTAGAATAAGTGATAAAAGGGGGTCATATGATCAAAAGCTCCAGTATCAATAATCTAGATTCCACATGAATTATCAGTAATGCAACAAGAAAAAACTGAGCCATCAGAAATACCTGTAAAATTAATCGAGGAGTCTGTACCAGAGGCAAAACTGTTTTTGCCTTTAATTAGTTTCATCAATTCTTCACATATAGCAGACATCCTCTCTTGATCAGTCACATGTGCTCGTGTACCATAAACATCCAGTGGAGATTCTTAATCAACATCAAAACTCTCAGTGACATTTACTTGTGCAGCAACTTTGCTATTTCTCCTACCTTTCTTCCCTTTATACTAGTCAGGATAACCAATTTTTTCAAAACAATGATCTACTAAATGACCATCCTGGTGACTATAAGTGCAATATCTGCTTCCTTTGTCTTTTTTTTATTCTTATTATATCCAGAGTGTTTATTAGTCACCATAAACGCCGTTGGTGGTTCAGTGCAGTGACTCACGGTGATATGTTTTTGCTTCTCGACTTGTTGCACAATGTAGTAAGCTTTATTAACACTAGGAAGAGGATCTCTGGACATAATCTGACTACAAACTATCTCATATTCATCATTCAACTTCATCAAAAACTTCATCAATTTAGATTTGGCTTCTAACTCAGCATATATGTGATGTCTACCACAAGTACATTCGGTTATTCTTCCACATGAACAAGTAGGAATAACATTAAGACTCTGTAACTCATCCCATATTTTTTTAAGTCTGTTAAAATACACAGCAACAAACATAGATCCTTGATTAACCTGACTGAGTTCTCGTTACAGTTGATAGATCAATGACCCGTTGCTCTGTCCATATTGTTCATTAATCTCCTTCTAGAGGTGATGAGCAGAATACGCATGCAAGAAAGCATCAGATAAATCTGCAGTCATAGAATTCAAAATCTAGCACGTCACCATGTAATCACATCTAATCTAGCGCTAATATGCGTTGTTAGTAATAGCTGGTTTGATACATGAACCATCAATGAAGCCAAGTTTCATTTTTGCTCTAAGTGCTATTTGTATTGTCTTGCTCCAACCTAAGAAACCGCTGCCACTAAATTGAGTACTAGTCAACATCATCCCTGGATGATCACCGCTAGATATGAAATAATGATCACTGACTGTAATTACTTCTAATTCAGAGGAGGTTCTAGAAACATTCTCAACCATGGCGTTATCAGTGTAAAAATTGAACAAAAGAAATCTTCAACTCAAGCTTAGGATCAATCTTATAGAAAACCTAGATTTCCTAAGCAAGCTAACCTATAGCTCTGATACCATGTGAATTTTGGAGAAACACTCAAGAAGAAAACTTCGAAAACACCAGATCAATCTGATCTGAGTTGACATTTACGTAGTTTATTTATACATGTAGTATCCTATTCGTATACGTAAGTACATGCAGCTATTCTATTTGTATACGTAAGTTAGTTACAAATAATTTCAGCTATTTACATATTAGCCACCATTACAAATATTTACATAATCTTCACAATTACTTCCTTTATAGTGACAAAACCTGAGGAGATAGATGATGTTTTTGTGGTGACTTATATTATTGAGGAAAATCTTAAAACTTATGAGGATGCAATGAAATCTGGGGATGCTATATTTTGGAAGGAAGCCATAGATAGTGAGTTAGAATCAATCATGTCTAATAAAACTTGGGTTTTAGTTGATCTACCTCAAGGGTGTAAGCCTTTGAAGTGTAAATCGATTTTCAAAAGGAAATTGAAATCTGAAGGAACCATTGAGAGGTTCAAGGCAAGACTTGTGATTAGAGGCTTTAAACAAAAACAAGGATTGAACTTTTTTGACACTTACTCTCCTGTACTAAAATTGCATATATAAGGATGTTATTTGCTATTGCCTCAATATTTAAACTTCATGTGTACCAAATGGATGTTAAAACAACTTTCTTGAATGGTGATCTAGATGAGAAAATTTATATGGTTCAACCGGAGGGATTTAGAGCTCCTGGTCAAAAAAAAAGGTGTGTAAGTTGGTTAAGTCTTTGTAAGGACTTAAACAAGCTCCCAAATAGTGGCATGTGAAATTTGAAAGTGGGATTTTCAAACATGGTTTCACCTCTTGTGATGCTGATTCTTGCATTTACGTGAAATTTGATATCAATGGCTGTGTAATCATAAATATTTATGTGGATGATCTGCTTATTTTTGGTACTAGTTAATCTGTCATTGATACTACCAAGAGTTTGCTAAAATCTTCTTTTGATATGAAAGATCTTGGACCTTTGGATTTTATTTTGGGAATCAAAGTTGATAGGACTAACTTTGGTTTTAGGTTGAATCAAACTCATTATGTTGAGAAAATTTTAAAGAGGTTTGGTTACTATGATATTGATCCAGTCAAGACTCCCTATAACGCTAGTGTTACTTTAAAGAAAAATCTTAGTGACAGTGTAAACCAAGCTGAGTATGTTAAAATTCTTAGTAGTGTGATGTTTTTGATGAACTATTCTCATCCTGATATTACATACTATGTGAGTAGACTTAGTAGGTATACTCATAATCCTAATCAAGAGCATTGGAATGTATTGATTCGTTTGTTGAGGTATTTGAAAGGTACTATGCATTATGGATTATCTTTTGGTGATCATCCTCCTGTATTGAAGGGATATTCTAATGCTAACTGGATTACGAGGAGTGATAATATACACTCTACCAGTGGTTATGTTTTTACCTTGGCAGGAGCTGTAGTGTCTTGGAAATCATGCAAGCAAACATGTATAGCGAGATCAACAATGGAGACTAAGTTTATGGCTTTGGAGTTGGCAGGACGGGAAGCTGAGTGGTTAAGGAATCTCTTAGCAGATATCCCATTTTGGGAAAAATCAATTCCTTCTGTGTTTCTTCATTATGACTCGCAGGTTGTCATTCATGTTGCCAAGAACAAGGCATATAATAGCAAAAGTAGACATATCAGATTGATACATAAAATTGTCTGTACGTTAATTAGACATGGTGTAATTTCTTTAGACTATGTCAAGTCATAGAGAAACTTAGCGGATCCGTGTACAAAAGCTTTGAGTAGGAAATTGGTTTCAGAGCATGCTAAAGGGATGGGGTTAAACCCAATTGTGTAGTAACCTCGTAATAGACACCCATCTTGAGAAACCAAGTTCAATGGGTCAAACGAAGTTATGTGGTGACTACTTACTTATACTTTGTTAGTGGTATAATACTGAGAAATAATCAGTTGTTGAATTGCATCCTTAGCATGGTTTTAGTGCGTTTGATGAGGTTGGATTTATAATCTTTAATGAGTTCCATAGCTTAAGTTTAGGTGGTATGAACAGTACACACTTGATAATCTCACCTACGTGATTGTGAGGGGCTAGCCACTCTCTTATGAGAGTATTTGGGCTATCTCTCTAGAGCGATCATGAGACCAGGACATTTTGAGGTTGTTAACTCTCTAGTAGGTTTTGTCTCCGAATTTCTTAGGACAATAAGTTCAAGACTTAGTTCACCTGATTGTTCATATATTTTTTTTTCTAAATTGTTACAGTTTATTTCTTAAGTTTTGGACCAAGTGAGATATTGTTGATATTTTATTCCAAAACTTGAAAACAACGATACCAACATTCACCATAACATTGATAACGTTTTTCATGTCTTTTTATACACATCTTGTCATTTTCTCTAAACAAAACATATATCTTTTTATCATGTCTATTCTACTTTTGTTTGTTTTAATTAATGCTATTAGACAGTCCCTACTCTACTCTTTAGAGTACACCGAAGTTGATGGAGAAGACATTAATCCTGAGGTCAAATCCTATTGTCCTGTTGCATCGTAAAGGGAAAATTTTTAACTTAGGGCAATAATTTTTCACGATGCCTTACATTTCAAATAAGCCTTTCCAATTTAATTATTACTGCAATCTTTCGCTAACTCTCCCGTCTCCCTCAAAGAAGTTGATCGAATCCCCGTTTCCCGGTATTATGACAATTTAAGGTAATGACAATTTGAACTATATCTCATTTCAACCAAACAAAAGAGTAAGAATTTACAAGTTTTGTCTTTAAAATTGATTCTCGTTTGGTTTGATGTGACGAACAATGAATCTAGTATAATATTGAATTATTTCATAACAATATCAAAAAACATTAAACACTTATTAGCAGGGACACAGCCAAATTTTTTATTCAGTATTTATTTTTATTTTTAAAATTAAAAATTATTATTTTACGATGAAAATACACTAAATTAAGATTATTACTGTTATCAATAAATTAAGAAGCATCAAGTGAATTACTGCATTAAAAACATGAACATTAATGTTCTATTAGTATAGTTGTAATGATTAATATTTTATATAAAATATAATCAAAAAAATAATTTCTAAATGTTATTTTATTTCATAATATATTAAAATTTTGAAAAAAGGTTAACCACTATTGTTTTGTTTAATTTTAAAAATACAAAATAATATACATAACAAATACAAAACGCTCACATATATATTAACAAATAACAAATAGAAGTAAAGTTTATGTAAAATATTAAATTTATATTGTATAAAAAATTACTTGACATATGAATGAGAATATTGAAATAAATCAAAATAAATTAATGTATTTAAAGTTAATTCTTTCATTCATCATTTAGAAGTTTTTATTTTTACTATTAATATATGTATATATATAAACCTAAATTATATTCATAGAACAAAATTTTAAAAGTTAAACTTGATGTTAACTAAAAAAATTAAGGACTTTCTTATATCGAGACTTATATTTTCATTTATTCATGGACGGAATAACTTGGACAGTGTCCTAAGATGTAAAAATAGAAGGATATTTTGGATCTCTTATTTTATATGGAAAAATTAAGTTTTTGATGTATACGATGATGGTCTAATGACTGACCAACATATTCAAAAGTGTGACTACCGTCTCTGACTCTACCGGAGACGATAATCTTGGATTTTTTTAAAGACCTAGAGATCAGGGAAGGAAAGCAACTTAATAAAAGAATGAGAAAAGGCAGAGGAAATTTGGCAGGAATTGAGAAGCAGTTTCCAAACAATACCTGAGTCCTAGACGCTTGATTTTGCTTGTGGTCCAATTAAATCGTGATTCGTGTTAGTCACAATCGGATGTAATCCAGCGATAATGTCTAGATTTCCTGACCTCGGGTAGACTGAGATGTATATACGTCTGCTATCTGCTAAATATATGTTATTATATTTACTGCGGTAAAATTTTAAAACTTTGATTTAAACTAGCTACTTCACTTTTAAATATTTTAAGGTGTGTTTAAAAGAGATTATGCGGATAATTGTGTCTTTTAGAAAGCATAATTATCTTGACATACCTAAATCAGTTACAACACTTTTGATCATTTAATAATGATAGAATCAAGTATAATTAAGACTTTTAATAGTCTATTCAAATATTATAAAGATGAAAGGAACACCGTAAATAAATGATTTAGTTATTCGTTAAAAAAATAAATGATTCAATTATTATCCTTTTACACATACTTCTATTTTTCCCTAATTTTTAAATGATAAATTGGTGAAAATAGAATTGTTCACCATTGAATAGGTTTTCTTACATATAGAAATTAAAAAATGTAGCTTATTATAGAGTTTAATTATATCCTAAATTTTATTCTTCTACTTAGCGCAAATATTTATAACTATTAAAAATATTTATAATTATGAATTAAACAAATAAATAAATAAAATATAAATAATGTTTTAATTAATAAATATTAGAAATAGCAACTAAGCTCTTCAGCATATTTATTATATACTAACTAACGTTTGTATCCTCTATAACCCGCTTGTTACTAATAATAACTAGTAAGGAGGTCTTATACAAATCGGTGTGACAGAATAACTATACTTTGATGTGTTATTGAAAAATTTCTAATTTAATACTTAAAAAAAATCCTTTTTGTTAAACAAAAATACTCACTTGTTCTGTTAAATGTTTTTGGTAACCTTTCTCTTATCGGAATTGGCTTTGAACAATATATGTAACACCATAATTTTATTAAACTATACAAGCTTTTTGAAGGAACGAGCCAAACTACAGAAAACGTATGGTCCGTGCCTTTTACGCCTTACATCATAATTCTCAGAACAGTAGCGGAAACACTTGCAATGTCCAGAAAACACGACAACGAATTGGATTCGAATCTGACAAAACAGCAGTTTTCTCCGTCCTCGTCAACTCGGAAAAAAAAAAAAAAGACTTTCCTTGTTTCTAATCGTTTACTTTGAACTTTTCCCAACAACCAAAATTTCCTTTCAAAGAAAATATCCTCCTAGCTTTCCCGTCCACTCGCAACGAGATACGGAATACTTGAATCAAAGATTTCAGTGATAACAGAAGAACTGAAAAGGGATGCTCCTGGATATGTGTACCAGGCCATTAGAGAGGTGTTTTGGAGGTGGCGAAGAGAGAGATGCGCTTTTGTGGGATATAGACTTGAAACCACATGCTTCAGGGTTTTACTCCGTGGCGGTTGTGCAAGCAAACTCTTTGTTGGAAGATCAGGGGCAAGTGTTAACTTCTCCATCTGCTACCTATGTTGGTATCTATGATGGACACGGTGGCCCGGAGGCTTCCAAGTTTATCACAGACAATCTGTTCCCATTTCTTCAGAGTAAGTACTGTAATTTTTCACCTTTTTAGATGGATAAATTGTTTTGTTCGTGGGAATTGTAGTAAATGAAGAAATATTTGGTCTTTGTGTGATCATGAGTTTTGTTTGTGTTTCTGTTTTAATCGGATTTACGGAACTAGTTCCTCTACTTTTTTGGTATAGTTGGGTGTTCATTTGTTCTAAAATTCAAGGGATCTTCTTGTCTCACCTTGGTAAAGATTACCAGAATGAGTATGCATGGACACCCGTCAGTTTTCAGTTTTTGCATCAGTACACCTCGGGAGCTATTACGAGAAGAACAATTTTAAATTTTGGCATCTCAAATTTGTGGTTTTCTTTTTTCATCAGAATTCGCAACAGAGCACGGTGGTTTGTCTGCTGATGTAATAAGGAAGGCATTTGAAGCAACAGAGAAGGAATTTTCGCATTTGGTCGATCGATCATGGATGACTCAGCCTCAAATGGTCTCGGTGGGTTCTTGTTGCCTTGTTGGGGCAATATCAAAAGGCGTCTTATATGTAGCAAATCTTGGCGACTCCAGGGCAGTGCTTGGCCGGAGAGTTCATAAAAATACGAGTACCATGGTGGTCGCTGAGAGGTTATCTACAGATCATAATGTGAGTGTTGAGGAGGTGAGGAAAGAGGTAGTGGCTCTCCATCCAGATGATTCACACATTGTGATGTATTGTAATGGAGTTTGGCGGATAAAGGGCATAATTCAGGTACTGGCAGTAACTGGTTTTGCTTCCATCAGATATATTAGGCCCTGTTCTGTTTTATGGTTCAACTCTATACAATGGTGCACGCAACTTTTGGTTTTCTCTGCATATCATCTGCTGCTAGTTTTGTAATCCATGCTTTTCTGGTAGTGACCGAAATGGATTTGCACTCTCTAGCGTGCTTCTAAAACCTCTGATAGTATTTTGGATCTGAATTCTACATTCAATTTATGCTTCCATAGTGATTCTGTTTTATGAAAAGCCGATTAATGTCAGGAAGATGCAAAGTTATGGCTACTGAAGCATATCAAATAACGAAAAATTTTCCAATTGCTCACTGCATTTTTATATCTGTCAGTAACCTTGCTCCTATAAACTAGTGCAATTTATAAAATCCTGACGACTACGATTGGTGCTTTTATTTTATGATTTGCATATGATGCTTGGGTTGTATTTGTAGAAAGATATATTGTGAAGCCTGATTCCTTGAAAATGTTGAGATCTCTTCATGTACCTTAATGTAAAATGAACCGTATGCGTGAGTCTTTCTTCTTGATTGATAAGTATGAACACCTACTCATCTGTTTCTTTTTGATTTTCTAGTTGTGGTCTGAATCATGTATTGAACTATTATTTGACAACATGTGCATTTCCAGGTTTCGAGATCCATAGGAGATATCTACCTAAAGAAACCTGAGTTTTCCCAGCAGTTTGGATCACCTATTTCTTTAAAAGCTCCCGTGATGACAGCTGAACCTTCAATACTGATACGAAAGCTAAGACCAGATGATTTGTTCTTAATATTTGCATCAGATGGTCTTTGGGAGCAATTGAGTGATGAAGCAGCCGTCAATATAGTTCTAAAAAGCCCACGAGTTGTAAGACCCCACCTTATAAATCATTTCTGAAGACTATTCCAAAGCATTCATTGCTAGTAATTGTTTCTTTAAATACATAAGAAGTAAACTAAATCATTGAATTGGTATTGTGGTGTAGTAGTCTTTCCTGGCACCAGCGAATGAATATCCCTTTTCTTCTTTTTCCAGGGAATAGCAAAGCGACTGGTGAGAGCTGCCCTGCAGGAAGTTGCAAGGAAAAGAGAAATGATCTACGAGGACATCAAGAAAATCGAAAAAGGTGCGAGGCGCTTTTACCATGATGATATGACGGTCGTTGTGATGTATATAGATCAACCTGGAGGTACTTCAAACCGTAGATTCGACGGTGACAACCATGTGGATTGCATAAACGTTCCAGTCGATATCTTCTCACTGGACAAAGGTAAAACCGAAAATTAGAGAGAACTTGTGTCGATTTGAAGTGCTTTCCTGTGAATAGAGAGAATATAATATCATCAAGCAATGGGATCGGCTTTGATCTGAGGCATGAGCCGAGCAGTCTGCAATGGTGCGAGAGCAGATGCTTGAAGTGAAGGTGTTCCTTAACTGAGGCGTTGATCTCATCTGTTGTTGCCATCAGGTTGTGAAGAGGTCAATGTAAATTATTCAATTTTTATTGACATCCTGGGAAAGCTTGGAGAATTTAAGATAAAAACAATATCCTTTCCTATAACGTATAACTAAATCGTATCATGTCATTCTTAATGACAAAAGAAAATAGCCTGAGCTATCTATATTGGGTTTACTAGAATCGATAATTTTATGACACTAACTGCTATTCCTGTTAACCACCAAGAACATTGAGCCGCCGTTGCTGTGATCTGAATTTGACTCAAGTAGGCCAGTGGACATTCGTCGTCAATTCAGAATCTAAATTCATAATAAGAATAAAAAGTTTGTATATCAATCAAGTGGATAATTAGAGTTGATGGGACAATTGGTCGGATTAGTTAACGTTGAACCTAGTTGAGATCATCCACAAAAATATTCGGTAAAAATGGAAAAGATTATTCCAGGGGACCAATGTCCATAAACAGCACTTTTCTGACTTGTGACAAGATTCTGATGCTCCTTTTTGCTTGCCTTACACAAACTCCATAAGTTGGTGTTGACATTGCCATAAAAGATCAAATCCAGCTTGTTTGGCTGAAACCCCGCGCTAGATTATTCAGGGAAAACTTATTTTTAAACTTCTCAAATCTTGTTTATCGGTGAAACTTTTCAGTTTTATGAATTCATCTTCGGATAGTCCTAACTCCAAACTCGTTGTTTCCAAGACAAATAAGGACAAATTTGTTTCTTTTAATGTGATAGTGATAGAGCAAGTTCATCTTTACCAATGCTATCGAAAGACGCCAACTCTACATGTGATTCTCGAATAAAGTACTACTCCTTTTTCCATGGACTTGAAACAAGGATATACACACGAAAGCGATCCAGAAAATAATTGGAACCAGCTCGTCGAGGTAAGAGAAAAATGGGAATAATAGAAGCAGCACACAATGTGAAGATTTTAGGTTCTGGAGAGAGAGTGATCGTCCTGGCTCATGGATTTGGCACTGATCAGTCTGTATGGAGACACCTAGTACCACACCTAGTCCAGGATTACAAGGTTGTTTTGTACGATAATATGGGTGCTGGTACCACAAATCCTGATTACTTCGACTTCACAAGGTACTCAAGTATTGATGGATTTGTCTATGATTTGCTCGCTATTTTAGAAGAACTGAAAATTGAGTCATGTATTTTTGTCGGGCACTCTTTCTCCGCTATGGTTGGTGCTGTTGCCTCTGTAACTCGCCCTGATCTTTTCTCTAAGCTCGTTATGCTCTCTGCAACTCCAAGGTACCATTTTCTCATTGTTTAATAACAAGAATTTAAACTTGTTTTACGCCTGTCCGTTTTCTGCTAGATTTTGAGCTGAGGAAGGCTTGTTTTTGCTAGGCTACTCAATGGTTCAGACTACTTTGGAGGGTTTGAGCAAGAAGATATAGACCAGATATTCGAAGGAGTAAGGTCAAATTACGAAGCATGGTGTGCAGGATTCGCGCCACTAGTGGTTGGAGCAGATATGAACTCGGTTGCAGTGCAAGAATTCTGTAGAACCCTCTTCAACATGAGACCAGACATAGCCTTGAGTTTGGCCAATGTTATATTCCTAAGCGACATGAGACATATTCTGCCTTTGGTCAGTGCCCGCTGCCACATCCTGCAAAGCATGAAGGACATGGCTGTTCCTATTATGGTCGCTGAATATCTGGAACAAAACCTTGGTGGTCGGTCCATTGTTGAAATCATGCCGGTCGGCGGTCACCTGCCTCAGCTCAGCTCACCGGATATTGTCATCCCTACGCTTCTAAGGCACATCAACTCAGATATAACTGAATGATTTACATGCTCTTTCTTTTTCGTATCTTGACCTTTCCAATAAATGCAAATAGGTAGAGCTACAATTACAAGCCTTATGCCTCGATGGGAAAGGAGCGCTATTGGCATCACAATAAATAAGAAATGAAAAACATATGATATTACTTATTTTAATACATTCAACAACTCTGCCGACGCATTAGAAATTTTGCTAATTCTCGTAAGTTCTAGTAATACGCAATTTTATTTTAATAAATAATGAGTAATAAATTTATATAAAATTAATAATAATAATAAAAAAAGAAAGAAAAAAAAGAAAGAAAAGAGAGGTAATTTAGATTTATAATGTTTTAAGTAATTAATTATTAGTTTATATTTATTTGTTAAACTTTACTTAAGAATTTTCTATTTTTCTTTAACGAAAGATATTTATAAAATATCTCTTTGTCACAAGTAAAAGGAATCCTTATAAATGTCTTGTTTCGTCAATGAAGAATAATTTTTTTATTTATAAATTTTGTTTAAGATTAATAGTAAATTTCAGAAAGTGTACCGTAAGTAAGTTTTTCGATTGCAACAATCGGATAACCATACGTGGTCTTTCTAACATTTCAAAACTTTTTACAACTCTCTAATACGTTAATTTTTTTAGTAACTCAAATATGATTTATTTATACTTAAAATTTACTTAACAAATCGTTAAACACACAAACTAGTGATTGTAATAATTAGTTTCTATGAGTCAAGACATAATTCAACAGTCTTATAAACATTTTAGATAGACTATCAACTAGTTGATCATAATCCTCCAATTAGCCTGGTATTTGGGCCATAAACAATCTAACCTCATGTATAGTACCAAACAATATCTATTCCCATATTGCCCTCGTTTGATAAACAGCTTATCAACTAATTTTTAGTGGTTTCAAAACTTTTAACTAATTGAACATATCAAACAACTGATTGCTTTAGCGGATTTAACTTATCAACTGAAAAAGAAACGTTTCAGTATATGAAAGTTTCGCTTGGCTGCAAAAAATGTAATATGCAAAAAGTCAATTATACCTTTTATTTTGCTCTTAAAAATATAATTGTCAGGTTCATGACAGGAATTGTTACAGGCGTGCCTATGAGTCTTTTTTAATTTCTTTTTATTTTTTATCATTTTAATTTTGTCGAGACACTTATTTTGATTTTAAATTAAATGTTACAGGCGTGACACAAGACACTTATTTTGATTTTTTTTTATCATTTTAATTTTAATTTTTAAATAAAATTTTTAAGAAAAAATTTAAAATTTAAAATTTATTAATTTATTAAAATTGTTTAATAATTAATTTATTAAAATTAAATATCTAAAATCTTATGAAAATATTCAAAGAAATACTAAGCTATAATACTCATGTTTTTATAATTTTTTAAAGTCATGCCCTTATAAGTCATTTTATACATAAACAATTAATATTAAAGAGTTAATTTTACCAAACATCTTTAATAAATATCTGATATTATCTACTGGTCAAATTAGTTGATATAATCCGCTATTAACGCATCACTGATAGAATCAGCTAACAGCTAATGCAATCAGCTGATTGCCAAATAGGGTCACTAAGCCATTCAAACTTAACTTTTCAACCTTCAAGTTCTTTAAAAGATACTCTTACAAACATTTTATTCAAAATTAATAAAAAATTTTCAAAAAATGTTTTGATTATAAAAAATTTTTTCTTTAAATTTTTTCTAAATTTTTGTATTATAATAAAATATATACAACATGCCTTATTGAGACCCTAGTTCATCTATATAACAAAGCCAAAGTAATAAGAGAGATTACAATTATTTTGTTATAACTTGAGGTGTTTGATTAATCTCTAAAGTTGCATTTATCCTCTATTTTTCTCATTTTCTTTATTTTTTGATTACTCAATTGATTAAATCTGTTCATTTGTTCATTTTCTCCTTTCACTGAACTTGATCTTTCACATATTAATTTACTATTATCACTAAAAAATATTAATAATATAAAATATTTATCATAAAAAACTTATATGATTCAACACATTTTATAAATCATAATTTGCATGTACAAATTAATCCAGTTCATTTGACCCATTATATTGAATTTAAATATTGAAAGGTCTAAACTTTAAAAATGAACACGTTCAAAATTAAATTTGTAAAATTTTAATGTCAGGCATACCTGACCTAATCAAGTGAGAAAGAAAACAAGTTTTAGAATAGCATTAATAGAATCCTTAACTAGCAAAAACTAAATCACAAGGAATTAAACCTACCTTTCTTACGTGCTTCACCAGTAAAAACAATAGAAGGATAGAACAAACCCACAACGGCTATACCTTTCGTCTCAACGGAGGGACCTCCTCTGTCGATTATGGTGAATGGGGAAGCCCCCCTCTCCAAAGATGAATTCTCAGCTCTTAGTTTAGAAGCACTTCAAGGCTCCCCCGGAGAGGCACCCTAACGTGTAACCAACAAAGGTGGGGGAAAATACGACTTCTACTTATATGGATGGTTCATGGCATAAATTGAACCCTAAACAACATAACAAAGGGGCTCTATATCTATAACATCCCATCACAAAAATGGGAAGGGGTAAAATTGTAATTTGGAATAGTTTATAAGTGTTTCGAATTTTCTTGACATGTTCATGCATACACATGTAAGAGAATAGTGAATTTTGCACATGAAAATAACTATTCATGCATTCATGACATTTCCCGGTATAAGTGTGAAGAAATGTGATTGTGAATAAATATGATTTGTGTGTATAAAA
>JAOQMS010000178.1:30209832-30223223 GCA_027563885.1 Erythroxylum longipes | reverse complement strand
AAAAGAACAAATTTTAGGAATAATAAATGGAAATTTAGCTTATGGAAAAATTAAATTTAACACACGACTTAAATTAGAAATACCTTTACAATCCCATAAATTAGACAAAAAAATTACTATAGCATATAAATTTTATAGAGATAATTTAATGACCACAGGACAATACCCATTTTCTATAACCTACCAAGTAAGTTATGCTTTAACAAATTCTCATCATAGTATTGAATTCAAAGATACGGATCGAATTTATATGGATCAATTATTTAATGATGTAGCAAAAATTGGAATTAATTTAAACACATCTCTTAGAGACTTACCAGAAAGTAAATATCCCATACAATATCATCAGCTCAATACAACAAGATTATCTTTATCAAATCTTATATATAAACCTTCAACTACAATTCCTTTACTTAGATCACAATCAGTTAAATTATCCAGACCAATTAGATTCACTGAACCAGGAAGTAATTTAGAAAGATCAATACCTATCATTGACCCTAAATTAATTAATCAAGATGAACAAAAACAAGAAGATCAAAATATAGGTAAAGACATTAGCTCTATCAAATCACAACTTCAGGAATTATCCACCCATGTCAAAAATATGTTATGAGTATTAAAAAACAAGTATATGAGATATTAGAAAAACAAGGACAATTAGAAACACATTTAGATAATGTAATACAAAAACAATCAGTACTCATAAATATTATTCAAAGAATAGAAAATACTTATAAAATGATAAACGAACATATACAACAACAATTGGCATAAATAGCACAAATCTAACAAAAATTGCTCAACGTCGATCCATCATTAGAATTGGTATTAGAGCCTAGCGACAAAAAGATAATTATAACATTAATTAAACCATGGAGAATATAGAAAAAGATATTCGAACTCAATTAGAAGAAATTACACAGTTAGTAAATACATTAACTCTCAATTCTAAAGAAATTACTAATCCTATTACAAATCAAGATGAAATTATATATGGCTATTAATCAGATCAAGAATTATATGTCAATCAACAACAAAAGAATGAAGATCAACCAAAATCTAGTCAAAGTGGAGAAAAACGTAAGTGAGAACAAAAAGATAAATATCAATATCAATGGACTTAAAAGCCAATAGAAACTGACGAATGAAATAAATTTCGATACTATAGAAAAGATAATAAAATAAGAAAGTTCCCTTCTCAATATACCCCAAAACATATTACCTTAGGTCCCGATGGAATTTTAGATCTTCATTGCGTTATATCACCTGAAAAATTATTATTAGAATGGTCAAATTGATTAGCTTTAATTATTCAATTAGAAAAACCATTTGAAGGATTAAATAATATTAGTACTTTATGGAATTTTATTACTTATAAAACTACTAGAATAGTACTTAATTTTTTGTTAGATAATGAGATACGAATCAAAAACACTACCGAATTTTTAAATGCTATAAAACCTGTAAAAGCTTTTCAAGCAGTGACAAATGAAATTTATAAAGAATTTATTGGAAAAGATATAACATCCTATAAACAAGAAATAGAAAATGAAGAAAGAAAAACCGCCCTCTAGCATTATTCCTAAAATTTGTTCTTTTAATTCTGTTAATCTTTCATCGATAATAGCTAGTCGTATAGGGGAATCTATTCCTTCTTGAAATGTTGATTTTAATAGAATTTGAGTAGTAGAAAGATGTATATAACCAATTTTATTTCTTTTAGTTTCAGGGATTTTTTGTAATTGTTTATAAATTTGTTCTTGATTAATTAAAGGAAGTCGGATATGACCATTACACTAATCTATACAAATAGGAGTTTCATGAATTAGTTTTCCATAATAAATGATATTTTGTCTATTTATCAAATTATGAAAAGGTTGATACTTAATATCTTGTCCTGATTTTAAGCTTAATTGTGCTTTGGAGATTTGTTTTTGTTTTTCTTTAGATAAAAGAGTAGTGAGATGAAATATTCCAGCTGATTCTATTAGTTCTAAATTATCTAGATCTAATATATTTTGATTTTCTATTTTAGTATTTTTCTATGATCTCTGACATAATAACTGATGATCTTGAACTTAAGCGATTATAAAAGTTAGTTCTTGTTGATAAAAATTATATTGGCTTTCAGCTAGATCTAAAGAATCTTTTATTGGTTTAATTCCATTAGGATTATTAATTATAAATTGTAGATAATTATATCAGCTTGTATAATATTCTACTTCAGTTTGATATTGATTAATTTGATTTTGAATATATTCTATATATTTTGCAAACTATGTACAGAAGCTACAAGTATTATTCATAAAGTAATATACAATTTTTATATTTTCTTTGATTTTTCTTCAGCTCTTGCTGCTTCTAAGGCTGGATCTAGATGTGCTTGTTGATAGTGGGTTCCAAGGCGTTTATGTAATTGGTACAGTGCTTGTTTTTCTTGATCATAAATTCTAGTATAATTTGTAATGTGTTCTGCACAAACTTGTAATTCTTCATTTAGTTGGGTGGAGGATGGTTGGGTTAAGGATGGATCTTAAAGATGAAGAAAATAAAAGATGTGGTACTTAGAAATAAGTTGCTGATATTGGTTTCTAAAGAAAGAAATGAGTTGCTCAGTAAGATTGGCTTTGTCTGTTGTAAGTTTAATACTTGAATGTAGATTAAAACAAATTTTGATAATCTATATTAGGATAGAAAAATTTATCAAATAGATACTGTTGTAAGATAGGTATAAATCCATAGCTTGTCAAACTATTAAAGAAATCAATAATATCAATTGTATTTAAACAGATAAAACTAATTGATAACATAAATAAACATGGTTGAATATAGTAAAAACTAAGTACTAATTGCATAATAATTGATGAAAGAAAATACTTAAACTCATACCTGATGTCCTCGTTTCCATTTGAATGCCAAACCTTAGGCTAAGATAGGAGAGAGGTTTACAGGAAAGAGAGATAAGAAATTTTATTTCATGGTTTCGACAATTGCCGAAGGGTACGTTATATAGGTAAACTAAAAAGAAAAAGACAAAAGACTAGACATTTGACAAGAAAAGAATAAAGTAAAGAAGAAGAAAGCTAAAAGCAAAAGCTTAAAGTAAAAGTTAAAAGGTGGTTAGCCATTTGTCATTGTTAGCCACCTACTAACTAATAATTACATACTACCAAAAGAACTAAATAATTACATACTGCCAAAAGTAAAGCTGTATACTTTAGTGATTCTACTCTTCAATAATTACTTCATCTATATTGCTGTTGTCGTCTTTAGGAGGTGCTGAGGTAGAGGGGCATAAGGCACACTTATGTGTTGGGTAATTGCGTAATTGCTGGAAAATTGAACTTTTCCAATCAAGTGATAGTTCGTAAAAAATGCCTGCTGTATAAGAGAACTGTGCTTCTATCTGTTTGATTAACTGTAGAGACTTCATTGCTATTGATTGTCGATAATTTGAAGTCATCAGTAGATTAGATTCTCTGTAATTAAGCTTGATGAGTGATTCCTTAATGAGTTTTAAACATTGATTGTAGATTCCTTCGATACAATGAAGATTAAAATGATTAATAAGATCCTCTGAGATCTCATGTCTGGGTGGTTCGTTAATTGGTGGATATAAACCATTGCTAATTCCAATTTGGATATAAGCAATTTTGGGAATATGTAAAGTAGATTCCTGAATATTGTTAGGTTTTGTGAAGATAAGATAAGTACTAAATACTTTAAGAAAGATTTCTTTATCTTTGTAGTTTTTTACTGCTTGGATAAAACCAACAGGGAAGTCGGCTAGAATGTGTAAATTAGAGAGATAGATAGTGTCAATAAGTTCACTTTGAAAAAAGAGGTAGGTAATTAACGGTTCTACTTTGGGTAAGATAATTGCTTTGGGACCATATCTTCCTCGGTTTTGTGGGTAATATTGGAATTGTTTTTATGCATCGGTCCACTCATTTAATGCTTGAAAGCATTCATAAAACATGTCTGGAGTGATCTTTTTCATTTCTTCCTTAACTGCCTGAGTGGGAATAGAATTAATTCTTTCCATGTTTCTGTGTCCTTCTGTATAGCAGTGTCTATGTGTAATGATCATGCCCCTCATAAACACGTGGTCAACAATTTGCTCTTTGTTTACTTTTGTATTCTTTTAAGGCTTATCAATGCCCTTTTTCCTAGCTATTTTGGGCTTACCAGGCCCTTGTTTAAATTCTGTGGTCTAATAGTTTCTTTATTGCTAATAGGTCAGTCCTTTATACAGGCATCGGTTGAATTGCCTTCACATATGCTTTTACATATTCAGTCTTCCATAACCAACTAGAAGTGTACTCTTTAATATTAACCCTACTGTCTCTAATATCACATATAGCATGTGCAGAAGGAATGCCAGAGAGGGTATATATCTTACATGAACATATTTTGTTATTAAGCCTCACCACATATCTATTATGTCCATGATCAATCTCATGCCCTCCTTCTCCATTATAATGCATTGAACAATGTTAAGCAATCATGGCACTCTTCTCAATTGCTTCCCACATTTTTAGCCCTAAATTACCCTTCCACTTGGCAGCCTCTTTCCTTTTTTTCACAATTCTTTTCATCAATTCTCTTCTAAGATGCTCAAATAACCCTAAAACTAACATTTTCCTTACATCAACCAGAGTCTTATTGAAGGCCTCACATAAGTTATTGTCAACCGACTCAATCATGGAATCTTCCCTCTAGAAAGCCCAACAACATTGTTGGATTGGTGCATATCTCAATATCTTCTGCTACCCTTTGGTTCTTGGCTCTGAGCTTATCTAAATTTTATTCATATTCCCTTACTGTGAAGGATTTTGTAATTTTCCAAAAGTGCTCCTTCGTCTCTTCCCCTTTATGTCCTCTTCCATGCCAATTAATATAAACATGTCTAGCACAAAACCTGTGCTTAGTATCTGGACACATATCGTCAATGACTTTATCAAGTCCCTTAAATGGAAAACATAACCATTTTAATAGGCATGTGAATGGCACTCTACATATATCATAACAGTTACACTCTCAATAAAAGTAAAAACAAGATTGTTATGAAACTTTTACCTTTTGTTGGTTAGTTATTATAATCCAACCAATTCCGGAGCCCAAGTGAGTTAAATCTTTTTTCATCCTTTCAATGAACCACTTCTATGTGACTGTGAACTCAACTTCAACCATAGCCCAAGCAACAGGAAACATTTGATTGTTTCCATCTCTTCCCACAGCACATAGAAGTTCACCCTCAGTTTTGGTTTTCAGCCAACATCCATCTAGGCCAAGAAAATGCCTGCATCTATGCCTAAACCCATGTTTAATAGCATCTAAGCATATGTACATTCTTTCGAATACCGGTGGAGATGTTGGAATTAGTCGAGACACTGTCAATGTAACATTGCTTCCTTGGTTGCTTTGCCTAATCACTTCAGCATAAGACCAAAGCTTCCCAAACTCCTCTTTAATGTTGATCACAACACTATCTACTATTTTTTTCTTTGCTCTTTCCACCATACTTATAGACACTTCAACACCTAAACAATCCTTAACATAAAATTTGATATCATCAGTCTTTATAAATGGTTCCCTTTTAAGCTTATCCTTTAATAAGTCGCTAAGATGTTGGTGTTCATCCTAGGATTTGTATATACCCTATTACAATCATGATTGTTCCTGAATTTCCTAACTTGAAATGACTGCAGCTTCCTATCAAATACTCCATATATATACCAAGGGCAGTTCTCAGTCCCACACTTACCTTGGACAAAGTTGGGCTTAATTTTGGTAAACATGATAGCCCTCTTTGTTTTAATGGAAAACAAACTCACTGCACGCTTAAATTGCAAATGATTAAGAAAAATCATCCCTAATTCAATGTAAGGCTCAGCTGCATTTTCATCATAAACAGGGTATTTCCTTTTCCTCCTAGTAGCATCATCTACCATATCATCTACATCACTAACAAGTTCTCTATATTCATCATTGTCATAATATTCAAACAAAACTACCTCATCTTTATCATTTGCATCACCTGCATCAGCTTTATGTAGTCCATTATCTTCGTTCGTACCATTACCTTCATCTCCTTGCTCTAAATCCTCTTCAACATCTTCATCCGGACCATTACCTCTATCTCTTTGCTCTAAATCATCTTCAACATCTTCACCCGGACCATTACTTTCATCTCCTTGCTCTAAATCCTCTTCATCCTCTTCAAGCTCCATATTTGTATCATCTTTATTCTCCATATCTACATCATTTTTATCCTCCACATTTGGCACATTGTCTACATTACTTACATTACCTCCAACTACATTATTAACATCCTCACCATTATCGTCAACTACATTACCCTCATTAACCTCATTACAATCATCCTCAATCACTTCAACAGAGGTATCCACACCATGTTCAATATAAATATCAATACCACCTATACCCACCATCTGACTAACCATATCTAACACACTAGCATCATCTTGTACAACTCTCAAACCATTACATAGTTCAAAACCAAACATAAGATAAAATATCTTCTTCACATTGTTATACCCACTTCTTTTACATACATCAACCAATTCAAAATAGCTCAATAAGTCAGGATCAAATTCAATTTCATCAACAAAATGATCCTTATACATAACATTATCACCCACATTAACAAAACATCCTACATGGTGAAACCGCAGAGTTACTTCATCAAATGTCATTCTGCCAAACCGAAAAAACCAACTCCAGGAAAACGAAAACACTTAATCAGAATGTTGAAAGGAAACACTGAAGTGAAAGTTAAAACTTCAAGCCTAGCACAACACATGATGCTTAGCATATTCATAACAATTCCATCAACCAACTTACTAAGTTCTAATGGTTTATTATGGTTCTGTGTTTAAATGCAATCCTTATTCAATTTAATTGTTACACCAACTTTAAGTTACTAGTAATTAGAGTCATTCAGATTTAAGTTACTACTAGAATAACAAAAACAGAACTTTATGTTATCATCAATGATAGTCAGAGTATTGCAAACAACAATATAAAAACAATAAATTGGTTGTAATTAAACAAATACACACTCATACGACAAATACTCCCACTAGTAAAGCAAAAAGGATGTAGGAGGGCAACAGAATTAAAAACATCAAATTAAGATTTTGTTGGACCAACTGGTTTTCTATTGTGCTCTAATTAGTAGGAAAGAAGAATTTTTCTACCAATCAGAGCACAAAAGAAAACCAATTGGTTCTAGCAGCTACTCATTCTACAACTGACCATCTTTAGTAAAAGATGAAAACTAATACCAATTGCTTCAGCCCATCTCATTCAGACTACCCTTACCTCAGACTTCTTTTTACCACTCTAACCACTTCTTTAACCTCAGACCTTGTTGAATCAAATGTTTACCGCTCTTAAGTCTAATGGCTAATACTTTAATTGTAGGACTTACCTTAGTTTCAAGAGATGATGCCTGAACCAAACAAGCCAATTGTTCAATGAAGAGTGGAGCACGGATCGAAGGATGGTGAAGATTCATCAACCAACCAACACAACCCCTTCAATGTACGATAAAGCGTGAATCTGGTGAGGGCAACCCTTGGTGAAGATGCATGAACCAAGCAAGACAACCCTTGCACGAAGACTTGAGCGGAATGGTCTACAGTGAAGATGCGTTAAAGAGGGGAGCGGTGATGGGATTTAGGGTTTTCTGTAAACTTTTTGTTTCTCTATTTTTACTTTACAAAATTTACAGAATTAATGAAAATTTACAAAATTTTATGTTAAAAGTTAAAACCTTTTACTCTTTTATATGTGGCATTTTTTTAAGGGTAATGGTGCCATGTTGTTTAATATAATGGCACGTGTAAACACGCCCTAATTTCCATCCAAAAAGTCTTTAATTGAGCAGAGTCATGAAATTATAGCCTTTAAATGAGCGGATTTGAAGTTAATGTTCCAAAATGATCAAACTCGAAAAGATTAAGCCCCAATTTGGGCTTTTAGCCAAAATGGTGGTATACAAAATATGATGTTTGAATGGTCAAGATTTATGAATAGTTACATACCCGGAAAGGTCAATTAAGCATGCATTAAAAATGACACATATATATGTGCATGATTGAATATTCATATGATTGATCAACTCAGTAATGTGCAAACTATATGTGTGTATTGCATGACTAAAGAAGCAAAAATTGATCATTAACATCTAGACATTGCGGGTCATTAAGGCAATAGCTTATTTAGAGCATATTGTGAGTTAAACTAGATGTTTTCTCACTATGACTGAATTGTTTTCAATAACTTTTAGATATTGAACTATTATTGATATGATTGCGATAATTTCAAACATTGATGGTCTGAGAAGTTTGATATTCGAGATTATATTAGAAGTACTTTCTAATTGTATGTGAATATGGAAAATGTGTACTCAATTGAATGTTTAATGTCGGACTCAGATATGATGAATGTGATAAACAACTGTGCACATTAAATGAAAGTTATTGATAGCATATTATGTGAATTAATGTATTCCATCACATTATTATGCTTGATCAGATAAAGGAGTTGTGACCGGCGTGACCAGTGTAAAAAAAAAGAGCTTAAAGCTGAGAAATGTGCACAAAGAGCTACAGGCTCAGTTATTAATGAGCCCGGTATTCACAATGGGTATGGGACAGAATATGAAATGAGCCCGATATCCACAACAGATATGGGACATATGTGCCACAAAATAGGTGCTCAGTTACAACAAAGTAAAAATTAAAGTGGAGCCATATGTGCATTTGAATTTATATATATCTCTTTACATTTATCATGTGAATGATAGCGAAGAATTACTGAATTATGTTGATATGGTGATATGCAATGTTTGTGTACATGTTGATGATATCTATGATTGAGATAAATGATTGGATTAATTTGAAATGATTATATGAAATGTTTGTAGTTAATAATGTATCGTTGAAATATGATGTATATTGTGATTTGGTATTTAATATTGAATGATGTGATACATCTACTGAATTGGGAAATACACTTGTAAATTTAGTTTATACTTGTGATATTTGTGTTCTGATTTTAGTGAGCACATCGATGATGGTTCACTCATTGAGTTCGCAAACTCATCAAAATTGCAACGTTAAGTTTCAAGTACAAGGGAGACCTAGCTTCTATGGTGATATAATAGAAGTCTAGTACTGTCAATTTTGGAAACAAGAATGGCTCAAAGGTTTGGTTAGTTGATATCTACAGAGTCTAGATAGAACACTTTTGTTTAGCTTCTCCTTTCATATTGAACTTCTTATATATAACTTTAAACTCCCAAATGTTATGTTATGTACAAGTATGGATTATGTAATGTAATGACAATGTAAGTAAGTTTCATTTTGTGAAAGAAATGAGGAGTTTTGATCTGTGGAAATACTTATGTTCTGTATGATGCCATGAATAGTTGATGTGATTGCTTTAACATGCTATTTTCATAGGGTATGATCTTGAATGTCCTTTGGATATTCGTGCATATGCTCTATGGTAGTGGTGCGTTACAGATCCGACCAAGAAACTGTAAGTCGTAAGATAACAAAAGTAGTGTTATAAATAAAATAAAGTGATAATTAATTTTTAACAAGAAAAGGGAAAAAGCTAATACCTGGAGAAAGTTTTGGTCTCTATCGAATAACAATTGGCATCTCAAAATCCCAACAAGATTACTTATAAAGCTCCATTTGTTAGCTCAAGAAATCGTGCATCATCTCATAGGTAAGAACTATTGTAATAGTTAATAGCATTTCCCTATTAACTTCAACTTTCTTTGTAAAACTTAGTTTGAAATAGACACTAGGATTCAAACATGCCCTAAATATAAAGAAATAGAGAGTAAAGTTGCCTTTCCCATTTGTCATTGATGACTGCAAGATAAGGTGTATACAAAGAAGACCAATTTTTTCATATTGGCTTAATTGCTTCCTTGACCCTTTCCATGACTTCAAAAAAAATAACCCATTGTTGCCTTTTTATCACTATCTGCCAAATAAAGCACCCTTATCAAAGGCTCACAAACTCGAATAACAAATTGGCATTGTGACTAAAATTCAGTATCTTCAAGTATAATTCTGGAAGCCTCCAATCCAGCATTAGACCTAGCATACTGAGATGCAACCTATTTATTACTTGTAAACATCTATCTCAACTCTTTCTTCATCGTAACAAAACATTGAAGTGATAAGAAATTCATTGCAAATCTTGTCACAGCAACAAGACGATACACATTTCTACCATTAGTAAAATATTTTCTCATTAAATTCAACATCAATGCATGATTATAGATGAACTTGGTCACCTTTTTGGCTTTCTGCACAGTCTCATCAATAATAGGAAAATACCTAGCATCTCCTATATTTTCTAGCATTAAGTCAATGTCATATGTAGCACAAAGGAGTCAAAAAAGGAATTATACTTATTTTGTATCCTTCTTTTCGCTGCTTTATAAGCGAAATCATTATTAGTAATGAACTGAACAATATTTTCTAGCCCTATTTCATTCATAACTTCATCGAATATCTCAAATAAAATATTAGTATACCTAACAAGGCCAGGTGCATTAATAGACTTTAAAAACATTAAGCCCTTTGTAGAACAAACCAAAAAATTAATAATAGACTCATGTCTCCTTATTTGTCCAACCATCACACATGATTGAACACTTATAAATAGCCTAATCCATTCTTCTTTCTTCCAAATAATTTTTAATTTCAGAATTAAACAACTCAAAAGTTTACCTCTGTAGTCATCAATAGAAGGAGTTTTATATCCTGGACTGTAAGAGGCTATAACATCCACCATAATATGATAATAATAAGATTAGCGTTGAATGTTGAATGTGTATCATACCACCATCTAGTCATTGTCAAATCTACATTGTGAGCCATGTCTCTTAATTGCATGCTCTATGAATTGAAGGTTAGGCTCTAGGAGTTATTCGTGGTGCAAAAAAATTTGTCATCTGTGTAATATCCTGTTTTCCTATACTAAGGGTTGGGACATAGGATCCTAGACCATGATACATGAGTAATAGTGTTAAGAAAGTTATGAGGTGCATTGCATTCGCATGCACACATACACACGAAATTTTGATTTTTGTACACATTACAAATACTATATATGCACTCATTTGACATATTCTGAGGTATAGAAGGTTTAATATGATTATAATATGAATTGTAAATTTTATGTCTTAAAAATTGGTTGATCAATTATAAATGGCGATTTAGAATTTATTTTTTACAATTGAGAGATTTAGGAATTTATGCATATTTTTGGACTAGAAAAAATGCCAAGTGTCAAGATAATTGACTAATGGTAGTAGAAATAAGTGATAAATGGCAATAGAAATAATTGACAAGTAGCATTAGGAATTTAATGACAATTGGTATAGAAAATTAGGTGACATTTGGTTTGGAAATTGAGAGACAAATGGACTAGTTATTAAGAGACACTTGGGGACCATAAGAAGATGCAAGTGTCGCAACACTTGCCACTCACCACTCATCACTCACAACATAAACTTATTGAAATACTATCTTTCATTATCTTTCACTTTGTTACTACATGCTCTCATTTCCTTCTTATTCTCTCAAATTTCGACACTCTCATCTTCTTCATTTTTCTTCTCCATCTCATGACACTCTCACCCTCACCCTCACCATGTTGTGTCCTTAAGATCATTCAACACTAGCCACTGCAAGATCTTTGTTGTTGTCTTCATCTAGTTGATGAAAAACATAATCTTTCCTTCTTGAAACATGATGATCGTGTAAACATGGGAAGCTAGGGTTTCATAGTGATTTAAAGAAGCTTTGAGTTAAACAAGTAAGTAGCATATTGTTCTTCATGGTTTGTAAAATAGAAGCATTTATGATGATCATTAGGGATGATTGATAGTGAAAATAATGTTGATGATGAGTGCTGGAAAATTAGATGAATGAATGGATATTTTCATGTTCTGTTTTTTATGTATAAAAACATAGATTATTGGTTGTTTTAGAAATGGATTAGATTGAGTTTTGAAGTTAAATAAAAGGCAAGTGTAGTGTCTTGAAAATAGAAAAACTAGGATGATAGTTTAGAGATAAAGTGATGATAAAAATGGTGTTAATAAAGTGTGCTGAAATGTGGATGATGAATGTATATATATTGATGTTCTGTTTTTATATAGATGATAAACCATAGTTTATGGATTGATGTATGAATGATATTAAGATGGAAATGAGGTGAGAATGAAGAGGAAATGAAGTAGAAATCATGAATTATGCATAAGATGTGTTAAATGTAACATATAAGAGTAAAATCTGGAAAAACATGGAAGAAGTTGGTTGGAATTTTTAGATATGATAACCCACAATCGTGGGAATGCCTCTAAGATCATTGGAATTGCAAGTAAAGGGCTAGAAATTCTTAGATGAACTAACCCACATTTGTGGAAAGTCCTTTAAGATCGTGGGAAGGGCCATAGATTTGCATTCTTCTCTTTTAAGTGATGTTTGAAGCAACTATTATTAAGGTACTTTCCTATAGTGTATTTAGACTTGAATGAGGCTTGAAATGAACCTAGTTTGAGGTTGAATAAGTTGATAAAATGTTTGATATGTTTAGGTTATAATTGAGGTTATAACTTAAGCATGGATTGTTGATATCAATGAATATGAAATCTAGAAAATTATGAGTGTTATAAGAATGAATGTGTTCTTATGATTGTAAATGTGATCCAAAAGAATGAGTAAGGTATATTAGGTATGAATGAATGAGAAGTTGGATATTGTGTGATCCTAGAATGTTAAAAAAGGGATTGATGAAAGAATGATTGATGATATTAGAACGAGCAAGTATTCTTAAGATATAAACCTAAGTGTAAACTAGACATATCTAAGTGATAAAGTGTGAATGATTAAGATATGTGGATTAATAAAACATACCCAAGATGTCATTGAGCATGCATTGTGTAACAACCTACTACCATAAAATACATACCGGAACACCCTGTGGACATTCCAATATATAATATATAATAATGGTATGTTAGAGCAAACACATATCCAAATTAATCATGACATCAACTATTATATAGAAAAGTCACCAAAATTTAAAACCAACTGCATTCGTCATTTCATTTCATAAAAACCAAACTTACATTTTAGCTTTACAAAACCATTCGAATGTATACAATGTCAAATCTCTATACATAACACACTGCTTGAAAGAGGAATTGCACATAAACTACAAACTAATCCTTCAGTCTCAACTGAGCGACCTTTGAGCCATTTCTTGACAAAAGTATAAGAATTAGTCTTCTCGTAGAGTCTGTCTGTCTCTAATGTCCTCTC
>JAOQMS010000178.1:30180399-30206178 GCA_027563885.1 Erythroxylum longipes | reverse complement strand
ATGAACCAAACAACACAAATGACATTTATTTCAGATACACAAAACACAACCAATTCAATTCAATAGTCAAAATTTCAGATCACATTCCAACTCCTACCAAATAATTTCATACACAAACACAACCGAACCAAACCAATTCAGTATATCCACAATTCCACATCCATTATCCAAATTCCAAATTCCAAAATTCTAGATCACGCAACAACAAAAAAAATACCATCCAATCCCAGTCTCCAACAGCCAACACCGTGCATCATCAAACCAAATCCATCAAAAATTCACAATCCAACAATTCCAAATTTCCAACACAACAAAAATTTTAATTAAGCATAAAAATTTTAAAATCAGAAAATAATTTTCAAACTTTGGGTCCTGGACGGTTGGACCTCTTGGTGTGGTGGGTGACGGTCTTCAGATTTTTGGCACAGGTGACAGGTCAGACCCCTTCTTCGGTGGCTTCAGACAAGTCTCCGGTGGCTTCAGGCACATCTCCGGTGGCTTCGGTGCGGCAGCTTCGGGCGGAGAACGTGGTGGCCTCTTCGGATCTGCGTGGAGGAACGACGATGAAGGGAGGAGCACTGGCGGATAGGAGCGAAGGAGGTAAGGGCGAGAGAGAGCACTGGCGGCAGTGAGGCGGGAGGTGACGGTGACGGTGAGGCAGGCGGCGCAGGGACGCAAGAGGAGGCGCGCAGCATAGAGAGAGAAGAAGAGAGGAGAGGCGGCAGATAGTGAGAGACGAAGAAGAAGAGTCAGGGGTGGGTTTAAATGGTAAAATTTTTTCCAATTTTACATAATAGTCCCCGAGTTTTAACAGAAAACCACTGGTACCGGCCAGTATCTGCCACCGGTACTGATGGCTATGAGTACCGTACCGGCCGGTTGCTGGAACGCTACGGTAACCAATTCACTGGTAGAAACATTTATTCTAAACATTCTTATCGCTCAATAACTTAGATAAGATCGTAAGTTCAATTGAGTAATAGCTTTAAGAACTAAGAAACCAATGAACAAGATAACATATGTACGACATGCATTCAATCAAGGTGAGTTTCTTCTTAGAATTTCCCACTCTAACATAAAGAAGGTAATTCTAATTGCCACTTGTGATTAACAAAACTGAACGTCATATTTTATTCATCTAGCTATTAAACAAATCAATTCCTAGTTGCGCACTTAGAAATCAATCAATTCAGTTGTATAAAGAAATTCGGAAGGCACTTAATATTTATCAACAAAAAAACTTTATTGAAACATCTCACACATAATAGATGATAACATGGTTTCCCTTAACCAAGAAAAGAAATTTAGCTACTCATAATGAAAGTGAAAAACAAAGAAATAGCCAATTGTAAGGTCTCCATCCCTGGTCTTTCTTAGAAATCCTGAAAATCCCTAAAGAAACACTGCAGAAATTGAAACCTAACTATGGCTGTCGAGAAAAACAGAAGAAAAGAATGCAGAAAATGTAAACTATCCCTAAACTATGCTGTGTGAATAGTACACGTGAATAGTACATGTGAATGTCTTTTTATGCTTTTTCGATTTCTTCTCTTCTCCTTCTCGTGATCTTCAGCAGATAATCCTTATCCCCACTTCAAGTTGCAGATCTCCATTGATAAGTTAGCAACATGATCTTTAAAGATTACGAAAATCTCAAATTTGAACTTGAAAACAGATTCTGTAGATTATTTTTGTCCTTGCACGTGCCCACGCTTAGTCAATGAATTTTCTGTCAAATTGGAACTTTGAATTATCTTCACTTTTCTTGCATCTTTTTAACTCAATTTCATCTCCCAGTGTTGAAAATCATCTGAAAATAATTAAGAAACAAATCCATCAATTTTGAATAATAATTTCAACAAATGAGAGAGATTTATCTACCAAATGAGTGCAAAATGACAACTTAACATTCCCCACTCTTGATAGAAGGAGATGATACCCACGACCTCTTGTTAGGGTCATTACTTGGGAGTCTCTAGCTAGAGCAATTATGTGTTGTGAAAAGAGTCTTCAATGACACATAGAGTAATAAGATCCCAGGACAAGAACTAACATCACTTGGACTAGATGTGACGTAGTCAGTCTAGTGGGAATTGACACATAGCCCATACTCCGAACCAAGTGGGGTATAGTATGGTGAAAGGACTGATTGCATGGTAATTGTCTATGGAAAGGTTCATAAGTTGGATAATTAACTATCAAAGAGTTTATGAGTTAATCCACTTATATTCCGTCAAATAGGCATCATGAAACCCTTCATGATGTGCTTCAATTAAAAGTTAATTAAGTGCCTAAAATAACTGGGAACTTAAGGTTCACATGCATAAAAGATCATATGAAAAACAAGTGTGTATAACTTAAGTTAAGTAGGCCACAATCGTGGCCAGCATCGTGACAAAAGTCACAAAATGGTATATAAGTGAGTTCTTCACTTATGTACACGAGATTCTTTCACTTCTTACACACTCAAGTGATAGAGAAAGGATTCTAGAAGAGTTTTAGAGAGAGTAACAAGAGTTCTTGAGTTATCTTCATGCAATTTATGCAATTGTTGTATAAATCAACATGCATGCAAGATATTGATATGTCTTCCATATTGAACATCTACTTGAATTTATCAAGTTTGGTGTTCTAAAACCTTTACACATTGTTTCATCTTCCTTCTTTACATGTTCTTGGGTGATCAACGAAGGGTTTGGTGTTTGAAACAACCAAAACAAAGAGAAGAAATAAGAAAGGAGGAGATATATAAGGTAAAAAGTTTATATTTCATGTTCTTTTATACATATCTATGCATGCATGTTAGATCTTGTGGTTTTAGGGTTTTTATGGTGTTGGAATCGTGATTCTGACACTTCCACTGCATTTGCATGCATGTGATGCATGCAACCATGGCAAACCCAACAAATTATTAGTATAATGTTGTAAATCTAAGCAATTGTGCACTAATTTTTATCTATTTTCAAGAGGTGTCAAAGTTAAGTTGTATTTATTAATAAAATTTTGTAAGGATGTACGTTTTGTTAATATTTAAGACAGGTGAGCTCATATATCATCACTAATTTAACGTGATAAACAATTAACATCTATCATTTACATGTATTGCTCATATTAGAAATCCATGTTTTGTTGTTAATTGTCACTACCGAGTAAATGGTAATAAATATTTATTGAACAGATGAACTGGAGAACATGCACGTAACAATACCTATAACAACATACCCTTGTGTAACATTTGTTGTTCATTAACTCTTCGAAATAAGTGATATGATATATACTCATAGGAAGTATATGAGATGGACTTAATTGTTAGTGGTTTTTTAATTGGACAATTAGTAATTACCGGATTTTATAAAATTATGATAAAGAAAATTAAAATTGATCTGGATTAAAAATAATAAAGAAGTTCAATAAATGATTTGGTAAAATGAGCTGAAATCTAATGATAAAAATTGGACATAATCAATGTTAGACAATTATGCATTGGGCCTGTGATGAGGAGACCCGATAAGGATACTATAAATAACTGCTAAGCCCTCTTGTTGCTTGTTTAAGTAAGTTCATGGATATTAAGTTTCTATGACCCATTAGGAGGCCAACATATTAAGAAAGGTGCAGAAAGACGTTAATGACATAAAGATATACAACTTTTATAAAGGTTGATCAAAAGTTTGAGGAACTTGTTCAAACAGTTCAATAGCTTATTCATCGTGCAATGGATAGCAAAATAGGTATTTTTTGACATTTTCTCTGTTAATACAAGTTCATGATTAACATTGGGTCCATAATTAAAGTTCATGTTATAACTAACATATGGTATCAGAGTAGCTCTATGATTGTACTAATTTGAATGAAGATTTTCAAATTTCTCCATAAAGAAATTAGAGAAATTAATTTGCTTTTGCTTAGATAAACTACATATTTATTGTTTAAATTGATGTTGAACAAGCATGCGGTGGAAAAGCTAGTAAAAAATAGACTTTGGGGGTGATTTTTTGGCAAAATATTGACAAATTTTTACAAAAATAACTAAAAATGTAGCCTAAAATTGCCTTTTTTTTGCAACGATTGGATGAACAAACATTGAAGAAGTAACCGCCTACTTTTGGGAGGCACTTAGCATCTGACATGTGTATTTAACTGGCACATGCGGGAGAAGATGTTGAATGCGAGTTAGCAGTGAGCATATTTACGCATAACAGTGTATGTATGCCCACATGCTAGGCCTAATGCATCTAGAGACACATCAAGCTTGGAGCATGCAGTACACACGTTTACAATCGATATCAGCACACTATAGGATAAAAAAACTCAAAAATTTCTAAAATTCACAAAATGGTTCCTCAAGTTATTTTGGGCCAATTTTTAAGATCTTATGAATTTATAAAGTAATTTTTACAATTGTTTTGATTTATTAAAAGGTAATAAATAAGTTTAACTTCAAAAAAATCAAATAAAGTTATTAAAGCCGTCATTAAGTGAATGTTCATGCTTTAGACTTTAAATAAAAGAGATATATGTGGTTTTGGAATCTTATATGATGTATTTATTGTATAGTATCGCATGATTATCACTCTGATTAAGATTTTTTTGTGATGAATTCTTAAATAAAGTTTGTTGATAATGTGTTCAACACTGATGTGTGTTAATGAGCATGTGCATGAGGATTTTGCACTTATGAATGATAAATTGTCACATATTTTATGCCCGTATAGAAGAATTTAAGGATAACATACAAGTGTATCCCTTATGCTTGTGGATCCATTTGGATATTAATGAGAAAGCAATCACCACAGTGCACTTTTAAGTTAGTATTTGAACTCTTCTGTTTGGATGTTTAGAGATGTCTTTGGTCTTGTATTTGGTTATTTTGTCCACAAGTGTTAGCCTTATATAAGACTTTGAGATGTGCATAAAGGCATAATTATTTTGCCTACAGGTGTTATAATTATAAAAGTTAATGGTGTATACTCTGATCACTTTTATGTGGAGGTTTTATCTGCATATATTATGTATTCAGCTCACAGTTGTTTCATGATATATGTGATAAGATGCTTAGGACAAATATTGTTTTGTGTCTTTAAGTATCAAAGTTATCTAACATTTGTGTTGATCATTACATTATCAATTTTGAAGTTACCTCCTTTGTGAATAATAGTAATGTCATAATTGAAACCTTTACTGGTTTCAATATTAAGAAATGGAAGCAAGATGTGGATTTTACACTAGAGATGGTAGATATCACCATGGATAAGGTCAGTGATAGGTCATCTCTAGCTGCATTTATCATTTTGAAACCTAAGAGAGCAACATATGTAGCTTGGGAATGGTCAAATAGGATGTTTGACCATAAAGAGATCCATACTAGGCCATCTGTTAAATGGACTTCCAGAAACAAACATCATAAGGGATTTCCTTGATAATATCTCACAGATATATAAGGTATCTTCTAATATTGAAATAGGTACCTTATTAAAGGATTTGTACTCTATAAGAAATATAAGTGCAGTGAGATTAAGGGAAGACATAAGTAGGATTGTCTACCTTCAGACTAAGTTGAAGGCATTAAATATTTATATTCTTGATGTTTGTATAGTTCACCAAGCTCTGGATACACTTCTATCAAAGTTTGTTATTTGGATTTACCACATAAAATTCTCAAGATGAAGCTTCAGACATAAATACACTAGTCATCCTTTGTGTTGCTGAAGAATACAACTCGTACAGTCTTAATAGCAGACAAAGGAAAAGCAAAGGTAAAGCCTTCTAAATTTAAACGTAAGAAACCTAAATTTCTTCCATATATAGATGTTAATCAATATAATATTGCTAGAGGTCTTAAGGATGTTATACAAAGTATAAGGTGTTACTTCTGTAAGAAGAAGGGACACAAGAAGCTAAAAGTTCCAAAAGTATGAAACCTAGAAAGAAAGCAAAAGCTATCAAATAAGTCCTTGGCTTGTATGATATATGAGTCTAATCTTGCTATAGCCACATTAAGTTCTTAATGGCTAGATAATGGAGCCTCTAATCATATTGCTTCCACAATGCAAGGATTTATACAAAAGAGAAAGCTGAATAGGGAGGAGGAAAAACTAATGGTGGGCAATAACGAAGAAGATGATGTAATCTCTCGAGGGGATGTTTATTTAAACTTTGATACAAGGTTCAATATATATTAAATGACACGTTTTATATACCATCATCTGGATGAAATTTGATCTCTATATTTGTTTTGGATAAAGAAGTTTATAATTTTTTCATTGAAACTTCTATTGTAAAGTTATCTTACAATGCAAAACACATTGGTACTGCCTTCTTGTCATATTACTTATATAAAATGTTTCTTGCTCCTAATGAGATGTATGCTTCTTTAAATAATGTCGAAAAGATCACTAACAAAAGAGAAGTCATACATATTGTGACATAAAAAGATGTGTCACACTTTCAAAGATAGAGTTGAGAGATTGGTTAATGATAACATTCTCTCAACTTTAGATTATAATTATTTGGAAATATTTGTTGGCTTTTGTAGGGCCAAGTTGAGTAAAATAAAGAATCATCTTGTGCTTGTGGCTTATTAGAACTCATACATATGGATATATATAGACCTTATAAAGTTACATTGTGCAATATTTTCAGACATTTATTGATGACTATTCCCATTATAAATATATGTTCTTATATAAAGACAAGTTAGAATATCTTGATAAATTTAAGATCTGTAAGGTTGAAGTTGAGAACAATTGAAAAGGTCAATTAAGATTGTGATATATGACTGTAAAGGTGAATATTATGGCAAACATGGTGTTTCAAGATAAGAAAAGGTCCATTTTAAAAATATTTAGAATCATATGGAATAGGGGTTCAATTCACTATGCCAAGTAGTACTGAGTAAAATGATTTAGCTGAAAGGAGAAATTGCACCTTAAAGGACATGACAAGGTTAATGAAAAGTAGGACTATTTTACTTGATTACCTTTTAGGTGAAGCCATAAAGACTTATATATACCTAATAGAGTCCCAAGTAAATCAGTTTTAAAGACGCCTTTTGAAATTTGGAAGAGGTGGAAGTCTAGCCTCACTCATCTCTGTATATGAGGCTACTCGACTAAGGTACCTTTGTTATAATATTTATTAAGATAGGTTGCATTCTTGTTCCATTCGTTGTTATTTTGTAGGATTTCCTGACCACTCTAAGGGATGCATATTTTACTGTAGAGATGGAAGATTTAGAATAGTCGAATCATAAACATCTAAGTTTCTAGTGTATAATGTCTGTGATGAGGGTGGTCATTCTTACTCATGAAATGATAGAAGGGTAGATTCTATATTTATTTCGCATCTATCACTCATACAGTAAAAACTAGTGAATCAAGGTCTTAGTATCATACCAGTATAAAGACAGAAACCGATACCTATACAAACTAAGGTTTCTGAGGTACAGGAGCATATTGAACAATTTCAATTAACAAGATCCACTAAAGTGAGAAGACATGCTATCTCATTTGATTACATAATCCATTTAGGTGAATAAGACTATGATATTGGATATATAATGGATCCAATTACTTTTACAAAAGTTGTTTATGGACCTCATGGAACTTTTTGGTGGGATGTAATGGGGGGATGTATGTAATCCATGAAGCATAATAAGGTATTAGAGCTTATGTATTTACCTCATAATTGTAAACCTATCAATTGTAAATGGATTTACAAGACCAAAACGAAGTCTCACGATAAAATTGAGCGGTTCAAGCTTGGTTAGTTGCTAAAAGGTTCACTCAGAGAGAAGGGATCGAATTTAATATTACCTTTTCTCTTATATCCTTTAAGGATGAATTTAGTGTGATTATGACAATAGTGGTTTATTATGATATGGAATTATATCAGATGGATACAAAGAGAGAGTGGATATGAAGAATGTATCTTATTCTAGTGTAGTTGGTAGCCTAATGTATGTCTAGATGTGCACTAGACTAGACATTGCATTTGTTTTTATACTACTAGGTCGGTGTCTGGCTGACCCAGGAGTAGACCACTATAATACAGTCAAATGAGATTTGAGATATTTGAAGGGAACTAAGGATTATATATTGATATTCAGGAAAGTCAACAGTTTAGATCTTATAGGTTATATAGATTTAGATTTTGCTATGTGCTTAAATGATAGGAAGTCCATATCATGGTACATATATATATTAGCAAATGGTGTAGTATTATGGAAGAGTGTCAAACAAACACTAGTAACTTCCTTGACTATGTATACAGAGTTTATGACATGCTATGGGACTATTTCACAGGTGGTTTTAGCTTAGGAACTTGACTTTTGAGTTATATATGTTTGATTTGGTTACTCAACCCATTTGGTTATATTGTGATAATCTTTCTGCTATATTGTTCAATAATAACAATAAGAATATCATAGGGTCTAAGCATTTGGAGGTTAAGTATTTGACCATAAAGGAGTTACTATAGAAAGGTTATATTGAGATGGAGCATTTAGAGACCGAGTGCATGCTTGTTGATCTTTTAACTAAAAGACTTCACCCAGTTATTTTTCAGAGGCATCTATATAGTATGGGTTTACTGAAGTCCTTAGACACTATTAGTTAGGGATCACTGTATTTGCACTTGATATATTTGTACAGATTTCATTTATTATGATAGTATATTTTTATGTATATTGATTATCGTCATTTTTTTCTTAATCATACAATTTCTTGTACATTATCATAATAATGGTGAAATAAGATCTGTGTCGATCTTAAGCATTTTAAAGGTTATTGCGCATATATATATCGATTAACCTTGAGTATATATATTTAGGACACATTTAGACATATGCATAAATCCATGGATTTGATATGACATAGGGGGATATAAGTATTCAATCACATAAGAGTTTTCTCTAATTTAGTTTTGCATTCAATGGGAGAAAACAAACTTCTCATATGTGATTTAGCGTAAATTCAAAGAAATTGATAGCGATAAGGAAAGATGATACATTTAAGATCATATAAGGATCATTACAGTTTGCCACACTCCATTTTCTCATTCATGTTAGTGAAGTATTAGATATGCATAATTGTATTGGATTTGTGTCGCATATGATATATGCATTTGATATTTTCAGTATCAAAAGCCTTACGGGATGGAATGATAGACTTTCCTTATCTTTGGATCAAATGTTTTAATGACATAAACATATAAAACTTTCATAAAGGCTAATCAAAAGTTTAAGGAGCTTGTTCAAGTAGTTCAATAGCTTCTTTTTGTGCAATAAAATGCAAAATAGGTATTTTCTGCATTTTCTCTATTAATACAAGTTCATGGTTGATCTTGGGTCCATAATTAAAGTTCATGTTATAACTAACACTTATTTGCTTAGAAAAAACTCATTTTCTTTTTCAAATTCATTGAGTTTTAGGCTCAATTATATAATTACTGTTTATGAGCTTCAATGATATTAAAATTCAAATTAATGGTAAAGATAAGATCAAGATTTGACATATTTACATATTGAAATAAAATCATAACTAAAGATAAATAAATTTTTGATTGAGTTGAATTTGAGTTTAACTTTATCTTTCAAAAGAATGTTTTTAGTCAGTTTAAAGTAGGTGGATATTACTACTTCATAATTTATTCAAAGAATAGTTTACGTACTTAGTACCTTCTTTCTTAATTTGATTGTCAGATTATTTTTACCTAATAGTAATTTAGTATTTATTTTTGTAAGATTTAACAAGCTTATAACAAACTTACATCAAATTCAATTTACTTCTAACAAATGTTTTAAAAAATTTAAATAAGTCCATTTAATAAAACTTTAAACTAGTTAAGATATCTTATTTAGAGAAAGGACAATAGATACCTAAAATAACAACTCGTAAAATCGACTTAACAAATAATTTGAGAACTAAATGCTATAATCAAAATATTGTGACAATAAGTCAACTATTTAATATAAGAAAGGTAGCAGATACAAGAATGACAACATATCCATAACCTACACCATTTATTAGAAGGAACATAATTGATACCCTTATAGTCGATAACTTCAAAGCATGACATTTTGGGGGTTAGCTTGATAACTACTAGTCCTTTAATCCTTAATGTCTCAACAATTTAATTACCAATCATATTTACTATATTAATCATAGACACGTATGATGGAATGCACGATTTAGTTGATCATGTTTATAGATATAGGGAACTTATAAACTTACATAGTGTGTCTGATGCAATCAAATGTTAAATCTTCTCTTTTATTTTAACTAATGCAACTCACTTATAATTTTAGCACTACCTCTAATATCAATTGCCACTTTTTGACAATTAACTGTTAAGTTTAGATCATATTTTGTTAGTAATAAATGTATGCCCAAATAATGCTTATTTAATAATTATAGCTTACAAGTAAAAGGGAAGTTTTAAGAATTATTTATAATGCTTCAATTTTTAAGGGATCCAATTAACAAGTCTTGGTATAAGGTTGACAATAACATCCTTTCCAAATCAGTTAAGACTTTATTAACCCTTATAAAAATTTATGCAGAAGAAACGATCATAAATTTTCAAAGAGGATCTACCTTGTTAATCTACTTCATACATAAAAGACCTTCCTTCCAAGCTAATAATGTATGGGAAACCACAAATGTAAAGGTTTTAGCTTAGTTAAAGTATTGTTAAATGATGAAGATCTCTTCCTTTTCAAATTCTCCTAATCCATACAAAGGCTAAAGGTCTTCAAAAATGGATCTTAACATTTCAATTTTATACCTATTTTTCTGCAAGTGTGGAAGTTAGAACTCTACCTCTATAGCATCAAACAAAACTAGACCGTAATTTGGGTAAACATCCATTACATGCCACTTAAATACTGGACCACCTCAGGACTAAGCCATCTTGTAGGCTATATTAGAAAGCCACTGTGCTTAGTTCAACTAACAACTCAAATAAAAAGGATCAACTACAATCGCATCTGCATTTTGGTTGAAAGCAACATAAAACTTTCTGATAAGATCTGTCTTATGATATTGGATGAGGATAATAATCTATTCGAAGGTGCACTCTTTTTAACTTAAACTTAGAGACTAAATGGAGCTAAACATAAACAAATCTAGTAGTTAGAGGGAAAAGATTTTAATTAGAAGTCATGAAGAGATCACTTAAATAAAAGGACAAGATGAAAGAAACTAAATCCCTAAATAAAAAAAGGTAACTCATAGAGAAAAAAATGATCCCAAAAGAAGTCCTAGAAGTCATAAAAATTCAACCTTCAATTTATGTTAATATATTAGTAGACTTTAGTACTCAAAATGATTATGATCCCAAGATCCAACACTCTATAGACCCTCCAAACATTAAACAAATACCTAAAAAGGAAGTGATAAATCGAGTGTTAAGTCAAAATGAAGCTCCTTTATCCATTAATAAGATACCTAACACTCCTGAGGAAAGTCTTAAAGACAATGTAGAAGAAGGATTTCATAGAGTTATTAGAAGCTATAAAAGGAAAAATAAATCCTCCTTTCCCTTAATACGATGAGCATTTTAGTCTAGAATATAATAGGAATTAGTAGTACTGAAAAATAACAAATGGCGCATGATTATATCAATGAAACTAATGCCTTTTTTCTGGAAACGAGGATCAAAAAACAAAACATGGTGAGTCTAAATTTTTTGAAAAAACATAAGTAAGTACAAATCAATCATCAACAACACTGAATCGAAGGATTTTAGAAGCAGTTGATCCATAAAATGCAAAAGTAGTATAATAATAATAAGAGGAGCAACTGGTTTATCTCTAAATCAAATTGAAAGATGAGAAAGTGAATCTCTTTATAACATTTCTTATTCTTTTAACTATTCCTTCCAGTGCATTCCTCTATGGAACAAACTTAAGAAAATAATTCAATCAAAAAACCTTAACTAATAATTGGAGATTTCAATAGCTTAATCCATCCTATAGAAACTAAAGGAAATTTTAAATTGAAGAACTATAATGAAGATTTAAAAAAATTACACAAGTTATATCTAAGTCACTAATCTAAAAATGAAAATACTGTTCTGCACACGGAAAAACAAGAGAGAGCTTTGTCAGGAAAAAATTGGACTAGGACTTAATGAATGAAAAATGGTCAAATACTGTCCTAATAACTTAGTATGTATTAACAATACACTTCTTTCGAATCATGCTCTTATCACTATTCAGAACCTTTTCAATTCTCAAAGAAGGAGTTCTCTATTTAGATTTAACAACATTCTAATAAAGGTGGAAGTTGAGGTTACAATCATTAAAAGGCTAAGTCATAAAGTCTAAGGCTACAAGCAATATATCTGTGTGGAAAAGCTTCATCACATCAAAACTAAGCTCAAAATCCTTCAAAAAAAAAGTGTTCCAAACACTTTTAAATCCTTGAAAAAGTCTAGGGAAAACTAGAGAGGATTCAATCTTCCTTACTTTTCCATAGATATAAATTTGTTAGAGGCTGAGAAATTTGCTATGAGGGTTTATAGCTCAACATTTAAGCATCATCTGCCTTTGATCCATTAAAGATTGAGAATCACTTGGCTAAATGATGGAGACAAGAAACTAAGTTTTTTCCATAAGTCCTTACTATCTAGAAGAAATAAAACATGATTTCAACTTTAATTGACAAAAATAGGACTTAGTTAAACTCAGAAGCTAAAATTAAGAATGAAGATCTATCCTGTTTTTCTAATACACTAGGAACTAAATTTATTGCTTCATCCTCTATCTCATTTCTAAAATCTTTAATTGTTAACCCAATTTTAATACAGGATGCTAATTCTTTGATTAAGCCTTTCTTAGCCTAAAAATTTAGGGAGTCTCTCTTTAAAATGAATCCCGTTTAAGGCTCCAGGATTAGATGACCTAAATGCCTTCTTTTTTCAACAAACCTAGAACCATACCAAAGATATGTTCGATGATGTTGTGATGAAATTCTTCAACTTAGGCAAGCTTTTAAATAAATCAAAAACCTACATTTTCTTAATCCCAAAATTTGCTTCCCCAAGTTTAATAAGAGACTTTAAGCTAATTTTGTGCTACAACATCATCTATAAAATAGTTTTTAACATGCTTGCAAGCAAATTGAAAAGCATTTTACAAAGCTCACTGATATTTCACAAAGGACATTCATAAAAGAAACAATAATGTGGGATAACATTCTCCTTATGCAAAAAGTCCCAAAGAATTACAATAAAAAGTCTTTCATAAAAAATTAAGCAATTAAAATGGACTTCATAAATACCATTGACTCCCTAGATTGGGACTTTCTTCTTAACAATTTTGAATGCTTTTGGATCTTAGCAAAATTTTTCCAATAGACTATATAATGTATAACTGCAACTTCATAAGGGATACTAACAAATGGAACTCCTGCCAAGCTCTTCCAAGGTGCAAGGAGAATGAGAAAAGGGGACTCCTTATCCTAAATTTCTCATTGGACTTATTAATAAAGGAATATTAAAGAGTAGGGGGTTCAAATTTCATTTGATATACAAATCCTTGAAACTTTTAAGCTTGTCCATTATAGATGATTTAATTCATTTCTCTAAAGTTGATATAAGCTCAGTGAGCACACTACTTGAGGATCTCAAGAAATTCAAACACTTATCAAGTTTAGAAATCAATAAGCAAAACAACTAGTTATTCCTCTTTGTAAGTGTTAGAACTATCACTAATAGCCTAGAAAGCTTAACGGGTATTAAAGGCTCCAGCCCTTAATTTTTTTTTATCTTAGAATTCCTATCTCTATATAAAGACCTTCATACGTTGACGTTAAACCTATTATAGAGAAGATCTGAAGAAGAATATCAAAATGATGCTATCACAATTTATCCATAGCTAAAAGGGTACAACTTTTCAATTTTATAATGAACACATTGCTTATATATTGGAGCTCCCACATTTGGTTTCCAGAGAACATTGCCAAGACCATCAAACAACTTTTAGGGAAATTTATCTAGTTAGGCAACTCTAAAGATAAGATAATAGCTAAAGTAAGGTGGAATGACATGTTTTCCAAAGAATGAAGGGGGATTGGGAATTTATTGAATCAAGTTAACCAACCAGGTTTAATTCATTGAAAGAATATGGAGAGTTTTTAGTGATAAAAATTCACTTTAGGTCAGGTGGATCTATGCATTCTATATCAAGAGAAGCAAATTTTGGTGTTTGAAATGTAAATCAAGTGATAAAATTTTACTTTAGGTCAGGTGGATCTATGCATTTTACATCAAGAGAAGCAATTTTTGGTGTTTCAAATGTAAATGAAGCTCCTCGTGGACCATGATCCACATCCTTAAGTTAAGGGACAAAGCTAGAAGGTGTATTATGTATCGACTAGGGGATGGAGCTACAATTTCTTTCTGGCATGACTCATGGACTCCACTAGGCCTTAATGAAATACCATCTCTTTAAATTCTAAAAAATGGAATCCGTGATGAAGCTACCATAAAAGAAGCAATACAATCCTACTATCCTGCGGAGCTTTCAGCTTTAAACCTCAAGATGACAACATTCGTTGGTGTCTAAATCACTCTAGGAAATTTACGAACTTATTTTATAGAGACAACCTTCGAATGCAAATGTCAAAAGTCCCTTGCACCAATTGGTATGGTTCCTACGAGCATACTCGAAGGCATCTTTCATCTTGTCTTGCACTTAAAGGAAAACTGAGCATTTTAGATAAGGTGAAGAAATAACAAAATATTCATGAATCTTATGTATTATGCAAAAGGGAGAATGAATCACTAGCTCACAAATTCTTCTAATGTAGCACAACATAAAAGATTTGGTACACTACCACAAATCTATGCAACAAAAGCATCATGAGCAAAGACTAGTCCAATATTGTACAATGGCGTAGTGTTAATCCAATATAATGCTATCTTAAACAATGGTGTAGTGATTGGACATTGTTTAAGATAGCACTATACAGCTTAGTATATGAGATTTGGTAGACAGAAACAGGAGAATTTAAAAAAAAAGAGAAAAAGGAGCAAGCTCTAATAGCCACTATACTTCAGTAAATCAAGGATATTCTTATAACACAACTACCAATATCCAATCTTAGCTCCCTTTTAACACGCAAATGGAGGATGTAATGGCATAAAGTCAACTAGAAATGTGGAAGCAACTTTAAATAGAAGATAACCACCAAAAATTGAGCTCTTTTATTGAACAAGGACCATTGCACTAGAATTAAACTACCATAATTGAGCTTTTTTTATTAAACAAGGACCATTGTACTAGACTTCCCCTTCAATAAGGTTATATCAATGATTGGTTTCATAGCTAGTTTGTCATCATCATCATCATCATCATACCCAGTTGAATCCTACACAATATGGGGTCTGAGAAGGTCTGATAGTACGCAGCCTTACCTTTAGAGAGGCTGTTGCCGGTAGACCCACAGACAAATGTGACATGAAGAGTTAAAAAAAACTTCAAGTATAATAATAATAATAATAATAATAATAATAATAATAAGCACAATAAGAATAATAATGAGAAAGGAAGAAAAGCCCGACCAGCTGATCAAGCAGATGCTGAGTTGGTCAACCAGCTGCACACGATTGGGAATCACATACAAATTAAATCTAACAAATAGGCAGAAGAAAGAGACATGCAAGAATTAACAAATTAAAAGCAATAGTTAGAATGCATGAAGCAAAAAAGCTAAGACAGTTAGACATTGATAGAGATATCGTGACCAAAGCCTTTCTAGACACAGAACCTGGATATGAGTAGCAAGGCTAAAAGCATAGGCGAGCTCGTTTGTAGATCTTGAAAACTCCACTCATCACGATCGTACCGCTAGTTTGTATCTCTTACAATCAATTTTGATCCTTAATAAAATTTCAACCTTTTGAAAAGAAAAAATTTCAAGGAGATACAAAATACTAATAACAATATTTAAATATGGAAGACACTAAACAAAATGTAAGAAGTCTAACAAATAAAAAATCACAAACTGATCAAGCTAAGGTTAATAATAACGTGAATACATTGGAAAGATCTTACATTTAACACATCATTAAATATAGTAGTTGATTATGTCTTGGAGAATGACTTTAACATTACACCAAAACAAATGACTACCAACTCTACCAAAAGGAATAAGACTATATAATATTGTTTATACTATGACTCTAGACACAGTCCAATGACTGTAAAAATTTAGAAAAATAACCAATGATTTAATTAAACAAGGAAAGTTAAACCATTTCTAAAAGAAAATACAAAGGATAATCTTAATGAAAAAGAGCGAAGAAAAAACTCTCCATAAAGGTCTAAAACTAAGAAACCAAAAAGATGGTCATAACTTATTTAAAAGGTAACACATACACTTATTACAGGAGATTAGAAAGTGCCAAAATCAAATTTTAAGAAGAAGCAAAGAAGAAAAAATCATGAAATTCACCCTATACCAAACATACTTGGGGGAAAAAAAAGAACCTTAATTCACCCTCATAAAAAGTTATAGTGATAATTTTTTCAATAATTAACTCTTTAGTCAAAAGAATATTAATAGATGTTTTATTTTATAATTCTTTTAAAAATAGACATCTCAATTAACAAATTAAGGAATGATTTCTGTTATGATATTCCGTAATTTAGGGTTGATTTTCGTTAATCCGGGAGAAGATCATTGGTCGAAAAATATTGTTGGTTAACTTATTCTTCTCCACACCATAAGCAGTCTTCGGCTCTCAGGAAACGTCCATCCGTCGAATGCCGGTGTCACTATTGCTGTTTTCCCCTTTCTTTACTTTCCAGGGTTTGTTTAGGCTTTTTCTTTAAGACTTTGTCAAAGATCCAAGTTTCGGGTTCCTCTCAACAATTTCCAACCTTCGTATTGTCGTATTCAGGTAACCAAGTAGTGCAAGGCGTGTCACATTTAGGGGATAGGGGTTTTCTGGGACCAATCTTGTTGCATAAATAATACATTTCCATCTAACAACTAGCCTTCTCTTCTTTGCCCTACTTTTGTCGACTAACATTGATGTCTTTGGGCGGTTGGATCTTAGCAGTTTCTTTATTCCATTAGTGTAGGTGTCGTGTATTCGGTCATCCTCAATCCACAATTGTTCATTAATTCTTCATAAATGACTCAGGATCAATAAAAACAGAAAAAGAAAAAGCTGTTTTCCCTTCATCATCTCTCACATCTTTCGTTTTCAATTCTCTGTGAAAAGAATCATAATGTCAGCAGATCAAAAGCCGCCTCCTCAATTACAAGTGTTGTCCTCAATTGTAACTCAAATTTTGTAGTACCGTTTAAAAGTTTCCTATACAGAATTGAAGGAGAGTTTCTAAGTGTTTCCTACACTGCAGGTCTTGGGTTCGAGTTTTTGATCTTCTTAAAACAGCTACTTTCAGTGTTAAGAGTTCAGAATTTACCAACATTTTAAAAACTAGCGTAGACGATTTAACCAGTATTAGATCGCAATAAAATGCATTAAAGATTGAATAAAAATAAAGAATTTGAAATAAGATTGGTCTGTCCATCAAAGAATTTAAATTTTAATTAAAAAATATATTATTACTGAAAATTAATGAATTTCTTTTAGTTTATAAAAACTTATTAATTTATAAAAATTAACCAATTAATTAACAAATTGAGAAAATTTTGACAATAAGAATTATTAAAATAAATCAAACTGAAAATTTAAAAATTGAACTAAAAAGTGAAACACTTTAAGATTTTAATGGTTAAAACAGTCAAATCGATTGAATTTTTTAATTTACAGATTACACAAACAAAAATGTAATCTAGAATTGGAAATTTAATTAGAGAACACATGATTAAGATTTTTTAATTAAAAAATAACCGTGCAGTATCATATTTGTCGTAATTGCAACCTCAAACAATGCGGAAGGAGGGGAAAAAAAAAGGAGAACCTGAATTTTCCATCTCCAAAGAATCTTGCTTAGATGATTGATTATATTATAATAAACAATTATATAGGTTCATACAGCAGCCAAAAGCGACGGGCTTACGTATCCACATTATTAGTTGGTGTGTCCAAAACTTTATATGCAAATTAAAGTGTGGTATGTCATGTCCTGTTTGGAGTGAATGTTGGCGTGGATAGATCTGGATAGTTTTTGATTATGCTTAGTTGGTAGAGCAATTCACAACCTTCCAAGGCTATCTTCTGGCTTTCTGGGGTCATTTTGAGTGGATCCACTTTCGTCTTTGCTTTAATCTTTGCCAATCAAAGACCACAGGTGTGAAATGTGTTAATGTGGCCACTTCTGTCCAACCCACATCAATCCAGCAGCTTCGAGTACAGGGATTCAGGAACTCGTAAAGGCTGTTTAACTTAAAAGTAGTTGATGCGATTAGAAGACTCGCCACATTAGAAGACTCGCCACACACATCAAGAACATCCCTTATGAGCAACCGGTTCTAAGTTTTGAGAAATCATGCTTTAGAAACTACACCATTTTTATTATAAAACAATCAGATTGAAGAAAAAAACGAGTGGATTGAAAACATCCCTTTTTTATTTTTTTTTAACCGAATACCACAGTTTTCCTCCTTTGGTTACTCGATTCTAGGAAGATATATAGACAACAGTGAAGATGCCCCCATGGAGCTGGTGCTGATCCTTTGCTGTGTGGGGGTCCATATGTTTAACTCTGGCATTAAATTCGCGTTCGGCACATCACATACTCCCAAATTCTCCATTCCATCATACCAAAATTGATGTCGTCGAAGGCCAGATCCTGGAGAGCCCTGTGACGTGAATTAATACGATATGGTGACGAGATAAGAAATAATGAACACTAACCTTTCTTATGTTTAAACTAATAATATAATGGGAAAAAAAAATCGACAGATGAGGTCCTTATTAAGCCCCGACCTTGTAGTCTTTCCACCAAAAGCAAAGAGTCCTACTGGGTCTCACCTCCTGGCACGAACCTAACAAGTCTAGGTGAAATCCACTGACTCTAACAAGCAGTAGAAAAAGGCAAAGATGGGAGTTGTAGAAGAAGCTCACAATGTCAAGATCCTGGGCGCTGGAAGACAAGTCATAGTTCTAGCTCATGGATTTGGCACAGACCAATCTGTCTGGAAACACCTTGTACCTCACCTCCTTGGGGATTACAAGGTTATTTTGTACGATAATATGGGGGCTGGCACGACAAATCCAGACTATTTCGATTTCAACAGGTACTCCACAATTGAAGGCTACTCCTATGACTTGCTCTCAATCCTTGAGGAACTGCAAGTGGAGTCTTGTATATACGTTGGCCACTCAGTTTCTGCCATGATTGGTGCTCTTGCCTCCATCAGTCGCCCTGATCTCTTCTCTAAACTCGTCATGATTTCGGCTTCCCCAAGGTAAAAAGTGAACCATGATTTCGTTTCATGAAGTTGCCTTCTAACAAAGTCACCATGACGACCTTTTTTTTCCGGTAATATTTTTCTTTTCTGCTAATCATTTCAATCCAAAGTCATGTACATATGAAAGTGATCATTGAATATAGTGAGTGATCAATGAAGTCTGTTCAATTGCTTTAGTATTTGATATATTCTCTATGATTTATTGCTGCTAATGACATCAGGGAATTAGCCATTAACCCGTTAGTCCTGTTTGATCTAGGTACTTGAATGATGTGGATTACTATGGAGGATTTGAGCAAGAAGATCTAGACCAGCTATTCGAAGCCATGCAATCCAATTATAAATCCTGGTGCGCCGGGTTCGCACCACTAGCCGTTGGCGGTGACATGGACTCGGTGGCAGTGCAAGAATTCAGCCGGACCCTTTTCAACATGAGGCCTGATATAGCTCTTAGTGTGTTACAGACAATATTCCAAAGTGATATGAGGCAAATCCTGCAATTGGTCTCGGTTCCTTGTCACATAATACAAAGCATGAAGGACTTGGCTGTGCCGGTGGTCGTGTCCGAGTACTTACATGAAAACCTCGGTGGTGAGTCAATCGTGGAAGTCATGTCATCGGACGGCCACCTGCCTCAGTTGAGCTCGCCAGGTATCGTGATTCCGGTGCTGCTCAGGCACATCCGTCAGGATATCGCTGTGTGATGTTTATGGGGTTTATGTTTTGTTCCTTCTCTTGTGTGTACGGGCAAAATTCAGATAGACTTAATTTCTTACATTTGGATTGCTATTGGGAAGTTGGGTAAGTGGCCATTGCATCAGTGTAAAATCACCTGCCATGTTGCGCTCTAAAATAACCAGTGGTATGTGACAAATTGAGTTCGAAACACATTTAAACCAGCTTGTACGGGGTATTCATGTTTTTGCAAACTAGTGCCTTCCTCGCCGTCACCAAGAAATAGGAAAAACAAAATGGAATTTAAAGAAGACAGAATTACAATATTAAAAATGTACTGATCAATTTTTTTACTACTCCTTACATCTTAGAAAATTGATTAAAACATATTTATATTTCATTGTAATGCGGTCTGGACATGCGATGAGTTTGATGAGAAATAAATAATTAAAAAGAGAAGTAAAAAAGAAATGAGCGTGAAGAGTGATTTATACGGCTTTGACAACAAATATTTTACTTGAAGACTTTGTTTCGTTGTCATCAATTTCCATTGATACATTTCTTTCTTATCTTTCCTTGTCACTAAAGAGTTTAGAAAACCAATTGAACATTTATTAAATGATAAACCAAATGTTAAATACAATAATGATCCTAAAGAGACTCCTTTAACTCTAGGACCAATATTAACAAACTAGTAACAACCCTTAATTAATGCAACAACTATAAAGAATAAATCAAACAAAGGAACTTTTCAAATGAAAACTGAAGTCAACTAAAAGATAACACATGTGATGTTAATATGCCCCCCTCAAGTTAGACGAAGAGGGACGGACTAACTTGGGAAGATGACAATCAAAGGCAAGCTTGAATAAAGCTTTGGTAAGTGAGTCCGCAAGTTGATCAGTAGCATGGATGTGTGCAACAGTAATAAGCTTTCGATGAACTTGATCTCAAACATAATGGAAATCAATAGCGATGTGCTTCATACGACTATGAAAACTGTATTTTCATAGAGGTATGTAACTTCGATGTTATCACAGTAGATGATAGGGGACGTTGGAAGAATAACGTGAAGCTCAAAGAGAAAGTTTTTAACCCAAGTTGTTTCAGCTAGTGCACTTGCTACAGTTTGATACTCTGCCTCAATGGATGATCATGCAATTGTTGTTTATTTCTTTGACGACCAGCTTATAGAACTTAAGATGAGATTTTGCAAATAACCAGTAGTATGGATGCGATCGTTTAGATCACCTGCGCAATCTACGTCAGAGTATATGACTAGATTCATGGTGTTACATTTCCTTAAACAAAGACCATGAGTCATAGTACCCTTGAGATACCTGATAACCTGTTTAACTTCTTTCCAATGTAGTTGAAAAGGAGAATGCATAAATTGTGACAGTTTGTTCACTGAATATGAAATATCCGGCCTTGTGAAACTCAAGTATTGAAGTTTTCCAACAACTTGTCTATACTTTGTGGCATCTGCAGGTGGATAACCATTAAGAACACAATACATTTCTAAGGAGCTCATAGGTGTCTTGGTTGATTTACAATTGGACATATTTTTCGCTTAAAGAATATCACCAATATATTGAGTTTGAGATAGGAAGAGGCAATCTGAATGCCTTAACACTTCAACATTAATAAAGTGATGTAAGTGACCAAGATCTTTAATAGAGAAACGAGTGGCAAGAGACGAAATGACTTGTTGGACCACTGTGGTACGACTTCCAGTTACGATGATCTCATCGACATAAACTAAAAGGTAAATGCTGATAACAGAATCCTTTATGATGAATAAAGAGCTATTGGACTTAGATGTAAAGAAACCTATGGAGAGAAGATATGCTTTGAGTTCATTGTACCAGGCACAGGGGGGCCCGCTTTAAACCATAAATGGCCTTTTTGAGCTGACAAATATAAGAAGGATATGATGGATATTCAACACCTAGTGGTTGAGTCATGTATACCTTTTCGTCAAGATTGTCTTGAAGGAAAGCGTTGCTGACATCAAGCTACCGGATTGGCCATTGGAATTGAACAACAAGAGATATAACCACTCCAATCATTGTTGGCTTAATAATATGACTAAATGTTGAATGATAATCAATCCCTGAACGTTGCGTAAATCCTTGTGCGACAAACCGAGCCTTGTAGCGATCAATAGAGCCATTTGGTTTTCTTTTAATCTTGTACAATCACTGAAAAGAGACAATATTTTTAAAAGGGTTAAGAGGAACAAGTACCACATCATCAAACTCTATTTTCATAGCTTGTTTCCACTTTGGTAATTTGTTAGCTTGGATGAAGGTTTGTGGAGTAATGTCAGATTGAACTTTATCCATATAATCAAATTTGGGTTTTAGTTTGAAGAAGTTATTTTGAGAATGGGTAACAATGTGTCGGGTTGGTGAGTTGGGGAAAATAGAAGGAGTGGGTTTTGATGTAGCAAATGGAGTAGTAGTGGAAGGAGGTGAGCGTTGTGCAGAATCTATTGGTGTATGACATAAGTGGTTATTGGTTGAACTAGTGACCAAATATGTATTGAAAATTGAGTTACCTACAGGAATGAGATTGGGCAAATATGAAATTAGGTTAGGTGGTGTAGGTGATGGTTGGTGGGCCTGAGGTGAGCTAAGTTGAGACAAGTCATCCCATGCTAGTTGTTTAAAAGAAGAAGAAATATTAATAAATATTGTTTTTAAAGGAAATTCATTTTCCACAAAAATCACATCCCGAGACGAATAAATTTTAGATTTAATTGGATCAAAACATTGATGACAATGGAGAGTGAGAGAAAAGACTAAGTAAATACATGGTGTATATCTTGGATGAAGTTTGTGTTAAGAATACGGTTTGAGCCATGGATAGCATAAGTAGCCGAAGAATTTAATGATTTGTAATATGGTTTGGCTTGGGATAACATTTCATAAGGTGAATGATTATTTAAGGTGGATGTGGGTAGGCGGTTAATGAGGCATATGATGTGGAGACAAGCAAAAGTCCAAAGATTAAATGGCAAAGAGGTTTGATAAAGTAATGTGTGTGCGGTTTCCATTATGTGATGGTGGCATTGTTCAGCAAGAGCAACTCGTTGTGGAGTGTATGGAAGAGTGATGAGGTGTTCGATGCTATTGGAACTAAGGTATGAACTAAGACATTGAAACTCACCACCCTCAGCAATGTAGAAAGACAATATTCTGGAATTGAAATGTTTTTCCATGAGAGGAAGAAAATATTGAAAAATTGTTTTAACTTCACTCTTGTTTTGTAGAGTGTAGATCCATTTGTATTTTGTGTATTGATCAATAAATATACAGTAGTCTAACTTTTTTTCAAGTGAAATAACAGGGGATGGTCCCTATAAATCACTAAAAATGGTTTGAAGATGTTTGGAACTTGACAAAGTAAAGCGAGCAAATGGTTGCCGATGAGATTTATTGGATAAACAAGAATTACAAAATGTTAAATTGTTTGGTACTAAAATAGGAACAGTAAAATTTTGCAAAATAGATTTTAAAATTCTAGCATGAGGATGGTCGAGCCTACAGTGCCAGGTTTTAACAGAGTTCGTTGTGGAGACAGTGTGAGTTTGAGGAGAAGGTGATGAACGGATAGTTGGCCACTTGTACAACCCATTTCTATTTCGGCCGTGCACCAGGGGTGTCTGTGTTGCGAGATCCTTGATTTGAAAATCAGATGGAAAAAATTCCACAAAAGTTAGATTATCTTTATAAAAGTTAGAAACTGAAATTAAATTGTGTTTGATTTGAGGAGCACACTGTAGCGCCCCCTTACCGTAGGTTACACACCGGGATGCCTGGAGGTCATTTCGGTACATATCCTACAAGAAGGGTGAGCTACTATTGATCACTACATTCACTTCACATGCCATCATATCATTATCCTCTTATAAAGCATCCTAGGGAAATCACAATAATTTAAAGCTAACTTTTTCCCCTTTTCATTTCATAAATACCGAATGTACATACATTGTAGCTTTCAAAATTTTATACGTTTACAACAGCATAACCTAACACAAAAATTGCTACATGTAAGAGGAAATCCACAGAAAGTCTATCTAATCTTTCCAATCCCAGCTGACCAACGTTTGAGCCATTTCTTCTTTGCCAAAAGTATAAGAATGAAGCTTCTTGTAGGGTCTCTCAGTGACTCACGTCGTTTCTCAGTCCTGAAATGTCAACGTGCAATTTTTGGGTAAGTCTTGCGAACTCAGATGAGGTAACCATCATCGATGATTCACTCAATTCATGCAACACATCATTTCACATAACACATATTCACATTTTTGCATAATTGATTTCGTATCACATTTTCACTTAAGCATAATCAATTTTGCATTTCAATCAATCAAACACACTTAAACAGATGCATATGGAGTGCTTATGAGATTCTTTTCCAATTGTTACGTTGTTGTGACCGAGTGCCTAAATTGTCCTGTATTCATTTTAGATACTGGGCTCATTGATAACTGTCCCTTATCCGATGGGGATACAGGGCTCATTTTACATAGTGCGCCTTAGGCTCTTAATCACTTTATGAGCTCAAGGCTCTTTTTCACACTTTGAGCTTTAAGCTCTGATCGGTGGCTACTCTGGTCACAACTGCCATTATCTGATTATACATTCATGTATGGAATGCATCTATCACAATCAATCATATTATGAAGCACATACTTTTGCACATTCACATACAAGTAGCACTTTAATATTTCAATCCAATATCACAGTCATCTAACCTTCATTGTCCGAAATCAACAATCAAGCCACATTCATTCAATCATTTCAAAATAGAATTTAAGCAAACAAGTAATTAAGTGAGACCATCTAGGTTACTCACAAGTTGCTCCCGAAGCTAATGCCTGGAAGTTCCGGCAACGTCTGGAGGTTGACGTTCCAGTTGCTCCTCTATATCAAACAACATATACACATATATCACAATATGCACAATTATAATTGTTCAATAATGCACATGGATGAAATGAATTATGTACAATGCATGTTCATAATAATCCCAGGTATTTATCCATCAATTTCATCACAAAATCAATCTCATATCAAAACCCATATAAGTATAATTTATACTTAGGTTTATGCCTCACTAAAACCATTAAAATCTTTATTCCTTTCTCATTGGCTCACTTCAGATTTTTCCAAGCCACACTTTCAGGCCTACTGTTCACATTCGATTAGAAAGAGAAACTAATGTAATTTGGTCATACTCTCTCTAGAAAAGTGTTCATCTATGTCTTATATTTCCATTTACACTAAAATCACTCAATTTGGTTAAGTAATTTGGAAGATATACCTCCAACATTATCAGGTTGTTCACATTCAAAAATAGTGTACTATGTACAACTTCTATCCAGAAATTCAATATCTTAGAGAAAGAATCAAAATTCAAATTCTTGATAAAATTTGTAGGCCTATGTCTCTAGTTTACTTCAAATCAAGAATCACTCTATTTGGATAACTACAGAATAAGTTATGATCAAAATACTAAAACATGTTTAAGCTGTGTAGGAAAGTTGGCCGCGGTGAAGACAAGAGTTGGCCGTGGCAAACCAAGGAGTTTGCCGCGGCGAACTTTCACAGAAAGCAGTAAATTCATGGAAGTTCATATCGCTCTACTCTTCATTTCCATGACTTTCATTACAAGAAATCCAACACTTCAATTTTTATTTCTA
>JAOQMS010000178.1:30134842-30152038 GCA_027563885.1 Erythroxylum longipes | reverse complement strand
TTTAAAAACATAAGTAAGTCATATGGAATACATGTTCAATGAAACATTCCAACTAGGCTACAATTTGGGGCCTTACAGCTTTTAGTGAGGATTCTATCATGAAGCTTAATTTATTTAAACATGCCAGTGAGATCACATTAAATAAATGAGTGAAAATAGAATTACTAAAACTCTAGTTAATTTTATAAAACTAAATATAATTTATTAGTCTTACCGTTTAGGAAACAAACAAGATTTCACTTTGAAGGAGAATCATGCACAGAGAAGTTGATGATGAAATTATTTTATTCAAAAATATATGGCTAATAAGTGAGATGTCACTAAATTGAAAGAAATTCTTATACTATATGTTAATGATTTTAATAGATTTAACTAGGTTACTTTTTCACGATAAAAATTCACGGAGTTTGTTAAGTTCAAGAAGTTTAAGACAAGAATTAAGAAAGAAACTAGTCTCTTAATCAATAGACTATGTTATTCTGTGTTTTACATATGGGTCTTTAGACCTCTCATTTTTGTAGGACTCTCACTGGGTATTAATGTTTTTGTTGTGTTATTGTTCTGTTATTCTATGTTTAAAATTCAATATTTATGTATGAAACAATTTACATAGGCTGGCTAGATTATTCATGTATGGACTCATTGCCATAATTAAGATTATAATATGTAATTATTGTAAATATGATATAATATCACCAGGGTTGTTTAATAACTAGACATAATGGTTATACATAATTAGGGATAATATAGAATAACTTAAAAGATTCGAGCTTATATGATTGTTGATTAAATTATCCTATTTTCCTAATCTGTAATACGATTATAATACTAAATTCGCAGAGCTTATTCTGGATTTTTTAATTGCTAGACCAAATTAAATCACCTGTTTTAATTAGTTACAATCTAAGAAAAAAATTGGTAGTAGCAAATATTTTTGTTAATCTACTATTAATAGCTTCAAAGAGGTAGGAGAACAATGTCACGATTAATTATGCACATTCATATGAAGGTTAAGATTAAACCAAGAGCTAGAAAACAAACCCATTAATTAATCTTTGTAATTTTATATAGTTTGATTTGATTTGTCATCCATAGTTTAAATTTGTTTTATTGTATCAATTAAATTAAACTAAAAAGTATCATACACTCTCTGTGGGTACGATCCTTCTTACCATAACTACAAGTTTAAATGTGCAGAGTTAGGTTTTATTTTCTATTTTGTTCTATACACATTAAGAAATTTTGGCACCGTTTTCGTGTATTGAAATTGATTTAGTTTTTTTATGTTAGTTAGTGTTTTGTAAATATATTTGTTTATAATTGGTTTTTATATTTTTTTCTTGATCTTTTGATACTCATTATTAGTATTTATTCATGACAGTAACTAGGTTTCCTCATCAAAATCCTTTAAAATTTGATCCAGATATCGAAAGGACATTGTGATGATTGCCCAAGTAATAGAATAAGGAATTAAATTGAAAAAATATATGGCCAATCTAACAACTCCAAAGATGGTGGCTACCTTAGACTTAAAAGACCTCTATGCATTACTTTCCCAAATTTTGTTTAGCTTATTAATTTCGATCTTAAATGTTGTTTGATACAATTTTTGTCTAATTTTATGGTCTTGCAGGTGAGGATGCTCATAATGGAGCTTGATGTGGTTTATCTTAATCTGAAACCTTTAGGGCTAATGGAAGAGCAAATCATATTGAGAGCTTTCCGTTCTCACTAAAAGATGAAACAAAATATTGAATTTTTTTGGCTTACCGGGAGAGTTTCCATATGGAATAAAATGAAAAGACTATTTTTAGAGAAGTATTTTCCAGCATTAAAGAAAACAAATATAAGGAAAGAAATTTCAAGGATAAAGCAACATCATAGAGAATCCCTCTGCGAATATTAGGAGCACTTCAAGAAGTTATGTGTCAGCTTCCCCCATCATAATATCGCTGAGTAACTTCTTATCCAATATTCGTATGAAGGATTATTGCCAATTCATATTTTAGTAGATGTAATAGGGATCTTATCAAGCATATTGTGGCAAACTCGAAACAATTTTACATTCATTATGACGTTTGTAGTGTAAATAAGGTAAAAAATTCATCTATAAAATATTGTTTAGATGAACTAACATCTCTTTGTCAAATAAATTGCTATAGGGAAGGTATAATTGAAAGTTTATGGAATATGTGTCAATATTCGAATGGTTGGCCAACTCTAAAAGAGGGAAATATAAAGTATGTTAATGCTTTAGGAGGAAAATTTTCCCAATAGTACAATCCATATTCTTAGGCCTATAACCCAAGTTGGAAAGATCACCAAAACTTGAGTTATTAAGGGAATAGGTAACAAAAAGACTTCCTAAATAGGTCGTAAGGTGCATAGCAGTTTTAGCCTAAACAATAAGCCTCATCCTCTAACTCAAGTATGTTATTAAAGGATATGGTTAAGTCTCTTGCTACTATTACTTTGCAATTCCAAAATGATGTGAAGCAGTTTTGTTGGACCTCAAAATTTTCTTAGAATTTATTTTATTAAATTATCAAGCATGAATATAAATTAGAATTCTTAAATTATAAATTTTTGGAGTTTAATTAGGTATATAATTAATTACATGTGGCTGCATGGATTAAAAGGAAGAGTTAGAATTAGGTTAAGGAGTTAGAAGACATTAGATTAAATATGGAAGGGTAAGCTTGGAAAGACAAAATTTTGTTAAACTAATAAGAAAAGAAGAGAAGAGAGTTGTGTATAGTAAGAAAGAAAAAGAGAGAAAGTCGTAGAAGAAACTAGAAGAAGAGGAGAAACCGAAGCATAGAAAGAGAAGAAGAAGGAAGAAGAATATTCAGTTGAGTTTTTAGGTAACCTTTATTTATTTTTCTTGTTTTGATAGAAAAAAGGAAGTAGAGAAAATAGGCTATGTACTAAAAATGAAGAGACAGAAGAAAACCGAGATTATTTTTCTTAAATTTTTATGAACTTTTAACTAGATCTTAGTTCCTCTAACTTAGCTAATAGTAGATTAAGTCTAAGCTCATTTTTTGATAATAGAGCTTTATGGAAGTTCTATTCATATATGATGTTTGAATGAAAATATGTTTGTTTGAAGGGAACCAAGAAAGTTGAAGGCAAGAATAAGAGAAAAAACAAACTTGATTTTGGAGTTACACGTAAATAGGTGGGTAATATGTTTATAGTATACATGCACGATCGCGACAACCCAATTTTTCAGGAATGTCGCGATCGTGCACATGCACAATCGAGACAAACCGCTATTGTTCATCAAAAGTCACGATCGTGCACATGTATGACTGCGACTTCACCCCTCTTACCCCCGTGAATTTTGAACATGCATTTCTTCTTTTTTATTTTATTTTATTTATTTGTTTGTTATTTGTTTTTACTCCCACCAAGATTTTAATTCTTTTTATCTTGATGTTAGTTATATATATATACCTTTATTTTAAAAAAAAAGTCCCCCAATTTTGGCACCTTGTCGTCGTGAAATAAGAACCGAGACTCAGGGCCAACAAGTTTCACGAGGAGAGAAGATACTCAATTTCAAGAGACTAGGTCTAGCATTCAAAATTTAGAAAACTACTTGAGTCAAATGATTATTTCTATTAACTACTTAGAAGCTCAAAGTAAAGGAGAATTGCCATAGCAACATGAGATAAAGCTAAAAAAATTTAGGGTAATTAACTTGAGGAGTGGTAGGAAACCTGAGGGCCTAAAGAGGACTACAAATAAGATGGCCAATAAAAAGGAAACTGAGAAGGAGCTAGGATAAGAAAGAGATCCCTCATTTAGCTCAAAGGTAAATTCTAAATCTCCCAATATGGTTAGGGTCAACCTCTTATATTTTCCTAGTAGGTTTACAAGGCCAAACAGGGAGGAAAAGGATAAAGAGATCTTGAAGACTTTTTAACAGGTGGAAGTAAATTTACCTTTGGTAAATGTAATCAAGTAGTTACAAAGTATGAAAAATTCATTAAGGAATTATGTACTAATAAGAAAAAGTTGAGAGGTAATAAGAAGATCATGATGGGTTAGAATGTTTCTATAATCATTAAAATGAAATTAACTCTTAAGTGCAGGGACCTTGGTATGTTTACAATTCCCTATGAGATTGGTAATACTATAATTAAGAGACCCATGCTAAATTTAGGAGTATTAATAAATGTTATACCTCATTTTATCTCTACTTCTTTACATTTGGTCTTTTAAAAGAAACTAATATTATCATACAACTAGTATATTGCACTAATTCTTACCCTGATGGAATGGTTAAGGATGTTCTCGTGTAGGTGAATGAATTAGTGTTTCTTACAGATTCCTATGTGATAAATATGGATAATGGCATTTTCCCCAATCCCATACCTATTTTAGTAGGGACACAATTCCTTAACACTTTCTAAACTAAGATAGATGTTCTTGAAGGTGCCCTCATAATAGAATTTGATGGGGATATGATTCATGTTAATGTTTTTGATGCCATCAAACATCCTTAAGGTGATCATTCTATTTTTTCGATTTATGTGATTGATCCTTTATTATGAAAATTTTTAAAGTTCAATTGCAGTAATAAATTAGAAGTAGTTTTAACTAAGCATTTGGAATTGGAAGCTAGTAATAATCTTTAGTTAGGAGAGGAGCTGATTAAAATGATGTCTTTCTTGCATTCTGCATCTACGAGGTATATGAAAAGACCACCCGAGTGGAGCCCTCCCGGTAACCCCTTGGTAGCCCTCCAATCGATATCTAACCCAACCGAAAGGTTCTTGCAAAGGCAAACCGTTCAATTGTTAAAAACCTTTTATACTCTAAAAGTTAAAAGCGTGGAAAATAGTGGAAAATTTTTATTTTTTAAATCATTTTATTGAAAATTTGGGCAACATAATGACTACTTTTCTAAGATTCCCAAATTTCAAAAGCCCAGTAAAACTTCAAAACAGTTCTATATTCACACCAATATCTCAACTAGAAATTTTGGACTTAAAGTCCCTCATAAGCAACTCGAAACAAATAATTCTTGATAATCATTACAACAAACTTTAAAAAGCTAAAACATATTCATGCATTTCATTTCAAATCCTTTATAAACATCCATTCTTTATAAAAGTGTATTCTTTACAAAAGTGTACACATCAAAATGAAACAAGTAAAGCATCACCTGACGATACAACTAATCCTGCAGCGGAGCCCCAATTAAAGCAACACCTGTACACATATCTGGGGTGGTTTTGTTTAAAAACATCAAAATAAGGGTGAGTCAAACGAGCTCAGTGAGTGTAATCAGTTTACAAGAAAATTGAACTTTTCATAACAACATAATTGCAATATTTCTTACAATCACAAAGCTTATAGTAAAATTCTTGTCATAGTAATTCATTAGTGCATGATAACAATTGGTATTCAAATAACATTTCATAAAACACAATTTCAAATTTTCTAGAATACTATTCCAAAATGCTTTTTGACGTTAAACTCAAAAGATACAAGTTTCCATTTTCCATTTTCCATTTTCCTTTTTCCTTAAACAATAAATATTGGTGGCAATAAGTTTTTTGAAAACTTTAATACTGAAAAATAAGCCAACCACTAGAATTCGTATAATACGATACCTCTCAAATCACTTTTAAAATAAATAATGGCATGATATGTGCAAAATATTACATATTTTATCCTCCAAATCTTAGTCCATTCAGTTATTTTCATTACATATTTGGGCATGATTATTCATATTTTATTATTTAAGGCCTAAATTATTTCTTCTAAATTTCCCTGTAAAAATTAACTTAAGTTGAAATGTTTTTATTGTAAGTTAATGGACTAATGTAATTAAAGAAGGTAATAAGAAGAAAACGTAGGACAACAGAAATAAAAGGCAACTCCAGCAGATGAGAAAAAATTCAAAACAATAGTCTAAAGAGGGGAGCTTAAGTAGAAAACACAGGAGTAAAAGCCAACTAGCATCCTAGTAAAATGATGCAAAACTACGACATCCAAGAAGTAAAATAGAAGAAAAAAATGACAGCAACAGAGGAGAGTAGAAACATAAGGGTATAGTCCAACAGATAAAACGCACAACATTCCACACCAACATCTCACGATAGTCTAAATAGCACACAGAAATGGCAACGCAAAAGAGATAGAATAGCTAAGATAATAATACACAGAAGAAGAAACGCACAAAAACTGGGAGGCGAAGAAGTAGCAGCGAAACCTAGCAGATGAAGAGAAGAATGAAATGATAGAGCATAAAAGTGGAAACACATAGCAGAAGAATTAAAATGCACAACAGTTGGCAGAAGATGAAGCATCGCATAAGTAGCAATCAAGAAAAAAACGTAAAGAATGCAGTAGTGGAAAGGGATGTTCTCTATTCCAATTCTCTTCAAAATAGGAGAGTTAAGAGGAAGCCTATTAAAGAGCCATAAAAGTGCAACTCTTGGGTGTCTCAGCAGCAAACAACAAGGAGTAGTGGAAAGAGGAATGGGGATCAAGCATATCACTTTGAAATTGAGAGTAAAATAAAACTTAAGAGCTATTGGTGAAGAAGGCTAGTGCAAGGAGGTGTTAGGGTGGTACAAGAGATACAAAACCATCGGAATTGAGCTGGGTTAAGACCTTTAGAGGAGGATTTCGCATTTTAAGCTACCAGGTCAAAGCGATTGTTGATTTGTTGGGTCCGGGCTATCTATTGAATGAGTCTCTCTCACTTTTACTCTCTTTCTATCTAGTTATTTAAAATTTAATTTACTTTAAAGTTTTTAGAATTTCAATTTAGTTCTTTGTTTGGGCAATTTGAGAAGAACATGTCATAGTTAATTTTACTTTTGAGATATTTCTTTGCTATCTTGAAGGAAACTTTAAAATTCTTTTCCATAAATTTCCTAAAATGCCTAACTAAAAATACGATATCTAGCCATGTGCAATTCAACTACCTTAATCTTTTTAAGAGACTTTTAAACAAAGTTTGATATACACTTTCTTATCCATTAAATTTGGATAGCTATATTCAATGCTTTATAAAAGTGTTATATGATTGGCTTTTTAACATCTTGAACTTTTTAGGTACCTCTTTTATAACATCTTGAACTTTTTAGGTACCTCCACTTGATTCATCTCAATCTGCAAATAGAAAGACATTAATACCATATTACTTTTCATAAACTCCTGAGGTCTTAGAATTTTTGAACTTTTCAAACATCTTAGAATTGTTTCTTTGGAAGAAAAGATTATCCATATAGATATTAAAAAAAATCATCTTTATCTTTTTTAATATAAATATCATATTCTTATAAGCATCTAGCAAAACCATTCACATAGAAATAATTGTGCATGTAGCTATTGTAAGCTCTTAGTGCTTAATTAAGTCCATATAATGCCTTCTTTAACTTTTTGACACTTTTAACTCCTTGGTTTTAATCCATATATCCCATTAGATGCTCAATGTATACTTCTTCCTCTAAATAACCACTAACGAAAGCTCACTAGACATCTAATTGATGAATTCACCAATAATTAACACATTGTTTCCAAGTGAGCAATAAGTTCTAATACCTTTTCATAGTCAATGTCTTGCTTTTGCTCGTACATTTTGACAACAAGCCTTGCCTTATATCTCTTTGTTTAACCTTTTACATTTTTCTTTGTTTTTACACACATTTGATTATAATGATATGATGACCTCTCGAACGAGAAATAAGTTTCTATATGTCTTTCCTTTTAATTGTTTGAATTCCTTCATTCATTACCTGAATCTAATTCTCATTCTTACTGGTATATTCAAAATTGAAAGCTTAATAATAGCACATAGGCAAAACAAGTTAGAATTATCACAAATCCTTTTAAGTCTTTAATATCCTCAAGGTCTCATGCTTGTTGGCAAAGTTATGGATGATGATGCTTGGGATGATATGGTTGGTGAGGTTTTTGAGAAAAAAATCATTTTTGACTTCTTAAACCATGCCATCTTTTCTTCTTTATCTTTGAAATATGGAATGAAATCTTAAGATCCCTTCATCTTTTATAGCTCTAATACAATGATGCTTCTTCATAAAATTCAACATCTCTACTAATAACAATCTTTCCATTTATAAGATTAAAAAACTTGTAGCCTTTTGAATTTTCTTCATACCCAATGGAAAATAAACTTTTTAATTTTGAAAATCAAACTTATACTTTTATTACTCTAGAGAATATAGATATGAAATATAGCCAAACACACATAAGGTGATGCAAAAGGCTTCACTCTACTTTATAGTTCTTATGGAGTGACATCTTTTAAGCTCTTTATAAAATTACAAGTTAAAAGATTAACAACGCATACAAATACTTCATATCAGCTACTTTTTAGGTATCATCTTACTTTTCAGCATGGTATTTTCTATATTTAGGATATTTTAATTTTATCTTTCAGCTACTCTATGTTTTGGAAGATCTGGACATTATAAGAAGGAAAAAGTTTCTATATAAATAAAAAGGTTCTTAAATTCATTAAAATAAATTCTCCACCTCTATTAGTTCTTAAAGTTTTAATCTCAAAACCACTTCTTCTATTATTTAAAGCATTAAAATTTTAAAATACGTTAGCAAATTCAGGCTTGTAATTCAGAATATTCACATATGTGTTTCTACTATAATCATCAATGAAATGAATAAACTAAGATCTTTTACCATAAGATGAAGCGATTATTGGACTAGAATCATACATATGAATAATTTGGAGTAGCTTGATAGTCGAATGCTTTCTAAGAAACCATGTCTCAAATATGTGTTCATGATGATATATACTTGAAATGCCTCTCACCTTCTTGTTCCCTCCTAAAGCTTCGAATTCTTAAATATTCAAAATTTTCTACATCATATGTTAGATCCATAAAGGATCACTGACATTTATCTTCAAGCACAAAACCTTTGAACTATACAAGTTCAATAAGAACATCCTATTACTAGTCATATTCACCTTGGTAATAAGATTATCGTCCTACAAAATTTGATGAATATTTAAAATATTATTCTTTAACTTTAGAATAAACATTAGATAGAAGCTTAGGACTACCTATTTTTTTCTTAAGAAAAAATATACTTTTCCTAATTAGATCTTCACCATTTTATTATTACCAAAACATACAGGCCATATCACTTTAGTATGTAATTTTAATTTTTTTCTTTTATCACCTTTTATATGATTACTAACTACATTATTAGGGTACCATGTAGTCTTTTTACCTTTTGGTTCATCCTTTACCTTAAGCAAAAAAGTTTACTATGCTACATCTTTATTGGCTTCTAAAAATTTTTCATCTTATTATTAGAAAAATACTCCTAAGGATAATGGTTGTACTTGTTACATGAATAACATTTAACTTGAGATTTATCATGTCTTTGTATTTTATTTTAAATTTGTCTCTTCCTTGACCACTTTAAAAATCTCAAGGTTGATTTTCACTAAAAGATTCTCTTTCACCTCTTCCTCTCCCTCAGTTCTTTACATATCCATGACCTTATCCGCAACCATATTCATTTTTTATTACAAATTATCTTTTTTCATTTTCCATTAAGTTGGGACTTCATATAACGTTTGTTCACTACATCCCATACACCTTTTGAACTAAAAATGGCATCATCCTATGTGCCTAATTCTCATAGCTGAGTTTGGTAAGTTATGGATAGTAGAATGACATAAAGACTCCTTTGATTTCATAATTAGCTCTATACAACTTTGTTAGAAAATAATGAACTCACAACCACTTAAACACACATAAAAACAATGAGAGAAAAGTATTCTTGTAATAGAGCTTCTCTTTTATAAAATGAAACAATATATAGATATTTGTGGTGTCAATAAAAAAGTCTAGATTGACTAACTTAAAGTTATTTAATGTTAGAATACGAAGAGAAAAATGCTTCTAATGACATAATAAAATCTACATAATAGAAAAAACTAACCAATTTGTTTTTATTTTACCATAACTTTTTCTAAACAACTCCTAATGATCGAGATTCATTTGATCATAGATACATAAAAACTTTAGAATGAATTTTAAATGATATGAATTGACTAAGATTGGATCATTCAACTACCTTTTTAAAGTTGCAAAATTCCAAAATCAAGTTTATAATGTAAAATATAATTTACATAGATTAATGAAGTATTGTAATTCTCATAAGTATTAAACTGTATGATAAGGAGCTACATGTTAACCTGTTAGAGTAGACCCGAAATCCTTGGAAACCTACCCATTAGACTACAACACTAGAAATCCTTGTAAGCCTTTACAATGGGTTACAAACAGTTTTGCCTCGTATGGTTAACTTCATATATAAATGGTAATATATAATTATAGTAGTGCTAGAAAATAATATATAACTCTCGTGCAAGAGGCTACGATCATTACGATTACGAACACTTAATTGAGAAGTTCTGATTGATTTTTTTCCAACAATGTTAGCGAATATATAAAACAAATTAAGTTGGCCTCACACAACAACTTAAGCTATTGTGGTGAAACGGTCGCTTAACATGGTATCAGAGCCATTAAAACCAAACAGCTTTGACATCAAATCCTACCACCCACCTATTTATCATGAAATTAATTCAGCATAAGGTAGAGTGGGCTTGTGTAAGTTTCAAGCTCAAAGGGCTTTCACTTTATGGAGTATGTTAGCGAATATATAAAACTAATTAAGTTGGCCTCACAGAACATGGCTTAAGCTATTACGGTGAAATGGTTGCTTAACAAACAAAACAAAAGGAAACGCTAATTAATTTGGTTATTTTTTTCTTAGCAGGCTATGCTAAATAGCCTACCAAAAGTTTAAGGTACTTGGTTGGATTATGATTAAAGTTAAAAAGTTGGAAATGTTGGAATTGGACTAACCTCTTTGTTTTGCAGGCTTAAAGAAACTCAAAACGATTTATTATTAAAAAAAATGTTAGAATCCAATGGAAATTTCATTAATGGGAGCATAGTACAATTGTCGATATAAATATGACAGTTTAGTGAGCAAAGGCACAAAATTACAGACATGTCTTCTCCAAAATTTGCCTCTACCTTTTATCTGTTTTCACTAGCACTTGCTCTTGAAGCTGTGGTTGGACTTGACCCCATCAGTCATTCATGTTCAAACCCTATTCACAATAACAAAAGCAAATTTGAAACTAACCTGAAACTGGTCTTGAAATATCTCAATACTTCGACTCCTATTGCTTATATCGAGGAAACCCCCATTTTTATTTTGAGAGTTTATAGAGGCTAGTGAAATACTACTAATGTGGAAGGTTGAAGAACCTTGAAAAATATTAATTTGTAAGTTTAGAGAGGCTCGTCAAATTACTACTTGATTTTATAGTGAAACACTCAAGTTGGATATTTGGGGACTGGACGTAGGCTTGGGTTGTAAGAGCCCCTATCCTAAAATGACTAGGCGGCCTGCCCGACACCCTATGGTGGCCCTCCAGTTGGTATATGATCTAGCTTGAAAGTTCATATAGAGCTAAGCCTATACTATATAGAGCTAAGCCTATATAGTTACTAAAAAGCCTTAACTTAGCATTAAAAAGATATAAGCAGTGGAGTTTTGTAAATTAATTTTATTAAAAATTTCTTCAACATAATGGTTGTATTTTGACCTACCCAAAATTTTCAAAAGCCCTGTAAAAGTGCAAAACACTTCTATAATCATCTCATAATTCCCAATACAAATTTTGCACTTTAAGTCCATTCACAAGCAATCTTAACAATCACTTCAATAATCTTAAAAATAAACCCAAACATATTCATTCATTTAACTTTAAAACATTCATATACATGCGTTCTTTACGCAAAATATAGTCCAAAACATATTCATAAAGATGAAAATGTTCCCAAAAATATTTACAAGGAAAAAATGCCTACACAATAGTACGTGACGAAGTTGACTAGTCGTGAGGTGGAGTCCGTGCTACCAAAGCCTTGAGCGTGCACCTGGGAGGTTTCATTTAAAAATAGAAAAGAAAGTGTGAGCTAAACGAGCTTCGTGAGTGCTACAAATTCTATTCAAATCATATTTAACTATTTAAACCTCCTTAAAACAAATTCATCAATTTTCCTAATTTAATATTTAATATAAAACATATATGTTTCCCGAAATCAAGTTTCTCAAATCGCTTTTCAAATAAATAATGGTGGCATTAAAAATGTCATGAAATTTTTACACGACATAGCCTATCACTAACTTCTTTGCCATATGGTACCTCAACCATAAAGTCACCGAGTTGGTTTTGCATCGCTTACCCGCAACTGGTTAATCACTAGTGACGGAGCTGGTTCTACATCGCTTACTCACACTTGGATAACCATTATACATCAGTAGTTACGGAGTTGGTTCTGCATCGTTTACCCACAACTGGTCAACCACCAATTACAAAGTTAGTTCTACATTGCTTACCCATACTAGGTTAACCCCTATATACCGGTAGTTACGGAGCTGGTTTTATATCGTTTACCCATAGTAGGTTAACCATTATACACTAGTATATTAATATGTATAAAACCTATCAGTATACCATAGGCTAAAACCATTTCCTTTTTATCAACCAATAACATCATCTCAATATAAACTCAAATCATATAAGATTTAACTTTCAAACTTCAATTCATATATTGCTAAAAACATAAAATTGGACTAACAATATTCACTTATAATGAATCATTAACATAAAACTTATCATCCATATTCACTTCACAATAGAATAGAAATCATTTTCATAAAATACATTTAAAATGCACTCACCGTTAAACAACTTTATCGCCAAACACACAACTTTTTGCTTAGGCATTTATTCCAATTCAAAAATAAGACATTAACACTATAAATTTTGTTTAACCAAATTCAAGATTAGTATTTAATCGCGTAACACGTACGCTAATCGTATTTCTAATTACTACTGAAGGCTAACCTATTATTCTTCGTTTCTAATACCAACTTCAAATATCACTTCAAATCATATTTTTACCCATTCTAACTTATCAATTCCTTTAAAACATTATTTCACTTGATTTAATTCACCATTTCATGATGATGTATGATGAGTCATGGATATGGCCTAGGTCTAGAAGCTATACATAGGGGCAACATTAGATCACCATTTTTAATCTCAAATTCCAATATGATTCAACTAGAAATAGGTTAGGGTCTCTTCTAGGAATTTTTAGTACTATGTCTTAGGTTTCATCTCCAATTGAAATCACCCAATTTGGAGGTCTGTAGGCCAAGTTATAGTCAAAACAAGATGTCTCGTTCAAGTGATCCAAGAACCAAACACAAACATTCACTAAATGTAATTCTTTCTCTTGTCATATCCATCCCTTAAATGCTTCCAAACTTATTATCTACTCCATTTCAAGTAAAAAATCATCATTTATCTTACATAAATATATCCCACTAAAAAGCCCTAAAACTATAAATTTAGGTTAGGAAAACTTACCAATTTATCTTCCAATCTCTTGGTATTTGATGAGTACCTCCACTTGATCAAGATCTCTCCAATTTATGCTCCAAAATCATGAAAAATGGTAGTTGCAATATTATTCTCCCTCTTTGGCCGAATGTCCCTTCTTCTCTCTTCTTTTCTCCCTTTTGTTTGGTCTCTCACGTTTATCTTCAAATGAAGACAAAAGTATTGCTTTATTCTTTTTAATGCTCATTTAATGGATTCCACACTTACACCTTCCTATTGGTTCTCTTCTAATGAGTCATTCTTCCACTAACACCATGTAAAATGACCAAATTACCCTTAATGACATGTAAAAAGATGAAATTGCCCTTTATTGAATTTAGTTCATGAACTAACATAATTAATTTCCAAAAATACTCCACAACTGTCTTACCATTGAATTGACCATGAAATAAGCTAGTTAGGGTCAATACTTATTAATTGGATGCTTTAAAATTTTTCCGAATGAGTTTAAAATCATTAATACTCATTACTTTCCAAAAAGGGCATTTTAGTCCTAAACTTTCAAAATTCCCAAAATCCATCCTATAGGACTTTTTTTTAATCCATTTCAATATCATTAAACTCTAATACTTATTTTAGATATTTTGTATTATTTCAAGGTTACGTCTATAAAAATTCACTATTCATTTGAAAATACTATTCACCAAACATGAAAATTTTTATTTAATGAAAGGAAAGTTTTAGGATTTTACAATAAGTCGAACTAGTATAAATCTATTGCATCCTTCTTCTCTCTCTTTCTCCTTATCTTTTATATTTTTGCACTATATTGTGTGTGTTGATTTCAGCAAGAGACTCCTTCACTTTTAAAATAGGTCCTTTCTGTTTTCAACTTGTTGACAGTTCCTTTCATTTTAGCAGACGCCTTCTTTTTATTGTTTTTCAACAGGACTTATACTTTAACAGGGTCCTGTCAACTAACAGGTTACTATTATCTGACAGGCTCCTATTGTTTTAATGTTTAACAAGCTTCTGTCTTTATAAGAATTGAAAGTAACTTACGAAAACTTTTTAAGTCACACAGAATTCACCCCCCTCTTGTGTGTGTTTTCTTTATCATTTGGTATCAGGTGAGGTTTCACATATTTGTGTTTTATAGCACGTGATAAATCATAACAAACACCTTGAGAAGTTTTGAAGGACAATCCATCTCAAAACCTCCTTACTTCAATGGAAACAACTACTCATACTGGAAAGAGAGAATGACCATATATCTCTAATCTGTAGATATCAAAGTATGGCAAGTAATTAAAGTTGGAGCTATAATTCCCACTTCCTAAAAAGTAGAAGTATGGACTGATGCTAACAGGAGAAATGCATAACTAAATGCTAAGTCAAAACATCACCTGATATGTGCGCTGTCTCCAGAAGAATATGAAAAGATATCCTATTGCTCTATAGCAAAAGAAATGTGAGACAAACTTCAAGTCACATTTGAAGGAACGAATGAGGTAAAGAAGCATAGAATAAGTCTTTTAGTGCATCAATACGAAACTATTGGCATGAAATAGGGAGAGATAATAGATGAATTCTTCGGACGCTTCAACAACATCATCATGCCCTTAAAGAACTTAGGAAAGATGTATCTCAATGACGAGCTTGTAACGAATATTTTGAGTCACTACCAAAGGAATGGAGTCTTAAGGTGGCAGCTTTAGCAACGAAAAAGGATCTAGACACTATTTCACTTACCTGGCTATAAGGAAATCTGATGATCAATGAAACTGAGCTTAGGCGAGATGAAAGATCCTCCTACAAAAAAGTAATGGCACTAAAAGTAATTGACGAATCAAACTATGATGAAAGTGACACTAAGTTGCAAATATATGGAGATGATGAGTTCAACTTTATGGTCAAAAAATATGCCCGCTTCTATAAAAAGAAGCTAATAAAGAAAAGAGAAGGAAACAAGAAAGTCGAAAACAATAGGTTATTATCAAAAGGAAATAGTACCAATAGCAATACATAAAATAATCAAATCATATGTTATCACTGCAAGAAGCTTTGACACACAAGACCAGAATGTCCTTTCTTTAAAAGGTCAAGTCAGAGAATAAAAAATCTAGAAAACAAATGATGATTGCAGCCTGGTCAGATGAGGATTCTAAAAATTTTGAAGAGAAAAAACTAAAAGAAGTCAATAATGTTTGCTTCATAGCTGAATTAGTAGATGATGTGGTATATTATTCTGACTCTAATATTGAATTTGATGAATTGAAAAATGCATATTATAAATTGTATGATCAGTACAAAAGGTTGACAGTGAAGTATTTCAAAGAAGTTAAGAAATCCAAAAGTAATGAGGCATCTCTGAAGAGTGAGATTAAATCATTGTAATCTGTGAATGAAAATTTGGTGACCAAGAATATATCTCTTAAGGTTGAGTATAAGCAAAAGATTTCTGAAAAGGAAGCTCTAGAAGAAAAAGTAGCTAAGTTGAAAAATATGCTGCTAAAAAATGATTATGATAAGTTAAAACAATTAGAAGAGAAAGTCGCCACCTTAGAACTTGTAAAGGAGAAAAGTGTTGGAAATGTCTTATCTCTAAAAAAAGATCTAGAAAATTTCATTGATGGAAGGAAGAATCTTGATGCATTGCTTGGAATTGGTAAATGCATTTTTGGTAAGGCCAGAATAGGATACAATAAAAATAACAATATGAGGCCATACAAAAAATTCTTTGTTAAATCCAGCAACAGCTATAGCCAAAACAGCAGGAACCTGCTAAGTGGAAAAAATCATATCAACTATCATTCATCTGTTTTGTGCGATTACTATGGTAAACATATCAACTATCATTCATTTGTTTTGTGTGATTAATATAGTAAACATGGTCAAATTAGTCATTATTGTAATTTTTGTACAAAGAAATTGTCTCAGAACGCATGTTTGGAGAACGAAAGGTCAAAATACTAACCCGGAAGCACGCAAAAAAATTAGGGTACCTAAAATGAGATAATGCTTTCTACAGATATGTTTCAAAATGGACACAAGGGAGAATCAATAGGTAGTTGATAGTAGCTGTTTGAGATATATGATAGATGAAATGTCACACTTCAAATACATTGAAAGAAAAGACGGAGGTAATGTTTTCTTTGCAGACAAAAATAAAGCAAATAATTGGTAAATTAGAAATCAAATATATATTTTGCTCAACTGGAAGACATGTCCTCATAAAGTGTTAAGTGTTTTGTCTCTCTAGAAAATGGTTCATTTACCTGGCATAGAAGATTTGGACATTCCAGCATGAGCATTCTATCAATATTGTCCAAAAGCGAGTTAGTAAGAGGACTACTGACCTTAAAGTTCAAAAGTAATTAGGTTTGTGAGGCTTGTTTAAAAGGTAAAAAAGTCATAATCAACTTTCCTCTGAAAAATCTTGTGTCTACTAGCCTACCACTTGAACCTATGCATATAGATTTATTCGACCCCACTAAGACTCAAAGTTTTAGTGGTAAACATTATAGTTTTGTTCTAGTAGATGATTACTCCAGATTTATATGGGTTTATTTCTTATCAAATAAGGATGACACGTTTGAAGTGTTTGAGAATTTTTGCAAAAAAGATTCAGATAGAAAAAAGGTACTGCATCACTTCAATTCAGAACGATCATGGAGGAGAATGTGATAATAGAAAGTTTGAAGAATTCTATGAAAACAATGGTATAACTCGCAACTTCTCTT
>JAOQMS010000178.1:30088820-30107399 GCA_027563885.1 Erythroxylum longipes | reverse complement strand
ATTATTACTACATATTACTAGACCTCTTTAGATCTCACATATCAATAAAACTTTCACTGAGGGCCTGTTTGGTTAGATGTTAATTAATAGAATGAAATGAAATGAAATGAAATAGAATGAAAAGAACGGAATGGTTTATAATAAAATGGAATGTAATATAATGAAAAGTTGTTTGGGAGGGTGGAAGGGTTCATAATATAATGTAGTGAAATATTGTTTGGAAGATGGATGGAATGAAATGTAATGTATAATAAATGACTATTATATTCTTAATATTAAAATGGTTGTTGCAAGAATTTTAATGCTATGATTTTAAAACAGAAATCATGTCCAATTAAAAAGTCACAATCGTGACAAATAATTTTTTATATATTTTCTATTTTAAAATAATAAAAATTTTAATAAACAACATGAGAAGAAGAAGAAGTAGTAGAACATGGAAAATGGAAAGAAAAGTCTGGAAATCATAAGCTTGTGGACCGTAATAGATATCTGTGTCTATGATAAGCTTGTAGACCGTAATAAATGAGTCTAGAAAAAAGAGAGTTAGGGTTAGAAGAAATAATTGATATTAAAAAAATTTATTGAGGGTATATTAGGTAGTTTGTATTTATTAGTTTACGTTACATCCTAAACTTCCTGAATCGAATGTTTCTTATTTTCACTGAATGAAACGTAACATGAAATCCTCCGCTTTTATCTCATTCTGTTCTATTTTATTATAAAATTCTCAACCAAATAATAGAAGTGTGTTACGTCTCATCTCATTTTATTACTAACCCCTCAACTAAAGAGGCCGTAAATTGTTATTATTATTATTGTGCAGTTGTATTAGGTGGACATAATTGTGATAATGTAATTCTCTCTGGTAGATAAAAGTTTGGTCGGTTTGGGAAAACTTGGCTACCCTAGACGCACGTTTAAGAGTGGACCTCTGTTATATTACAGTCTTTTAGTTAACCTTCTAGAGCCAACGATAATTCGCATATATAAAAGAAATTACTTTACTAGAGTATGGGGATTTGGACAAAGAATTGGGTCATAAAGATGTCTAAAAGCACAATTAGTGAGTTAGGTATGATATGATATGTTTAAAATTGGGATTAGGTAATAGAAAGATCTTTGTTAAGATTTGCTTGGAGACATTATGGTCCTTGTTAGATGAAAGGTCGTAATCTTATCTCTTCTACACGAGCCAATTCATCAAAGAACTAAATTACAAAGTTTTGTTGTGCTCTTAAAAGTTGTTCAAGTAGTGTGAGGAATTTGTCCAAGAAACTCTTTTTCTTTAATCTGTTTGAATTTGTATAAGAATTTCTATCGCTTGTTATAAATGAGGAATTGATGCCTAATGATTACTTAAGTCAAGTTAATTAATTAGCCTGGTCATTTATTCATAATCAATTAGAAAGGGGAAAAAAACATTAACTAAATACATTCAACGAACTATATCGGGTGAATTTTGGAAGAATTAACAAAGTTATTCTTTTATCACTAAAAAAAAGTGTCTGATTCCTCCTAATTCTCCTAAAATCGGGAACTTTGTGACCTAAGCCATAGCTGATTGGTGCGTTGGCCTCGCGGGTCAAAAAGTAAAGCTTATTATGGACAGGTGGCGAAGGCAAATTAGGAGCATAACATATGTGACACTTAACCCATTGGCCATTGGAGTTTTACTGCAGGGGTTTGATCAATGCACGTGAACTTCACAACAGAAACACCAATAACTACATGTATAATGCTTCACAAGTTTCCAAGTCATTTTCTGGGGTAGCATAATGAGTTCATAGTTTCCTTCACAGCAAAATTGAAGATCTCATTAAATCTTTCATCCTAGACTATTCGTATCCTCCCTACTGCAAAATTCTGGCCGAGTTTTATTGATCTTCTAGGACTTCTTTCACTAGCATGATGAGCCCCTCCTATTCCATTATGACACTCGGTAGTAAGACTCCGTTTTCCCCAACTCTGCTTGTCTCTCTGCCATTGCCTTCCAGGAAAAGACATCTCCTGAATAGTGGACATACCTGGCACATCGACAAAAACTAGTATTTTATGCCTTCTCGACAATAAAAGAAAGGTACAACTTTCATGTTCGAATATTAACGTTAGAATAATCTTCGGTATCACAAGCATTATGATTGTTTAATTTATAAAAAGAATGTTGGAAGAAATTCAAGAATGTTGCTCACCCTTCTTCTTATGAATCTTCGACATCTTGACCATGTTCTTACAAGTCTCTGGTTTGTCGGACCTTACAAATTTCTCCTCCGCTTTGTTCCTTGACATAGCGGCGGCTGCAAAAATCCACGTGGCATTCAACTGTTTGCTAATCATTCGTGCTGCATAATACGGGATCTTGACATGTTTTCTGGTTTGCTTTGATTTCCTGCGGCCACTGGCGAACATTAAGCAGTCCATTAAACTCTCCTTAGCTAACCCTTTCATATCGTAAGCCTGTGATCTTCTCCACAGGCTCTTGACGTGAGGACTCACCCAAGTGGACAGGCTCAAAGCTCTAGTCGTGTCACTAATGGCAGTTTCTGGGTCATTAAGCACCAAATAACACTGAGCTCTATTGCTATACAGAACTATTCTCTCTTTTCTCCTCTTTAGCGGGCAACATTCCAGAGATTTAGTGTAATTTACTATAGCTTTCTCAATGTCACCGGCCCAAAAGAAGTTGTTCCCTTCTTTTTTCAACTTACCCACAAGTAGTTTTTTCTCATTCAGTTCTTGCTCAGACATTAGCTTCTCTCTCTTTCTTCTTTCTACCTTCAATTCCCATGTCTCCTTCAATGCTCTCTCTGCATTTTGGCTCTTCAACTTCAGGTCACCATATTTGATCTTATGGTAATCTTTTAACAATGTCTGACTGATAGCTTCTCCAATAGCTCTTCTTTTACCAAGGTTTCTTAGCTCAACCAAATCCACCAGGAATAAAGGTGCGATGTCCATGACCTTGTATCGTGTGTCCATGTCTTTGAGAAGTAAGATGAGAGACTCAATAGCCATATACTTCCATTCACTAGAAGATCTTGAGATGTTTCCTAGACTCTCTACTACTTCCTTCAAATTTGCTATGCTTTCTCTTCCATTTTTGGAGTTGCACAAAGTTCTTATCAACCCCAGTCCACCAGGTGATGTGCAATTAGCTAAGACATCCCACATGCCACACAAATCCTTCAAGAAACGTTTGCTGCAGATAAGATTGGTAGTTCTGTGCTTGCAAGCAAAGCAGTTCAAGAGATACAATGACCAGCTTTGCAACTGACCAGCCCATTCCTCAGCCTTTCTGTTCTCTTTCTCCAACCCTCCTCGTCCTCTTGTAAGAAGGTCACGCTGGTAGTTCAATCGGTTACTATCTTCTACAGCGATAAAACTTCTGTAGACGTTTTTGAGACAGTTCCTAGCTGTTTCCATGGCTGACTCTACAATCTGCACTTCGTGCTCTACAAGAGCTTCAAAGGGTTTTTCATGGCTAGCCAGGTGACCTAGTGCTCGAACAGCAACACGTTGCTCAACCCAGCTGATTTTTCCCCTGAGAAGTTCTAATAAAGGTAATATGACACCTGATCTAGCGGCTTTTTCTGCAAACTGGGAATTGTTCATGGTATATGAACCTATGATATGAGCTGCATAATACGGGATGTAGATGTTTTGGCTTCTAATTAACCATTCTTTGTCCTTGATGCCTCTATCAATCAGTTTTCCCAAGCATTCAAAGATACCAAGGGATGGGAATTCAGGGTCATCAGGGTGAGTCATGGCAATGTTCCAGAGGCCGCTTAACACCAAGACGTGTTCTTGGTCATCGGTGGAAGGCATTTCTCTCAAATATTGAGTGATTTTGGCTCTTCTGAGAGATGGGTCTGGCTCGTTCATGGTGCAAAAGAAACAAAAATTGCTCGTGCATGTTGCCTCTTCTTGGACTCTCTTACAAGTGCTCCCAAATGAGTGGCTGCTCTTCTGTGCGTCCATTTCAAGATTAAGATGGAACTGGTATTCTGGTGAAGGTTAGAGAACCAATAAACAAAAGGAAGATGCTGTAGTGCAGTGGAGTGCCACCATGCATGGTAGATCAAGATTATAAGAGTGGAGGCTGAAATGGAGAATTGAAGATCATATAATAAAGTATCCCAAGTTTATAAATTATTCAAGACAGTCCAATAGCTGGCCTACATCATAAGCACAGCTGGACAATTTCCAGATACACTACTTACAAGTTTGAATTGAATTAAAACATAAATTTTTATTTTTTAATCATAAAAATCTAGACACCAATTAAGAGATATAAATGTCTCTTCTATTTTTTCAGATTCTATACTATCTTTTTAGGTGTGGTAGACTAATGTAAATTTAAAAAATCACATGAAATAAAGTTACGGATATACTATATAGTAACCATTCTTTTATGAATGCATTTTTTAATTTAAAGCTTTAATTAAACTCAAAGTCAAATCGAATGCAGAAAGAGTTGATGGTCGACCACTGATCTTTTCAAATAAGAAGCAAATGAGCATGAGTTGAATTGTACGAACAACAATTCATTCGAAGTGCAAAGCACATATTAGTATATTGCAAATATGCTTATATATAATAGTTAGGGTCGCAGAGGATACTAAGCAGAGCAGTGAGTCATGATGCTCTCCATAAATTGGTCCCTTTAGAGCAAAGAAACCTACAATGGTCCCCTCCCATATGAACCCAATTAAATCTTCTCATTTGAAAATAACCTAGTAAAAAGCTGACTATGATATTCTTAAGTGAAGACTAAAGCTACTTTTGAGTTCGCTTCCAACTCAAAAAGTGAGTAGAAATCCCAAAACATGTTAAAAGTACCAAGTTGGGGTTGGTCTCAAGAAAATGCGGCTGCCATATGCAATCCAGTAACTCCATTAAAATACATGATTAGTCCCAGACTTTGAAGTAATCAAACTAGTTTTAGTAATGATCAAGGACCATAAATGGTGTAGTTCTTATCTTGACAAATGTCCATATCAGGAATCAAGGTGTTTGCCCTAGTTTTATCTGCTCTTTGGGCACTTTATCAGACGTCGGCAAAGTTAAGCGTGAAAAAATGATGCGTAATTTCTGGTATAAAGTCTGTGGAAAGTAAAAGTAAATTTGATTTGGGTGTACTTTTGATTCGCATTCAAGTTTGCGGAAGGACTTAGTGTAAGTTTTGTCTTTTCGTTATCTTGTTATTGTTAGTAATTAAAATATAATGTTGCTAAAACAAGATTGATTGCAAATATTAATATTTATATAACATTTGGATAATTAATTATAAATAATTTCGTTAGTAATTGATGGGCATGTTTATGGTTCAATTGAACTGGTCCAATTGCTTAAGAAAGTCAATTCAGTCAATTCTGGTTTAGTTTTGACTAGTTCCAACTTCCAAGGGATATCAAGTGTGCTTGTTCTTTTCTTGTTCTATCTTTACAAACATTGGATATGTTTGGCACTCATTTAGATATTTACACTATTATGGATAAACTTGGCATTGCCCATCATTAGTTCATTTAATGGGACTAACTATGTATTGTGAGATAAAGAACCTTAGAGTAACTCATAAAAGTTGCTCTTTATAACCAAATGATTATAAGTTTAAATTACGAAAATAACCTTTTTATAAAAATATAAAGGTAAAATTGCATATTTTGATAACCCCTTCTAAATATTCGCAAAGCGAAAAGTCTTGTGCACTAAATAGGTTGACTTTTTAAATATGTAATAAAGGCTTAAGAAATATCCAAGCTTTTACATGGTCCAAGCTACAGCGTTATGGTACATGTGAGATGAGTTATGTCATATGTGTTCTCACACAGCACATGCGAGACAACCATCAAATGACGCTTTGGTTATTTTGAAATTGTGAAAGAGGTTTAGGACATCCTTACCAAACGTTATTCTACATATAGTGATGCTCATTAGTTTCTGTTAGTAGGACCTAGAGAAGGAAGCTGGAGAATCTGTATATGATTTTCTTTGACAATTGAAATCTATTTAGGTCAACTTGTTGATTTTGATCCAAAATGGCACAATAAAAAAGATAAGTTTTACTCCCAATAATAGGATCATAAGAATTTATGAAATTTTTTATGTCCCTTCATTTTAAATTTGAACCAATGTGTGGTTCTCTTCTATATCATGATCAATTCCTTTAAATATAGTTTTTATTGAGCTTATTGTAGGATCTACATGTTCTCACTCCGAGGAAAGGCATCATTGTTGCAAAGAACTCAAACATCATATATCTAAATGTCCGATCAAGCCACCAAAAAGGATCTTAAAAAATTTCTAGTCAACACAGCAAGAGTCTTCTTATATTATTATTATGGATACTAAGGAATCCACAAATCCTTCTATTTCTAACCTTGTTGTGCTTCTTGATCAAATTGGCCTCGATACCCCCAAACAAGTACTGCATTTCTAAAATTTAACCTTATTTGTCATACCAAGTATTATTTCTTCTTAATATATTGATTATGCATATTGCAATTATCTATGTTATATACCTTCATTGTTCAAAATAAACAATCAACTTTCTATGTACCCACTATGCACATTTACTGATAATTTTCTTATGTATGTTTACCATGGTAGTACTGTGCCTACATCTAACCTCATATTACGAATACCTTCTTAGTAATAAATTTATCACTTCATCAAATCTATGATGGTTAACCATGTGATTTTGGTTTTGATATTCATTTTTTTAAAGTTACGTTTTCATGTGCAAGATCTAAAGATGAGTACATTCTTAGGACAAGACATAAAAAGGGACAATTGTTTAACTTACATCTCTTTATTTACCTTCCAGTCAATCTAATTGTAGTGCCATTATTACACTTAAAACTAGGCACTCTTGTCTTAGTCATATTTCTTTCCAACATTTGAATTTTTTGATTTCCAATTATTTTGTTAGGATCTATTAAACAAGCCGTTGGGTATTCATCTTGTTAGTTAGCTAAACATCATATCTTACCTTTTAATAATAGCAATTCTAAGCCATTTATAGCATTTGATTTATCTATTATGATATTTGGGATCCTTCTCATATTCTTACTACAAGAGGTCCAAGATATTTCATTATCGTTGTTAATAACTTTTCTCGATATATCTAGATTTACATGACACATAAAAAATTTAACTTGCAGGACATATATGCTTAGTTTGCTTAAATGATCAAAACTCAATTTCTTAAAATAATCAAAGTCTTTAGAAATGATAATGCTATGGAATATAAAGATAATTCCTTCCTTTCTCACCTTTCCTAATATGGTATAATGATTCATTGCTTTCGTCCAAGTACGTAAATCCTAATAAAATGGAAGAATTAAGAGGAAACGTAAATACATTTTTGACACAATTAAGGTTATACTCATTTCTTCCTCTAGTTTTAAGAATTTTTTTAAATAAGTAGCTCTTAATATTATTTATGCCATCGATCACGTTTATGCTGGAATTATAAGTAATCAATCACCTTATGAACGCATCTTTGGTCGTATTCCTAAATACAATATCCTTCAAGTTTTTGGTTCTACATTTTTTTTTTGCCACATGAGTGTTCTAAATTAGAACCTCAAGCTCATTTTTTTTAACAGGGTGTGGCAATGAACACTAGAGATATAGATGATAGTACCTTGTCCTTAGATATCTCTTAATCTTTAAACATATCACCTTTTGGAAGCATAAAATGTACTCATCATTGTCTTCTTTTCAGATCTTGTTCTCCACTCCTTTCTTTAGTAATCCCTTAACTGATTTGTTTTATGATTTTATTGACTCGCCAATTTTGTTTGAATCTCTCTCAGTTGTGAATGGAGACCATTTATTCCACCTAAGGATCCTCGCTGTCACTACCTGCAGAGCCATTAAAATCCTTTCATAATTAGAACTATATGATATAAGTCTCCTTTGACCATCAATTTAAGAAGAAAGTTGTATGACATGTAGCCTATTTCTTAAATTAAAAGTCCTTTATGATAATTCATAATACTATCTCTCTTAAACAAAGTATGTTGTTAATATTTTATTTTGCACAGGTATAAGTAACAACAAAATTGCTTCCATCCCTATTGAGAGTGATTTTCATCTCACACTAATAGATTGAAAACCTTTAAAGACCTAACCTTGTATCAAAAACTAGTGGGAAGTTTAGTATACCTTAAATTTACTCATAGATGGAAATTCAACCCAAATCCATCCTGTCCTAGCCTAAAGTCAACTACCTCAACTTAAGTTGATTGAGCTTTAAATAGTACCTGAGCTTTTTATAATTTTCAATCTACAAGCTAAAATCAATCTCAAGGTTCAAATTCTGAACTAGCCTAAAGGCCAAATGCTATTATATTATTGAAATAACATCATTTTGGTAATAAACAAAACAATGTCATTTCCAAAAAAAAAAAAAGAGTATCTTACTTTCCTCATATATCCTTCAATCCTACTATTGTTTTTTCCATTAAAACCTCTCACTAGCACACTTTCATCTCTCTGTTTTTCTGCATGTATAGTCAAGTCAACATACCCACTGCAAAAGGCTTCTCGTTTTGCAAAATCCTAGGGAGGGTCATAATATACGCAACATTTCTTTTGTATTTTTACAAAGAGACTATTTTCATGATTTGAACTTGTGACCTTATAGTCACCAAAGAGCAACTTTACTAGTTGCTCCAAGCTCACCCTCTTTTTCTGCATATATCTTACTCTTATATTGTGCCTTTGGTCTCTAACTCTTAGGTCTTCATTGTGCCTCTCTCTTACTCTCCCGCCAACCATACCTCTAGTCTCATGCCTTCACCGTTGTTGTGCCTCTGTCTCAATTAGGTAATGTTCTTTTCATCTTAGTTTTAAACCATTTTATTAATTACTATATTTCTAGAATTTTTAAGAGATCAATGAAAAAGACATAAAATGTGATGATTTGAATATTAATTACTTTGCGAATCCTAAAACATGACGACTGGGTTTAAAGGTGATATTTTGCATGAGCATGTTTGTTTGGGATTTGTATTTTGCCTTATGTGTAAGTGTTACATTATTTCCCTATTTCATGTTGAATGTTGAATAAATTTGTTCTGTTTTATCTAAAAGTTTAGGATTTCATTAGGCTCTGTTAAATGCATTCCATTATTCTTAGCTAAAGAGTTAGCATTTTAATTAATTTGAGTAATTCCCCAAAGTTTTCTAAATGTCTTTATAATGGTAAGGGAAGTCAAAGAAGTTTATATCCTTTATGATGAATAGGGAATGAGTTTAGAATGTTTTTGTCCACTTTACATATTTTTAAACGATATATTAGATTATTGCGAGTGTTATTTTTTCTTAAATTTAAGGTTCATAAGGTATTTTGTGATAATAGATTTGCTAAAATGCCTAAATGTTTTCATATTTAAGATTATTCAACCCATATCTAGTACACATATTTATCATATTACTAATATAGTTATGGATTAATTAAGTGTTGATTTTGGTATTATAGATCTAGTGTTGTGTCTTTACACTGAAAGAAAATAGTAGTAAGATCATGTTTAAACTACATCTATCTTACCATCATTGATCATGCTTGATGTTTGGATTCTTATATATAAAAAGGAGAGAATAGTTAGGACATTGCTTATCTTGTATATTCTCTTTTAATATCATTTCTTGTTTAAATCCTTTCAACATTAATGCTCACATATTAGATCACTAACAAACTAGAAGGCAGCCTTAGAATTTTTCTCCTATAAAGTAGATGAAATGATAGTGTTTGTATAAAAATTAACAAATATAAGAGAAAGACAAGAAATTTTTAATGGATGCAATTAATTGGTTGATGACATTTCCTTAAATAATGCATTAGGCCATCTCTTATGGAAAGAGCATTCATAGTTTCAATAGATCATAATTAAGTTCTTTATGCCCTCTTTTCCTTCTTGTTTTTCTTTTTTAGCTTCATTTGAATTTCTAATTTGTATTGGTCATTATCATATAACACATATGCTTAACTTTTATTATTATACGTATACGTATATATTTATTATTGTATATATATGTATGTATATGAATTGATTTTATAATTATCTTATTTATATTTGTTTCAAATGTATGAGTATAATCCTTTAACAATAAGGCAATATGACAAAGAGTTCTAATATGATATCTGGCAATATACTAAGTGAAAAAAAATTCAAGTTAAAGGAATAAATTATTTGAGTTTAAGAAGAAATGTTTGGAATCATTTAATCAAAAGTAAATCAAGTGACAAAGTTAAAAAGGCCAGATGCAAGTATTGTCCTAAGATGTTGGTTCGGGGTTTTAAAGGTGAAAACTCTCATTTGAAAAGACATATGAAACTCTTGCAATAAAAAGAAGATGATATTAAGGGGTCAAATATTTTATACCCCTAATCTAATGAAAGTGAAGGGTTAAATGATTGCTATGGCTTATAACTGTATTAGATTAAAGCTTTTGCTAGCCAAGATGATCATTGGTGATGAACAATCATTCTTTATTATTAATAGTTAAAATTTCAAGATGATTTTCACTTCACTACAACTAACCTTCATGATCCCAACTCAAAATATCATGAAGAAAAACATCTTTAAGATTTACAGAGATTAAAAATATTTCATAATGAAGATATTTTAAGTATTTATGGACTAGTCGCTATCATATTAAATATGTGGACGGTCGATAAACAAAATAAGGGTTATATGATAGTGACAACATATTATACTAAAAACAATTGGAATTTAGGTAGTTGACTTATGAAATAGATAATATTTTTATTTTTTATCATTTGATCATTGATTATATCATAATTGATATTTGTTTATATTTTTAAATGATACATTTATTTATATGTCAACATCTCATACAAGTGAAAGGTTGATTGTAGCACCCCACTTCCACCGAGCATGTATCCGTTCATCCCAAGGACATTCAGACACACCTTCTGTGAAAGCGGAGCGCTAGAGCAGTCAAATTACTCTCATTACAATTTTTTTCTCAAACAGCACACGCATTTTTCAGAAAACCAATAATCGTTAATGGCCCATTTTCTTTGTAAATATTTTCAATCATAAATTTTACAATTAATATACATATCGTCAGAATTTCAATAATCATTTGGGCCCTTTTCAAATTCGAAACACTTTCAGTCATAAAATTATTACATATCATAATTATTCACATACACATGGTACAATATTTGTGGAATACATACTTTAATACAAAAATTAACAGAAAATGTATACAGATGCTAACTGATCCCGACCTCTATCTCTTTTTTGACTTCAGTGGCTATATTTCTAGTTTGTCTAACTGGGTATCTCCTCTGAGCCTAAAAAATATTACAAATATTAGGTTGAGTTTTGCGAACTCAGTAAGTGGACCATCCTCGATGGCTCACTTAACATATAACACATCAATTCATGTAATCACGTAGTTAATATTATTTCACTAATCAACATGTTGAATCATATACACTTCATGTTCACTTAATTCATATTTCACATTAGAAATAAATTAAATTATTTATTTCAATCATTTAAATCATACATATCAAATGTATATGCAATGCTATGAGACTCACTTTCAATTGTTATTGTTGTGACTGAGTGCCTATAACTGTCCCGTATACATTGTGGATACTGGACTCATTAATAACTGTTCCTTATCCATTGGGGATACAAGGCTCCTTTTATATAGTGAGCCTTTTGCTCTTAATCACTTTTTAGGCTTTAGGCTCTTTTTCGCTTTCTAAGCTTTAATCTCTTTTTCGATGGCTACTCCGATCACAACAGCCTTTATCTTTCATGCATTCATGTAATAAACTGCACTACATTCGCATATTTTCAAACAATCAATAGTGCTCGATTTTCCACATTCACATTCACATATATTCATCTGATCGATGTCCAGCATTCAATAATGTTGAGAATCACTTATTTCAGCCCAATTCACATACAATGAGCATTTCCTATGTTCTCACATTTATCAAACTCCCCAGACTATTAATGTCCGGAATTGTATCAATCACATTCGTATTCAGTAATAATACGATACATAAATTTAAAGCAGAACAAACAATGAAATGAGACCATCTAGGTCGACTCACAATATGCTCCAGATTTGCATTAGCTTCTATGATCCAGAAATGTTTAGATGCAGATGTTCTATCCTTTATATCAACATTATGCAATACACATATTGCACACATATTATTAATTGTACAATCACATAAACATTCAATTATACACATTGTATATGTGTAATGTATAATGCATGCTCAATTTGACCTGTCTGGGTATTTATCCTTAATCAAATCACTTGATCATTAACAATATCATTTGTGTATGTCAAGCTTACACCTTTGTATATCAAAGAACTTAGTTAATCTAATATCATCAATCATATATCTATCACATACATGCTTTCCAATTCTTTTTCTAGCATTATAAGATCACCAAGTATTCAATTCTCATTCACCTTTACTTAATACTCATCATTCATCTTATTTGAATCACTTTAGCCATCATAGGTTCACTTTTATTCCCATAACATCTCAAAATTTCAGATTTGAACACTTGATATATAACAATTCATTCATAAGTTCTATCCTCAATCATTACCCTAAACATATCACTCATTTAATCACTTGTTCAAGCATCATACTAAGCTCATTTCAAGCTTCATTCAAGACTGAAGCATCACATGAAAGTCTCTAACCAATTGCTACTGTTTAACCAATTCCCAAGCTCGTGGGAAATTCCCATTTTCCCACGGACGTGGGATTTGTCGGTAGAAACTTTCCCAACTAAGTTCTTCCAAATTACCAGTTTTTCCAACTCTATTTTTTAGGTCAGTTTTGTATGACCAATATGACCTAGCATATGAAGTATTTAGGCAACAACTTATTCTAATCAAATGTTCATTTATGTCTTAGGTTTCTAATGACATCAAATTCATACATTTTGGTTCAGTATCATGCACGTTATAATCAAAATACTACAAACTATTCTTGTACCTCGATTGAACACAATTCTCAACTTCAAGACAAATTTCAAGACTGTTAGAGATAGATTTCAAATTCTATTCCTTCATTAAAAATGTAGCTATATGTTTCTACGTTTCTCTAAATCAAAATTCATCCAATTTAGATATTCAAAGTTCAATTTATGGCCAAAATACAGAGGTATGTTCTGTAAAACACTACATATAACATTCTCCAACATAATTCATTTCCAAGTTCTATTATTTCTCTATCATTTCTTGATCAAGATCACCTCTATTTTCAATTCAAATCATCCAAAAAACAATTTACAATTCATTGTTCATTTTATGAATAAAAACAGAACATCAAAGTATCCATACCTTCCTCAACAATTTTGATCATTTTGATATATCATTTATACCTTTAATACATCTCAAAATCATTCCTATATCAACTTATGAATTATTTCTCATTATATGAACAAGAATGTAACATAACATACTTAATTCCTCATCAATGCAATATCATGTATCAACACCTTTATCACGTTCATTTCCTCCCAAATTATCATCACATATGCTTATATTTAACCAACCCATAAAGGTCTAGGTGCTACTTACTTGATTAAGCTTCAAGATCTTCAAAAATCACCTCACCATATCTTTCCCTTGTATCACACGACCATCATCATTCAAGGAGTGATTTGGGTCATTTTTTGGCAAGATGAAGAGGACAACAAGGATCTTGAAGTGGGTAGTTTTATTGTTAACAAAAATCTAGATGGTGAAGGTGAAGAGCAAAAATCATGAATGGAGAAGAAAAAGAAATGAAGAAGATGAATGTGGGAGAGACTTATGAAGAGAGAGAAGCAAATGACAAGTGAAAGACCAAATTTCACTTAACAAAACGTGGGTTTAACAAGTATTGTGGCAAGTGACACTTGTCACTTGCCACATGTCACTTTCTCATAATCCAATTTTGGATCTTTTAAAAAATTAGTCAATTTGTCTCCCAATTCTAATCCAATTGGCTTCTAATTTTAAATGACATGTGTCATTAAATCTTAATGTCACTTACCAAATTTTCTACTACCATTTGACATTTATTTTTGCTATTATTCATCAATTGTCTCCTACTTGGCATTTTTCCTAGTCCAAAAATATCCTTAATTTCAGAAAATTCTCAAATTTTACCAAAAATTCTAACTCATTAATTAAACACACCAACTTAATTTTCAAGACACATAATCCATAATTCACATTATAATCACATTAAATAAATCATTTATACCTGGAAAATGTCAAATGAGTGCATGAACAAATTATTGTGATGTGTGCAATGATCAAATTCACATATATGCATGCTATATTATGCATGAGCGTGGAATCCATTTCTCTATTATTTCATTACTAGTTCTCATGTACAGTATTTCTAGATCTAACCCTAATACGGAAAAGGGATGTTACATTGATAACTATATTGGTTGAGTGCTTAATAGATTAGAAAATCAACACCAAGCTCTCAACTATAACTTTGGATAAATATAACACAAATAATGCTATAATAAAAAAAGTGAAGAATAAGTTGCGACTTTGGAGCTTACTAATAGCTAGGAGGTTATTCCATTTGTCATTTGATGTATATTGTGAATTTTATAATGAAAGATGGATTGGAGGTAATAAAGGAAGAGGTAAAGGCAATTCGAAATAGTGTAGTATATTGGAGTATGATAACAAAAAAGGAGTAAAATTTGAAGATGTTGCATGAAAACCATACATTTCATGCACAAAGAAGATGGTTTTGGATTGTCTAGCCAAATGAAATTCAATATTCAAGATACTATAGTTGAAAACCAAGTTTACTGGGGTGTTCATTAAGTCGAGACAAAGAGATTCTCAATGTACTTGCTTGTCAATACAAGAAAAATGGGAGTTAGCTAAAGCAATTTGTGTTGAGTTTAAAAAATAAAATATCATAAAGTATAGAGTTTACCTTTGAACATTTTTAGTACTTAACTAGCTTCGGGCATATATAAGGACTTTCATAGTCTTAGGATGAAGACAACTGTGATGGGCTCATTATCCAACTACTAGTACTAAAAGCAAACTTTGAAGTAATAGTAGATACTAGAATTGCTAGGAAGTTTTGTACAATTGCTACATGATTAGATAATCACCTTTATGTGACTTTTACCATAATAATATATCAAATTGCTTATAATCAGCTACAGTCATAATATTTTCCTTTAAATATTTTTCCAACCCTAACCAATTGTAAGATGTCCTTACCTTTTTTTTAATGAATTCCTTAAAAATAGAATTCAAACTTTAATTGTGCTTGATGATGATGATGATGATGATGTATCAACATATAAATATACTGCGATCCTTATATTTGTCCATTCTTACTTGTTAATTATTAAACAAATCATATTAGAATTGTCTAATAATATTAATATTATCATTATACTAATCACCATATAAATGTCGACAAAAAATTAAAGCCCATTGATCTCATAGATTAGTCTATTTTTTATCTTTACTTTTTTTATTTACTATTTTTATGTAATTGATTTGGTATTTTATAAATGAAAATATAAATCTTTACTTGTGGTTTTATATAGATTAACAAGTAAAACTTCATTCTATTACATGTGTTAGTTTAGATAAGCTCAAAATTTACTCTAGTCTCTAGTTTTTTGTTTGTATTTGGAAATTTAGATTCTATTTTGTATTTGTTCTTGCATTTTGTGATTAATAAAGATATTTAAATTTTTAATAAAAATTTTAAAATTAATTTCTTTTAACTTTTAGGCTTGACCCATCCTGGTCAGGCTTTGGATCGCAAGCTGAAGGCCTAATCAGGATTAGATTCGGGTAGCTGCTAATCTTAGTTAATTAAGTCAGGATTAAGCCATAGGTGGCCAAAACCTTAACCTTCGGGTTTTTTAATCTTAGTTACTTGTTTTAATGTAGCATATTATGAGTCAATTTATGATAATTCCTCAGACTACTCATTATATTGTAGTACTTCATATCATGCTCTATATTAGAGGTAAACTATTTTATGGCATCCAACTCTCATCATTCTCCCTCGTTATAGCTCCATGCATACTTTGATTATGATTGAAATGTAGATCCTAATGATCCATACTTTATCATCTAAATATACAAGTGTACAGATTCTAATCTAGTAAGCTTAAACTTGGAGTATTCTAAGTTATCCTTCCTTCAAAGATTAATTCAATTACTAAATTTATTAATCGTAGCAAAACTAGTAAAATTAAATTTATAAAAAGTAACTAAATTACTAAAGTAAAAGCGACATGGTTAACTATAAAAAAATCAATGTAAATAAAATGTTAGAGCTTTAGGGTTTACTTATAAGGAATTTCAACTATTAAGCAAGATAATTATTAAAATTAAAAAAATGATTAACCTAAGATATCTATGTCCTCTCCCAAGGTTACATAAGTATATCTAATTAAGAAATTTCCACCACTCATTGCATAATTAACCTATTCAAAATTATTACGAACAGATAATCTATTGGTTATCATAATAGTCTAGGAGATCTCTTTCACTAAATCTAAAGTGTTTATTCTCCAATTACACATATTATACTTCTCCTTTTAGTACTTTATACAATCTCTAAAATTGAAACTATGATGGCCAGTCACAAATTCAAGAATCAAGTTTAAAGAGAATAAATTCAACCCAAGAAATAACTAATTATGAAATAATAATTGATAAATACAACATCAATTACATCAATAACCCCAACGAGGTATTTAGTTGCTAATCAAAATATGATTGAAATGAAAACAAAACAATCTAATCATGAAAGAAATTGAAGGAGAAAGAGCTAGAAGAAATATCCCTAAATTGTTTCTAAATTGGAATCAATCTTCCTTTAATCTTACTCCTAAGCTCTCCTTGTTGCTAAGAAAGTAAAAAAATTAATTAAAACGCCCCCTTAATTACCCTTCAAAAGGGTATTTATAGTCTAGAGTTATATAAAAATGGGTTAAAGGTTATTGAAATTATATTTTTATGCGTCCTTAGATTTTGTGCCATGAGTGAGATGTCATACACATTTTGACAATGACGTCGGTTATAAATATACAAGGTACATGGTATCATTTTTATTTCTATGTTCCATAAAGACTAACACTCCGTATGATCCTTACAAGTCTGGCACCAAAACCATGTCTCATATTAGTGCTCAGTCTAGCCTTTATTACCTAATTCCCTAATTCTTGACATCTTCAAGGTTGAATTGATCTTTGATGCCTTCTACAAATTTATTTTCCATTATGATAGCTTCCAATTAACTTCAATCTCATATCAATCAGGTAGGTAACTGTGGAGAATATTACACTCAAATTTTGAATTTACCTCTAATTATCACTTATAAATCAATGCACTAAATATCTGAAAATATTATATACTTCACATAAACAATGCTATAAAATGCTTTATAGGCTAATTTAGCCCCTATAAACATGAAAATATAAACTTATGAATGTATTACAACTAAGTTCTGTTTCTTTCTTGGTGATTGCTTTATCTTATAAAGAAGTAAGAAACAAACTGTTGTAACTCATTCCAGTAATAAAATTGAAAATTAAGCTCTTACCGACACTACTTCTGAACTCATGTTATTGTGCTGGCTATTACAAGACATGGGAGTCAAATATTCATCGACTAATGTTATTTATTGTGATAATCGTAATGCTATTTAAATTGATCGTAATTACACATTTCATGAGCGAATAAAATATATTGAGAATGATTGTCACTTTATTCATTATCTTCTTCAATAAGGAACTCTCTCTCTTGTTATCATATCATCCTATAATTATACAGTCTCTTGTTATCATATCATCCTATAATTATACAGTTAACATCTTCACCAAAGGTTAGTTGTCAACTTGGTTTAATGAACTAATTAACAAACTCAAGTTTGTTTCATTTTCATTATCTTGAGTTTGGGGGTTTTTTAGTCAAATAAAATATAGTATTGTAAAGCAAAGAGGTAAGAATGATCTTCTAACATTTTTTCAAAATGTCTAAATTAGTCCTAGTCATTATATCTATGATATTACATTACATCGTAACGTTTTCAAAATGGTACTAGTAGTATCCGAAATCCTGAGTTAAGTTTTGGCAACTTTTAGATATGAATCATAAATTTAGTATATGACATGTCATAACTAGACAATTTGGATCTATTGAGCAGTGATGTAATCTTAAAAATGATTTATTTAAGCACTTGTTAAAGGTATGATTTATATATTAACGTTTCATAATAAGTTTAAATAAGATTCTCTGGATCTCTATTACCACTTTTAGGGTGCAATGAGTATTATTTTAATAATATTAATGTACAATAAGTGTTATTTTAGTAATGTTGGGGTGTAAAGTGTTAGACTATTTAAATGTCCTATGTACTTTATTGAATTGAGTCCTACGAAACGCACCCAAGATAATGGTTATTGGGTATTACACGAATGGGTCACAGACCCTTTTCCTCTCTCTTCCTGTTACCCAACGACATGTCGTTTGGCTTCTAGTTACCCAAAGGAC
>JAOQMS010000178.1:30059835-30072026 GCA_027563885.1 Erythroxylum longipes | reverse complement strand
CGTTATCAAATTTTCGGGTGTGTTCTTTCCTTATCTCTTTTATTTATTCCACATTTATAGTATTCAATATTATTTGTTGGGTACATTTGTAGTGTTGTGTTCAATTTATTTGGGTGTATTTATTATTCGTGTGTGTACACGGGTTAGGTTGTAATAAATACACCGTGCACGTAATTTCTGTCTAGGAGATCGGGTTTTAAGTGAGACCGTTTATGACCCCTCCGACCTTTCCTGAGATTTTACATGGAATGATAATACTGTCTAGGAGGTCATTGTGATCTTTCCTGGATATTATCGAATCGGTTCACTTCACTAGTTGTTTACCTTAGAGGAAAAAATTATCCGATTTTTCCGACACTTTACTTATTACTTAACTGCATGAATTTAATAAAGTGATTATAAGATATCCGACTGAGGCTTACAAAATGATTAATCATTATCTTTTCACTACTTTTCATCAATTTGATTTACAGGTTTATTCTCTGTACATAATAATCATGGAAACAATTATCTACAAGTTGGAAGCGATGCTTTCCTTGGGACAAGTCGTTAATCTAGATTTTAGGTTTTCAAACCATCCTCTTTTTCACTGTGAAGAGCCTTTGGCCGATGCTTCATTACTGATACTGTACGAAAATTAAGTGATGAATGGACGTCATGATCTTAAGTAGGGTGTTCGCTTCGCTGCCATGGCTGCTTCACCACTTCTATGGATATTGTTGCGTCAGTCTGCTAAGACTTGGTCTTACTATTGGTGAAGTTGGGGAACATATCCTTATTTCTGGTTCTTCTTCTGCAATTTTCGATGCACTATATATATATTACTTAGAAGGAAACTGTTTCACCACTCTATTGTCATTTGATTTATCAGTATCCAATTGATGCATGAATGACAATGGCATAATAATGTCGAGGTCAGATTCTGTTTTCCACTTTGTCTAATATAAAATTTCCAAACTCCCGTGACTTTCAGCATTTTGACTTCCTTTCATAGGCCTGACTCAAGATTTTTCAAGACTACACACAACCAACATCAACCTTGATCAAAAAACCATCGTGACTGGTTAAATAGTATTGAGTCTATTGACCCAAAGAACTTGCAGAAGCAATAACGTAGAAGGCATTCACAGAATGAGGAGCATATACAATTACAATTTCAATTTGAATACACGACAAGTGATTTTCCACGTAGCTCACACGACACTACAATAGCTTTTGATGCTTCTTCTGCAGCTTGTAATCTTCAATATTATTGACACTGAATTATTGTCTAAAATTGTTAATTGTAGTTGATAGTTGTACTGAACCTGAGTTGAGGAACATGATTACAGAGTTACAGGAGGGAAAGATGGCATCTAATGTGTTTGAATGGAGGGAGGGAGTACTTAGATGGAAAGGGAGGCGAGTGGTGGGGTTTGGTTCATGACAGTGCACAGGAACAGGGAGGACATTCTGGTGTGACAGCAACAATAAAGAAGCTTGAAGGCCATTCAAAGGGACATCAGGAAATATATCAGACAATGCTCCATTTGGCAGAGAAGCAAGGATGAGACAGGCACAGCCGAGCCGTGCTTCAATCCGGGATCAATGGAGCTTACGTTTCCTTCTTTGTGTACAAAGAATGCGTCCACGATCCTCGGGCCCCGATAGACTGATTTGGTTGGTTTAGGGGCTGTTAATTTTAATTTGTCTTACTAAAATAAACAATCAAAATAATTCCAGCCAAAATTTTCCCACAATTAGTGAACATATAGAGCATAGTCCCTCCTTTTCTACTGAAAAGGAAATATTTCAGTAAGTCCAAATTTAATAATTTTCTTTTTTTGGCTTATAGAAAGTAATTCCCTATGGATTTAACCTTGGAAAGACGTAGAGATGGGTGCACTACCATAATGTGCATAGAAATGAGAGATCCATTGTCTGCTCAAGCACTCAGCAATGGCTAAACTCAAACAGTATATTTTCACATGTAAAATGTTTTCACAAGAATCAATGATGTCCTCCATAAATCAATTCTTCTCTACAAACAATGTTCAAAATTCGAGCAGGAAAACCAAATGTATACACACCATATGAATTGCATTAATCAAAACGTTGGGATGCTACTCTTGCTGAATCAGCCCCTCCCAGCATTACCATGTCGTTGATTCCTGAAGTAACTAAGAAGCCCCTGCGCCTGCAGGCACGAGGAAACGTATTTCAGCCAAAAATAACAGAATAGAATGAAGAGCATTGTCAATTATATACCTTTTCTTTGGCCCTTGGGGTGCCAGACTGTGACAAAGCCACCAATGGTGGGACAGCACCTTCTTGCAGCACCATATTGCAAAACCTATTGCTGGTGGTACAAAGCTGCAAAAGAGCAGCAGCTGCATTTTCCTTTCCCCTTGCAGAACCCAACTCAACAACCTCAACAAGAAATGGAATCCCACCCTCCTGACCGATAGCACTCCTTCCCTCAGGTATCGTTGCAAGATTTGCCAAAACAGCCACTGCCTTGTCCACTAGCCCAGCTGTTGGATCCATCAACTCCACAAGGTGCCTAACTGCACCAGCTTGCACAATTCGCGCCTTGTTCTCATGGAAAATTGAGAGATTAAATAAAGCTGTGGCCGCATCCTTTTTACCCCTGGGAGTTCCATTACCAAGTAAATCAACAAGTGGTCCAATCGCCCCAGATTTTCCGATTCTGATCTTATTTTCCTCAATAACAGAGAGGCTGAAGAGTGTAGCAGCTGAGTTCTCCTTAGCTTCAGGACTTCCTGTTTTAAGGACATCAATCAGGGGCTCAATAGCACCAGCACTAGCAATTACAGCTTTGTTGTTGTCATTAATTGATAAGTTAAGAAGTGCAGTGACAGCATTTTCCTGAATCTTTGTGTCTGATGACCGCAGTAAATCAACCAACAAGTTAATGACTCCACAATTTGCTATCACAATTCGATTATCCATGTTGTGTTTAGCAAGCATCCTCATTTCAGATGTCGCCTCCCTTTGAGTGTCAATTGAAGGGCTTTTCAAGTCCTCAACTAGGTTCCTAACTTGAGTTTCGATGCCAGAGAGATCAGTCCTTGTTTCAATAGTAGGAGAAGAAACTATCCTTTGCACAAGCCTATCAGATGGACGGCGCCAGAGAGTTTGACTTCGAGACCGTGTCTCAAACAAACGGGGCGAGAACTCAGGCTCCCTTTGAGGGATGCTCGAGGGCATAGATGCTCGTGACTCTGGTTTTACCTCCCCAGAAGTGTCACTGCTGTAAGAACAAAGATGGTTTGATACATCCGAAGACTCACTAGCATCCCTTGCTGTGCCTTGAGAATTCATATTAGATGGCAATGCTGAGGCACTTCTAATATGAACAGGTTCTTCTTGTCCAAAAGAACTTGGTACTTGTTTTTTAGTCGGTGATACTGAGGGGTCATCAACCGAACCCTTATTCCATTCTTCCAAATTAGCAGGCCTTTCATCAGAATTTAGCACAGAAAATCGTGCAATATCTGATGCCTGCCCATTTCCCACTACACTTGACAAGGAACCCTCGGAAGTAGACCTGGGATGCCGAGGAGAAGTTCCTTCTCGATTAATTCCACCGGGGAGCATCTTGATCTTACCGGGTGAAACTGGTTGGTGAGTTGACTCAGGTGGCGTAGGCTGGTTAGACCTAAATTGAGAAAATGCATGTGGATCCTGGGCTGCACCAGACTCCGCATGCACAAGAAGAGGAGAGGATTGGCTGAAATTCAGAGACTTCGCCGGATCAGGCAGCTTTACATTGTTTAATTCACACCAGTTAGCAATAAGGGCCTTGACAGTGTAATTAGGTATGAGATTAGTGTGGGCAAGAGTCTGCCGTGTCTTAGGACACACATTAAGCCCAAGCTCAATCCAATTTTTTATGAATGCCCGTTCATAGGTTTGCCCTGATGCCACAATCACTGGATCTGTCATCAACTCAAGAGAAAGGGGACAACAAAAATCATTAGGTATTGGAACTGGGCTAGTGGTCTCTGACTGTTTTGTCAGAACAAGGTGATCGTGCATGCTGGTTACAATAGCAATCATTTGCTCAATTAATTCTGCTTCACGAATTTTTTCAGCTTGCTCAGAATTCTCCTTCAACTTCTCAAGGGCCACTGCTTCAATCAGAATCTCTTGATTGGACTTCAAGTTCAAGCTCTCAGCAATTTTCAACAGGATCTCTGAACTGTGTCGAACACCATCTGCTTGCACCTTTATAGCTTCTTTAAGGGTAGATGCCGTTTGTTCATACCCCATATGCTTAATTTTCTGAATGCAGAACTGCAATCAGCTATTCAAATCGTTAGACATTATGAGAGAATTTAGCTCCCTTACTTTCCCAACCTTAGCAACTACTCCCTAAAATCCAACACACGGAGTTTCACTATATTAACCATTAAGATGGCATTTTGACCATAAAATCATCCACAGAAATGAGCAGTTTATGGTCTACCTGTAAAAAAACTTACATGATCTTACAACAAGATTGAAAGAGGAAACTTACCTCAACAGATGACGAACTTAGCTCATCTGGAAGATGTTCATGGGAAGCCTTCAATAAAGAAAAGATGTTGAGCCCTAACGTCCTAACCTTGGATAACAATGATTCAATTTGCAGAACCTAGACAACAGTGAGAGAACATGATCAGAAAATAAGGCCAGAATGAATTTCTCATAAGCAAAATTAAATGTTTAATTCATACAGAAATAATCATTTTCTGGAGGGACAGGCACTAATTTTGACAGAACAAGAACTGAAAGGAGAAATTAAGATTTTAATCTAAAAAAATAAAGGAAAGTAAAAAGGAAAAAAAGAATTCTTTGGCCAATGCATTGCACAAAAACAAACTCAGAGATTGAAACTAGACAAACAAGTGAGTCTCTGCCAGAAGCAACCTCTCATTTCCAGCAGATCAACAGAGATGTAGAAAATGGAAGTTTGTATAGTTGAAACTTACATCATTCTGTTAAAATAGTCAACTACTAGGACTCCATGGATATTATATTTCAAAGAATATAAAAAGGGTAGAAGAACTGCTTTCTGTGCGAAGCTATAAAGGTTTAGGGCAACATCTCTGTCAACAGTCTGCCCTTTAAGCAGGTATGACAAATCCAAATGATGGAACCTTCAGTTTGGAATAAAGGCCTGGTAAAAGTGTTAAGTTCTGATGCCATGTTAATAAGACCTGCGACCAGCTCATAACAGTATTTTCTGAATTAAATCCCAAAGTTGAACACAACAATCTAAAAAAGATCAACTAAAGTACCATAAAATTCCCATTTTTGTTATAAAAATAGATCATAAAGCCCCGCTGACCTTTCATTGCAGTTGGACGAATGTTGTCTTTTAGCTTACAACTTTTGTCATTGGCATCATATACCATTTAACCACCATTATCACCATCAGCAAAGACAAGCTACCATTAAGTAAGATACTAACTAGGAATTGGAAGCCAAGCCACATAAAATGATCAGTGAGTTCTTTTAGACGGCTTATCAAGAGCAGTGGGAAGAAAGACAACATATTGGTATCGCAGGAGTTGTGGGTTCCCCTATAAGCAACTCATTTTAAACATCAAAGAACCAAACATTCCCGGCATATTAAGAAAATGCATTAATCCTTAAAATTTTTGTGCATTGGAGGAAGATGATAATTCTTAAGAAATTTGAGAAAATAGGCCAATTTATATGATGCAGAGACCTAGTATCTGCATATGAAAAGGCATGTGCAATGTCAGAACATGGACCACAGTAAAGATGCCAACCAAACAACTTAAAGTTAGGAAAAATCTGAATAAGAGACATTTTCAATTTAAATCCACAAGACTACATTATGAACTTACAAAATAAACTTTGCTTGACAATGGCTGCCAGTTTTCAAACAGATCCCTCAATTCATCGACACATTGACCCAATTCAAGAAATGCCTTACTGAGTAGCTCATCAGAAGCTATTTCAGAATCAATAATAGCGGCAAGTATTGGCTTTAGCAGCTTCAAAATCTCTTCTGCTTTCCAATAAGGCTTCTGTACTGGGTCCAAGTTTATGTTATCCAAAGACGACAATTGTAGAAATGAAGTAATGTTGTTGACAAGGACTTTTAACACTGATATCTCCATGTCACCTACATCAACAAAAAATCTGAGTGTCCCAAAGGAATGAATAAGGATGACAATAGATGTCAAAAATAAATAGATATTTATAAGACCTGATTATAATTACAAAACAAGTAACAATTAATTAGGAGATTATGCAGCAGGCATCATAACCACTTTGCAGTGCATAAAACAGAAAGGCTCACATTCTGTACAGAGGAACTTTTCCTTTCTAACTTTTACTAGATATCTAAAGTTGGTGTTCAACTATAAGGGTTGGAATACACAAAAAGACCATTAGACATCATTGCAAATATTGCCGATCATCTTTGCCAAAGCATCTGAAATTGAGAAAGAAATACAATTTTGCCTCCATCAAGTGAAGAGTTATGAAGAAATATCAAATCCAAAGAACAAAAGAATTACTTGTAATAAAGGATTTAGTCAAATCCTAATGCTTGAAACACAAAGTTTCTTAAAAGTGACATCAAATTGTTAACATGAATATCCTATTCCCCATCCAGCCATAGACTTTTGAGAGCAAAACACTGCATAACAGAGAAAGATGCCAATTTCTTTTATCATTCAAAGTAAAGGATATAATCGCATGAGAAAGAAATATATGAGATGTACCTTTCACCAAAATCTTAAAATCCTTACACCACTGTAATGATCCACATTAATAATATTTGCTGTAACACAGACCAAGCTCTTGTTGACACAATTACCAAGCCATATATGGCCTTTCCAGCTGATGCTCTAACTAGAAATACCCTGTAAGAAATCAATTTAAATTACCATCTTAGAAATTTCTAGATGTCAATAGTTGGACAAAATCGTTTTTGAAAAAGAGAAACTATTTTACGAAAAATAGAAAAGCTAAAAACCAGAGTCCAAGTAACTATTTTACGAAAAAGAGGAAAGCTAAAAACCAGAGTGCATAGATAAGCAGACTGTATCCATAGCTTACTAGCAGGGGTGATGCACCAACCACCTATCTAAAAGTTGTTAAGCATGATCATAGGGAAGAAAAGAAAAGGCGAGGTTGCCAATCTTCCTGAAAGTTTATCAACATGGCTTAGTAAGGCGAGAGAAAAAGGAATGTCCATCTATCTAAAAGTAGTAACAGGATCCAGTGCTTTCCTAAGCAGACATCCAATATCACAAGTGTCTCAAGGTTTTACCAAAATGATGCTGTACAGGATATGAATTTCCACTTATAACCAGGAATGTTGTATATAACTATTCTCCCATACTAAGGGAAAAATGTGCAATAACCACACAGTAGCACACTCTCAAGGAATTTTGTTCCTGTACCAAGAATAATAGTACATCCATTTTCAAAAGTTCTATCGTTCAGACCTTAGTAATGATCCTCAGCTTCATCACACCTGTCCTTCTTAGGTGGATAACTGATATGCATGCTATATCACTCTACCAATCCATATTAAAACTTTATCTATAAGTCACTTACCATCTGCATGAATAATTACTAGTCTGCAGATAGCAACCTAGAATGTGGAAATTTTTTACTGCACAATTTCAGCTACCAAATTCTGTAAAAGCAAATTAATAACTTAGCATTAGAAATCTACGACCTTTTGGCATAGGTATAATATATTAAATTCTCAATGTGCCAAGCAGCAGTATACCTCACAAATACTCGACAACTATTATGATTGAATAGCTATTTTCCAGAAAAAAATTAATTAATTGAGAATCCTGCCTTTTGTATTTCACACTTCCAAAAGATAACTTCTAGATCCAGGCTATTACTCATTAACTGCAACCTTCCCATAACGGGGTAGTAAAACCACACGTTCACTGCATTTCCGTTCCAATATTTCCATGTTGCTCTGTGACATGTGTCCTTGCACTGGTTTCTTCTAAACAGTCCAACACTAAATTGCAAGTTAGAATTCAACTTTCCCTCCCTACAACAGCTGTCCACACTAGCACTCACCAAATCACCACACTGCCAGAGAAAAAGTCCAGCAGATCACAAACCCAATCCAACATAGTTATGACAGGATCAAACGACGAACAAATTACCAGATTTACCAAAACCCCAATAATTGAAACAACGTGAATAAGCTAAGATCGGAGAGCAGTTCAAAACGAACCTTGAAAGTTAATCATCTTCCCATAATTATATGACAGAATTAGACGAAAACAAGTGGTCAAATAACGGCTTAGATAGGAAAGAACATTCATAATTATCTTGTCTATGAGCAGAAGATACTAAAATTCCATGAACACAATGATCCAAATTCAAAGGGGGAAACTAAAGAAAGTAACAAAGTCTTGGGTTGTTTGAATTGAAAGGCACGACTGAAACAGAAGCTTAAACTTGAATTGAACCTAAACTGCTGGCAGAAAATTACTGGCAGAGCGGGCGATTCCATCAACGAGCAAGAAAACAAAACCCTAAACTAGATAAATCAAATAATGAAAACCGCAAAAAGGGTACCTGAGAAATGCAGAGAAGATGATATGCTGAAGAGAAAAAGTGAGAAAGATTAGATCTTTTTTGTTTCCCAACTCAGATTTCAGCCTGGTGCTCTCCCTTGCTCGTTTTGTCAGTCATGTCCAACTTGGTTGAAACAGTTAAATAATAATTTGGTAACATTTTTATAAGGATGTTAGTTACATATAAGATAAAAGGGTGGGTTTAGTATCAGGACATTCTTGTGAATAGATATAGTCAATGATGTCTTTTCATTTTTGGTAGCAGAATATGAATTATTAGTTTCTCTTCATTTTAAATTACCGGTTAACCTGGAATTTTGTCGGTTGGACCGTTGGAAAGGAATATGGTTTTTGGTTTAGTTTAAATTAGTCATATGTGGAGAGTTTTTTGATTGTTCGGATAATCTAACATGTAATGCAGATTATGCACTAACTCTTTTCATTAGATATGAAGTTTGTTGTCTTCATGTTGGGCTTGGATATTATCTTCATTATTACCCAGTCCGAAATCTTTCAATGAAGTGATATTTGAGAAGGTTCGATAGTATGCAGTCTTACCCCTATTTAATAGAGAGGTTGTTTCCGGTGGACTCACATGCAAATGAGACAATATACAAATGATGCATATTACAGAAGCAATTCATTAAAAAAAAGAAAATAATTGAGAAAAAAGCTCAAATGTCAAGAATATAACTAAAATAAATTCAAGTAACACTATAAAAGTTGAACGCGGAAATATTAAAAATAAAAATATACCAATAAGATGATAATAATAATAACAATAAAAATAAAAAAGAAACTTAAGGGAACTTAGTAGTGTGCAACGAATATCAACATGATATCAAATGGCAGGACTTGGACATCACCGGTTACTGAAAGTATGCAATTATTTATATTTTCCTTATAATACACTAAACATTTAGTAATTTTAGCACACATGAAACTTAATATTTCAACCCTTGGTTGATTACTAGATAGAAAGAAAAAGGTTTTTATAGTAAAACATTGTTCCGTAGATCGTTGAAATGGCAGTAATAGTGTTAATGTGATTATGTGAGAAGGAACTGTTGAAATAATTAGTAAAGTTATTCTCTTTTTTTTTTTTTTTACAGATAAGTATACATATTCTTTTTAACGTTTTCAATGAACTTATGTATCTCAAAAATTTCGGAAATTACATTTATAGTCTCATAGAATACGCTGTGAAGTACACTGTGACATTAAATAGGAAGGAGTGGTGATTTGTTCATTTTGCTTTGGTGGCATTTTACTATTTCCGACTTGATTGATGCCTCTACTTTGACCAGAAATGAAAGATTCGCTCCCACGATTTTAAACGAAAGAGAACTCATCAATTGGACTGTCGACTTTCACAATTTTCCAGGAAGCTCTGGAATCTGTCCTGGAAATAAGCGATAGGAAGGATAGGCTAGGACTCCACAAAACTGTTAATTTCCGCTCAATTATTTAATTAAATATTTTCTTATTTTTAAAATCTTATCATATATAATTTAACTTTAATTTTATGATAAGGTTTTTAATGTTAAAAATTGTATTTTGAATTTATTAAAAATTTCTAATATAAAATAATTAGTAAAATTGAAATAGAGAGTTCACTATTTGAGAATTAAAATAAACATATATGATTTAAAGATACCATGCTGTGTATTAGATGTTTTAATGTCTCTTTAATTATGATAAAAGACAGACAAGGTAAATGGCAGCACATAGATGGAAGAAGGAAAATTCAACCAACCATCCAATTGCGTTACTTGTTATTAAACTACAGAGTCAACGAGTAGGCATCATTTATTTGCAAGCGATCGACGTCACTTGTCAGTTGCCACCCACTGTAAGGTTAGGTATTTAGGATGACCAAGAAACCCCAAGTCTGTAATAAGGAGTAACAATGTGAAAACATGAACTAATAACGTGCCTGAAGAATTAAAAAAAAAAAGATATTCTAATGTTATATATGGAATTTTGAAGGGTATTTCTTGTCAATGAAATTCAGTTCGGTAATAATTGACTACCATTACCAACTTTGTTTACGAGTTTGGTGGAATAGGAGATTGTCCAAGGAATCTCCTTCGCATATGTATGTTTGGCCTGGCGGAGTCAAACTACGTCCGCCTCGTTTTGCAGGAGGCAAAGCAATGTCGAAGTCGAACAGATACATGTGCATCACGAGTGACAATTAGATTGTTCCTAATCTATTTACTTTTAGCATTGACCTTGTGTTTCTTTTTTTTTTTTTTCCATCTTATAATATTCAAACAAGAAAATATGATCATTGCAAAAGGTAGGTGTAGGTGTGCGACTTGTGACTACAAGCATCTAAATTAGGTAACTGCAAGTGCTACTTAAAACAAATACAATCAGCTTGCATTGCATTAGTTGATTCGGCAATTAATCCATTTAAGCAAGTTAATTGTACTATATCAATCGCATCAACAGGACAAAAAGAAAAAGAAGTCGTAAACAGTAAGATGAACCGTATTGATCGTCTAAATGGTTCCACTTCCACACAAATTTGAAATGTTCATCAACAAGAAGAGTAAGAAATAACATGGAACAACAAAATTATGTTGCTGTGGGGGTTGTTTTGATCTAAGTTGCATGGCAAGTATTCAAGTTTTGTGTAACGCCTGTAATTCTTGCTCTGGAGCTGGAGCATTGACAGGTTTGTATGAATTCAATGTTTGCTGCCTACGTCTCCAAATAAACCATATTCCAGAAGCCAATAATCCAAGAATCAGTGTAACGATAACAACTACTAAAACCACCAGTTTGTGAGGTTGTTGCTGCCATATCCTGCGCCATTCCGTAACGATACTATTATATAAGATATAGTTAATGTATGTACCGCATGTATTCATAATTTACTCTGAACTGTATGAAGAAAGAAAGGTGAGAGCCATCTAAACCCATTAACCTGAGGCCAGGCAGATCAATTTAGAAGTTCGGAAGAAATTTTATATGATCTTATTTTGCAACTTCGCATGAACAAAGTGTGAATAAGCCATAAGTTGGTTTCAATATTTGTGCTCATTTCAATTATGGTACATCCAAAGGGATTGTGATGGTCAGGATGAACTCAAGAAAGAAAGTCAACAAGCTCACACACCATTGGATATATTATGCAACTAAAAAGTAAAGCGAATGCCCCTAAAGTGAGAACATAGCCTACCGATTAGGAGGTTCGATTGTCCACTGAACCAACTGATAACTTCCAAACTTATCAGGAAGCTGCATACGATGTTCAGCAACTTGTGCGATGATACTCTGTTGGCAGAAACAAAAACATTAGCAAGGAGTTCTATTAATCTGTCCAGTTTACCACTAGCCTACCGATTGTCCACTGAACCTACATGTATTGAAAACTTACAAGAGCAGTTCTCTCTTAGAGACAACACTATGACAAATTGATCTAGATATTCCTTGAAGATCCTATTCATAAGATCCATGAATGTAGCTGAAGCATTGGTCAAACCAAATGGCATGACTAGGAACTCATAATGTCCATAACGAATCCTAAAAGCTGTCTTACTTACATCAGACTCCTTGATTCTGAGCTGATGATAACCTGACCTGAGATCAATCTTGGAA
>JAOQMS010000178.1:30034637-30049941 GCA_027563885.1 Erythroxylum longipes | reverse complement strand
TCTTTTTGCTTCTTCATTCACGCTGCCTTCTGCCATAAGGACATGTTCACCATAACTGTCCCAAAAGTCCACTTTACCCTTGTCATTTCTGCCATATACCGAAATTGCCCTTATTTTCTTCTCATGTCTTCATTTCATAAGATATCATGTTTAAGTTCAATGCAGAAATTTTTATGGGGCCGACATTGTATGTCCAATTAAAATGCCAAAACAAACTAAAAGATTAAACCTATATATAATATCCTAACATACTTCATGAAAGGTTTCCTTTACTGCTTTCCCATGACACAAACTTCGCACAAACTACCAGAGGCTTTGAGTTTCGGTAGTCCCATCACCATATTTTCTTCTCCAACAACTTCAATACATCAAAATTCAGATGTTTGTAGCGTAGAAGCCAGAGAATCAAGACATCCTGAGTCGCCCTCTTAAAACACTTCGACTCATTAACATCGAGCTTTATCTGAAACATCCCATTCTTCATCATCTTCACATGGGTAATTATATTGTTATTTTTGTCATGAAAAGAAAGTGTCAAATTCTTCATTGAAATATCGTATACTTTCTCCAACAATTTTCCAATACTCAGAAGATTGCTTTTAATATCAGGAACATAATAGACATCAGAAATATGAAGTTGTCTTCCATTTTGGACTTTGAAGATTACATCACCTTTCCCTTCGATCGGCCTCTTCGAAAGATCTCCAAATGTAATGTTTCCCATCTGTTCCTCATCAAGCTTTGCAAAAAAAACTCCTTTCTTCTACAAATATGATTTGATGCTCCCGTGTCGAGATACCACGTAATTGCTTGAATTGGTTCCGGCTTATTGTACGACATAAGCAACACTATTCCTGCATCAGCTTCCTCTTTTTCAACCAAATTTACCTTCTCTCCACCGTTGTTTATATTGTACCAACAATCATATGAGTAATGGCCATATTTTTTACAAATAAAACATTGAATTTCTGATTGTCATACCTTCCTCCACGTGTTCACGACCACGCCACGACCTCGACCGTGGCTTCTTCCATCACCTCTTCCACGACCGTGATCTTTTAGGTCACCTTCACCTCCTTCTTTTCTGTTGTCAATCTGCTCGTTCGTGTAAGACCCTCGGCCTCCTCTTACTTGTTGACTAAAATATCTTCCTTATTGATAACCTCCACGAAACAATTCGCTCTTCTTGAGTGAAAGCTGTATTTGTAGAGCTTACTCAAGAGATTTCTCATCTACTTTTTTTCTGTAGCCTTTGTTCGTAGGCTTGTAATGATCCCATGAGTGCTTCCACCATCATTGTCTCTAAGTATTTTGATTCTTCAATCGCCACAGCTACGAAATCAAACTTCAAGTCTTGAGATCGCAAGACTTTCTCTACGACCCGAACATCCTTCATCGTCTCGCCATTCCTTCTTATTAGATGAAAAATGGACATTACTTTGTAGAAATAATCTAATATCGATTCCAAGCTCCCTTGCTGCAAAGCTTCGAATTGAGCTCGCAAAGACTGGAGGTGAATTTTCTTCACCTTATCAACTCCATCATATGCTTTCTTCAGTATCTTCTAAGCCCCTTACGACATGTTTGCCGGAGCAATCAACTCGAATGTGACTTCATCAACTCCTTCATAAATCATGAACAACGCCTTCTTCTCCCTTTTCTTTAAATCTTTAATTGTTTCCTCATCGTTATCGTCTAGTTCTATATATCCAGTCTTCACGAATTCCCATACATCCAAAGAACCCAACAGGGCCTCCATTTGGATACTCCACATCTGATAGTTGTCTTTGGTCAATCTAGGCATCTGCGATTGAGACGAGCAAGTCAAAGCCATCATTATTTTGGCTCCCTTCCTCCAGGCATTCAAGCTCTGATACCACTTGCTTAGCCTTGCTTGGGTGTGGAAGCAAGACCAAGAAACAGAGAGAGAAAGAAAGAACGTAAAATAGAAGATATTATTTCCTCAAACACTTTTCCTCTTCTTCTTATTCATTCATCTCACTTTTAATTGTTCACTCACTTACATTTCAATCTTGCAGATTACATATTTATATTCATCTATGGAAACTTCTAGGAATCATTAATTCACTCCCTTCTTCCTAGACTACAACTCGTTCTTCTTTTTCCAATGTCATTTACCCAACTACTTGTTTGATAGAAAAATTAAATTTCGTTAATTTATCTTTAATTTTCTAACTAAACAATGTATATCCATCGATCAAGATTGACATCTAGCAATATATCATGACCATCCAAATATTTAGGAATGTCAAAGTAGTTTTAACTAACCTTTCTGTGCATAATTTTTTCTTATAATTCAATCTATTCATTATACAATGTTCTAATTTGAAATAGAATATGAAATTAATGTATACTCTATTTAAATCCAATCATGTTAGTTCTCCATCATTAACTATTGATTCAATTAATAATATTTGAAAATTATTTTACAAAATGTCATTCCACCCTGGCCAAAGATTTCTCAAATAAATTCTAATCGAGAACAATGGAATGTTTTCTCTAATTACTTTAGGGTGATGAATTTTATATTAATTACTCAACTACCTCTATATAGTTCATGCTACATCTAATGACTATCAATTAAGCTATCCTTAACTAAAACAGGTCATAAGTAGTATAAAAAACATAGAAATCCTTATACAAGATAACTTTAGAGATTTCAAGTCAAAGGGTCACTCATACAATCTTCATAATAAAAATTTCCATAGACATACAAGTAATGTTTTGAATGGATTTATCATATGAGGTTAATTCAGTGAACTTGTTCTCAAATAAGCACTCACACATTTGTTTAAGTCAGCGCTACCCTGGCCAAGGGCAGCCTGGGCATCCGTCCAGGGCCTCTCCTCATAAATAACAAAATAGGGCCTATTTTTACTCTAAAAAAATAAAATAAAGTAAAATATATAGGCAAAATTAGGAGCCCCTTTTTTTTACTTTGCCCAGGGTGTATAAAATACTAGGAACGACCTTGTTTAACTATATCCATACTTTAGTTTATAAGATTGACTACTTTCTTTATAAGAAAAAACATAATGTGTGCTAATCTTTTTATGCTCTATTAATGTCCAGTCTTAATAGAACAATGACTAAGAATAATTTAGGGGTGATACATAAATGCAATATGAATCTCATAATTATGATCTCATCATAATTTCATTTCCAATTTATATTTATTTCATGAACTTTATCATATACATTTGAATATGTATAAGATAAAGAATTTCTTTAAATTATTTTGTCACTAAGTTATGACCAACCAATTGGCTGTAGGATATAAATCAATAATCTCACACTTGCATTAAGCCAATTGTTTTTAGTATCTTATACTATATCACCATATAAAGATCATGTTACTACTAGAACAATAGTTTAGTAAGAGAAATCTAAAAGATTCTCTATAATAAGTACTTGTTTAAATTTTATAATTTTCATCTCAATTTTCATCATAATTAAGAGAAATTGCGTAAATACATACTTAAATCTTTGATAAGATTTTAACATCTTTCGCATGCGTAAGGGCTCTAATATTCTATAGCACATTACTGTCTAAACAATGTAAGTAACTATAATTCTTGGTTCAAATAATTATTTCTACTAAATAAAAAGTGTATTATGACTTAATTAGCAACCATTGTCACATTGGAAGCTTTCCAATTTCAAATAATATTGTTCTACGTAAAAATATACCTTAATTATGATTTACTTCTAAAGCTAATATCCTTATAATCTTGAACTCAAATATCAACTTATATATAGAATAATAAATATCATTAATATTTCACAAGTATCATATATCTTAATACTAAACACCTTTAGTACATTGCGTACATATTTGGACTAGAATAGGTAAATAACTTCCATATCTAGATCTATACCTCTAATTCTCATAATTAAGTTGTCACTTTTTCATATCTAATATGAATTGCTCTTGAAAAAGTATCTATTCAACAATTAAGAATATGAATTATTGTTTTCTATAAGCAATACATCTTTATATACTCCTATTGAAAAGGACGACAATACTCCCACTTACCTTTTCTTAGGCATGATAAATTTAGAGTCATCTCTAAAATAAACCCTTTGAATTCATTATAAAAGTGAATATTTCAATGTCCCATATCCTTCCAACTATAGATCAAATGTATCACCAAAGACAATAGTTTCAATTGGATGTATTATCATGAAATTTGAACTTTCAAATTTCATTTTACTCCCACAATTTAACGTGAGAACCATTATCCTTTTCATTGAAACAAACAATTTGTTCAATAGGTTTGAAAGATTATATCCAATCTTTTAGATATCTTATAATCTTTTATTATCCAATTTAGTTATAAACTTTTTGGATAATACATGCTTTAACTAAGCTCACATCCGTAAATCATTAACTTTGGCTCTTTCGAAGACTTATCTTTTCATAGCTAATATGAAATCTTGCAAATACATATAATTGGAACTGTTGACAATTGGAACGATTGAAGGTAAGTCATTGTATTAGACATAACTATAGAAGAAAAAAAATGCATCATATAATATTTCATATTGTATTTTCCTCCTTTTACAAATCTATACTCTTGTGGAATTTAATTGTAAAGATATTCACCAGAAAATCTCATTCCCTATACATGACCAAAAAATTAAAATGTCAATGTATCAATCTCATCAAAGTGCTTCAGCATTCTCAATACTTAATTTTTACTTAGATTTAAATAATTCAAAATTTTAAAACAATAGTTCATTTAATACGTATGACTATATCATATAAAGTCATTAGTAATCTAACAAAATACAAGTATCATCCTTTTATGAATTATTACCACATAGGGATGTCAATGGGCTAGGCTAGGCTTGGGTCACTCCTAGCCCAGCCCGACCCAACCCACCTTATCTATATATTTTTTAAAAAATTAAAAAAATGACGTCGTTTTTGACATTACAGTACGCCACTAGCTGAGCCAAGCCTGGTTGGGCCATGTTTGGCCTATGGCCCCGTCAAGCTGAACAATTTTGTCCCATGATCTAGTCAACCGGGTCAAAATTGACATTCCTAATCACATTCAACGCATCACATGTATAAGATTTAACAATTCAATACTATCGTCATTCTTTCACTAAAAATTGATTTGGTTATTCTTCAACTTAACAAGTTTCATAAGTTTCCTACAATTCATTAATCAAAAGGATACATGTATCTTAGTTTGTAAGTTTAATGATCCTTATCATGTTAGTTTAACCAACATGACATAAAAGCATAGTCTCAGTTATTCAACTTTGTATTCTTTCTATTGATGTTAAACATAAGTCTCCTTTGATTTAATAGATACAAACTATTTGTATAAGATCGAATAAACTACTTTTACTTAATAATCTATTCTTTATCATGCATTGAACATTATAATAATGTTGAATCTAAAGTCAGTATCAAATAATCCTAAGCATAAATTAGAAATACATATGATCTTTATTATATCACGTATAAGCAAGGAAAGTCATGCAATCATTTTATTCTTATGGCAACTATTATCCTACCATATCAAAACCTTTTATTGGTGTCCATATTTATGCTTTTAGTAGGCTAGATAAATAATTTCATTAAGGTACTATACCTTTCATCTCTAATCCATGCAACCTCTTGCATCTTGCTATCATAATGTTGATACACATCTTACATATTATCATCAAAATTTATGCGACATTAGTCAATTCAAAATATTCATACATTTTGTCATCCATATGATTTTGGCATATCTCTAAACCTTTGTCTCCAAATCTTCAATAAGGATTAATAGTAAAATTGCATAATGGAAATACAACTTTTTTTATCTAACTTTAAGAACTTGTCTTAAACATAACCTATTTCTAAGAAATTTGGTTCGTTAACTTAGTATCAACTATAGTATACAAGGTAAATTGCACTCAGAACAAAATATAAGTGTAAGAAAAATAAGCAATTGGTTATATGTCATGACTACCTAATAATGTTAGGACTTTAATCTTGTACTTGGTTACTTCCATTATTTTATTCAAAATATAGCCCTCACTACTATTTAAAAAATTACTCTAATCTCTCTAGTAGACAATGATCTCATTCAAATTTAGTTGACTTAGGCTAAGAACCCATTTAAATTTAGTTGACCTTAAGTCACTCAATAAACCAACTAAACTTTAATTAGGTAGATAACAACTTTATCAATCACAACTCATGTGACTCCTAGGTCCATTAGTTGACAAATCTTGCCAAAATGTACCTAATATGTTATTCCTAGCCTTGCTTCTAAATTCATATAATCATGAGTCACTCATCTAAATAATACATATTTAGTTAAGTAGGACCTAGTAATTTAAGATAGAATATACTCAAGTTAAAGGGGCCTTGAGTCACTTAATAACTCTTACAATAAAAATAACTCTAGTTTTATTCTTAAATAGTTGAAGACAACAATAATATTCTCAACGTGTACTTAATATTTTAATGAGGAATTTAATTTTAAATAGTCTCATCAAACATAAAATTACATGTAATAATATCACATATATAAAAACACATAATTTTAACAAGTTTCCAATATATATGTCAAACATATAAATAAAGTTTGCAATGTATGTACTCGTAATCAAATTATATGCATAAAATACCAAGTTTCGTTTGATTCTAATTCTTGATCTTCACAATCTAAAATAATATTTCCAACTATTTGGAAAAATAAATTAGATTAAACTTATTGATTCCTAAATAAATTAAATTTCTATTCTAAATAGAAATTTAATTTGATTTAAAAACAATTTTCAAATCCAATTAGAAGCTATTTCCAATTATCTTAACTCTTTTAACAAATTTAATTGAAAAAAATTTCAATAAATTATACTTATTACTTATTATAATTTAGAAAACTCCCTTTTTAAATTTAAAAAGTAAGACATTTTAATCCAATTAAAAAATATTTTTAATCTAATTAGAAATTACTTTTCCTTAAATAGAAAACTATTTTCTAATATTAAAAGGAAACTACTTTCAAAATTAAATAAAATACTTTTAAATTTAATAAAGAAATCCTTATATTATTTACTTAGAGATTAATTTCTTGATTAATTAGAAAATATTTCTTTAATAAATTAAAAAACTAATTTTGAAAATATGAAGAAAGCTCATTTTTCTTAATTAAAAAATTAACCAAGAAAAATACTTTTCTAATAAATCAAGGAATTTATTATTCATAAATAAAAAATAATTTCTAAATAAATTGAATAATAATTCTCTAAGGAAATAATGCCATAAATTTAATTCATCTCAATCAAATTGAAATAAATAAATTTAATTAAGAAACAAAAACTTTTCTTAATTTTAATGAATCTAATTAATTAATTTCAATCTTATTGAAATATAAGTAATTTTAATTTTTGAAAAGCTGTTTTAAAATTAATTAGGAATCAATTTAATTATTACTCTTAATCACATTAATTATAAAATAATTAATTCAACATTAAAATTTCATCTTATTTATTGAGAACCCATTTTAAATTATAATTTTTGACCCGCCTAGGACCTTGCCAATTCAGGATTCCTAAACTATTATACTCTTCAATTGATTCAGGGCAAATTTCAAATTCAATTTAGTTGTTCCATGTTAGTCTGTATTTGCTTTTATATAGTTATCAATTTTGAACGAAAAATATACAAACAAAAGCCGCAAACCATAAACGTTTTCCTTTTTTCCTATAAACTTTGTCTCTTAGACAAAGCATCTAAGAACAAACCTAAGCTTTCATGAGAATTGTTGAAAAGGCATCTAATCGCCATAACTAAAGCAACTGATGCAATTCCAAGTTCCCGAAAGAACAAAGGTTGGTGTACATTCCACAGATAATGCCAAGTGTTTAAAGGCATTTAAACGTCTCTTTAAGAGCATTTAAATGAATGATCTAGTTAGTCAGATTCGCCTTGCTATTGTAGGAGGGTTGATTACAAATTAGATATTCCAGGAAATAGTAAAGTTTGAATATAATGCCAAAAAATGACTAATTAATGATCTGGGACCACAAGTGCCTAAAAGCACGTTTTCTTTATAGTTGCTTGTAGAACGAAAAGAGAAAAAAATAGAGTTGAAAGAAACCCTAGCACCAAGCACAAGAAGAAAGAAGGAAACAATGGGGAGGGTAAAGCTGCAGCTTAAGAAAATAGAGAACAAAACATACAGACATATCACATTTGCCAAAAGGAAAAGTGGGCTTGTCAAAAAAGCTTATGAACTTTCTACCCTTTGTGATATACCTCTTGTTCTCATCATTTTTTCTCCAGCTGGGAAACTTATTCTTTTTGATTCAAAGGAAAGGTATGCTTGGTTTTCTTTTTTTGTTATGTTTTATCATACAATTTTCATTAATTTTTATTCTATTTATTTAACATAAATACGTGTAATTTTGCAGTTTAGAAGAAACTTTTAAGCAATTTATTGATCTACCAGAACAACAACGTGGATGGTATTATCAAATTGATTTCTTATTTCGAAAAGGTCATTTGATGCATCAAAATTTGCTATAAATATTGTAATTAATACATAATTTTATTCTTAATATTTTAGATCTGATTATACCGCCAATTGATTTTAAAAAATCATAAAATTGGTATAGAACAATTATATTTATTTTTAAGAGGATGTAAATATTGGCATTAAGAATATAAATAATTCCTTTATCATATCTAATTTTTAAAAAAGCTTTCAAGTTTTAAGTTTTAATTTATTATTTTTTTCTTTGAATATATTTTTTAATTTGTATCTCTTAATTAACTTTACATGTATCATTCATATTTATATTATTTTTAAGTTTATTTAGGTTACAAAGGTATGTTCTAACAAATTTCCTATGGTTTCTATTTCGTACATCTTTTAGAGGTAATGATTTTCTATTTATGTTTCATGTTAGTTATGCACCTTAATTCAAGTTGATTATTTAAACATGGGAGTCTATATTATCAATTCTCTATTCAAATACTGATCTGAAGCAATTTGTTCTCGGTATGGATTCTCGATCTTCAACTATCCCCTCTTTCCTACAATCGGACAAAGCCTTCGAAATCAAGAGGTATTCGTCTTTTTAAATCTCTAAATTCTTCTTTTCTTATATTTGGACAAAGAGGGTTCTTATTCCCAAATTATTATCATGTGAATGAAATGTATATGTAACAACTTGCAGCTTATCCAGAGGGTTATTGCTGAAATGAGTGTTGAAACAAACATTTTCAATCTATCAGTCATGTCTCGGTTTGTTACCTTATCTTTGTACTTGTTCATGGTTAAATTTGTTGATTGGGTGATTCACTGATTGCTATTTATTTCTTTGACTTATGTTTTAGCGACAGCAAACTCAATATTGAATCTAGATTGGAGGTACATGTGATATAATTGAAAATTTATTCAAGTTTGTTTTGGACAATTCAAAAAGAAAAAGATTAATTCTATCTTATATTGACAGGACGTTAAAAACCAAATCCTCAAGTTCAATTCTGAATTAGCTGATGTTGAGAACCAACTAAGGTATAAACTAGCCCTGTTCCTCTGCTGTGATTGAAATTGGAATCGTAAAACTCTGATGCGACCGACTACAGATACTATGTAAGTGGTCCAAGTTGCATCAAGACATTGAGTGAAGCTCTCTACCAAGAGCAGGTCCTGGAGGACACTTTGAGACGTATCCGAATCCGAAAGGCATGATCTTCAATCATCATCTACTAACATCTTCTTTTGGGTCCAGGATTGTTGTTAAATTTTAGAACAAGTACTCATTTTTCATTTCACTAAGCACGTCTAAGTTAGAATCCTGATGAATGATATGAGAAAGCAATTTTGTGTTTATGCGATTCTATGACAAAGTTTATAGCATTTGTTAATTGTTTTGCAGCAACTGTTAGAATCAAATGGATCGATTCAACCAGCTTTAAAGGTAATCAAACAGAAGTAGATACATGCCTATAACTAGCAAAAGAGCTTCTGACTAGCTATAGGAGTTGATATCCAATTTAATAGCAATTACAAATCAAGAACTCGAAAAGTTTGCTTCGAAATGTGTGTACTAACTTGTCTTATTCTGTTACATGTTTCAGAAATCAGTTTACAATATGGGGAACATAAGTGACTCCATGGCTGCAAATTCAAGCTTCAATCCCAACAGGAGATCTTCTTATCCTGAAATGAACTCTACGATCAACATCCCAGGTTCCGGTGTATTTTTCAGGTGTCTCCATTATGATCATTCGCTTTTCATATATATACATATAGACCCCATTGAATAATTAATTGATCCATTGACATATGACCTCGTCTGGCTGCAGTAATCAACCACAATTTTATCCTGGAATCTTACACCAACAACAACCTCGGGCATTTTTCGCTTCCGTTCCTTCGAATTCCCTGAATAATTTGAATGATATTGATAGATACATACTCCAACCTCAACTGGAACAAGTAGTCAACGGAAATTATCCTTCAAGCATGTACAACGTGGCTATTGATGATCGGCAGGTACCGTGCATAATTATATGAATTTCATATTCTTCTATTGGTGTCTGTTCTTCGATCAAACTCTAATGTGTTTGTTAACCAGTTTAATGTACATCAATGTAGGGAACTGCGACGAACAATGAAAATGAACGCAAAGCCAGCGATCTGGCTGTGGGATACTGTGGCCAACCCTTTACATTTTGAAGCAGGAAAAGAATGTCCAGGAGGGAAGGAGCAAGACAATCATCATGTTTCCTTGTTTTATTTAGTACCAGAAGACACTCTATAGGGCGGCTTTTATTAACTCAGGTTATCATGTTGACGTCATTTTGCTTGGATTTTAAAACTACATTACCTTGTGTTCAAACCTGTTATGAGACCAAGTTCATTGTCAGGGTTTAGTGTGATAAAGTCATTTTACTCGCCATCATGCAATATAACCCCCACAAAAGAGAGAGAGAGAGAGAAAAAGATGTACTTTAACAAAGACAAAATCGCTTTAAGCGACAATAGCAACCTTCAGAGTTTCACTTTAAAGACAGAATCATCTGTAGGCCATATATATAGGCAACCTGTGTTTCATTATGTTATTGGATCGTTGAGAATTGGGATCATTAAGTTAGAAAGGCCGACTATAAAAACAGATTCTTTTCACAAACGTCAACGTTTTTCTTGGAGGTGGCAAAAGTGCTGATGTGATCTTGAATCTGCTTCGAACAGCACATTTTACTATGCCCGATCTATGCTTTTAGAGGCTTCAAAGCAATGTTTTAAAAATCGGACCGGTGACTGAACCAGAGAAATAATTAATTCAAGGGTCAATGATTTAATCGGAATTCAACCGTGATCGAACCGGTGACTAATAAATATATAAAATTTTATTTTATATATTATATATATAAGATAATTTTTAAACATAATTTTTAATTATTTATCTAACTTAAACCTTCAAACTTCAAAACATACAAGTTTATTTTTTAAAGTTTACCAACACAACACAAAATAAGATAACAAAGCTCACTAGTCATATTTCATCAAAAAGATAAAAAAAAGATCAATAATCATAATATTCATTCATCATAGTTGTAAAAGTTTTAATTTTTAAAGGAAAACTCTTCATTTTAAATGAACCGACCGGTTTTTTCTTTCACCAGTTCAGCGGTTTTTACCGGTCCGACCGCAAAATGAACGGCTCAATCACTCACAAAAAATATGGGCTAAACCGGACCGTTTCATACTCGAGTTCACCGGTTCACCGATCCAACCAACCGGTTCGGTCCAGTTTTTAAAACACTGCCTCAAAGTAAAACCCTCATGGATTTTTTGTGAACACTCGTCATCACATGCATGGTGAACTTTGTGCTTTTGGTTAGCATTACAGTTTGCCTCGATTTTAACTTTGTTTATTAATTATGTGGTGATTGGTCATTGGTGTCGGCAAAGCAAGAAAAACCAAAAGGTTATTCCTTGATATTGAGCTACATCTGACGATACCATTTTCCAATTGAATTTTTAAATTAAAATGTAGTTTAGATTTGAAGTAAATGCAAAATTTTTTATTATATTATCATATTTAACAGTAAAATTAACGAGGCATATCAAAGTTAAAAACACAAAAGCATTAATTAACATTTTACAAACTTTTAGTCTCATACGTTGAGATCTTTTTCTTTTTTATAGATATTTAAAATATTTTCGTTCAAATCTTATATTTTGTATTTAATATGTAGCACTGTATAGTACTGTCTTTTCAGTTATTTAGCCTAAATATTTTTTATAATGACTTGTTTGTTTTATTTATTTCTTTTTTTGTTTGTATATTTATTTATTTACTTATTTTATTTTGATTTTTATTCTTTACCTTATTATATATTTATTTATTACTTATTTTAATATTTTTCATTTGTATATCTTTTATTATTATTATTATTATTATTATTATTATTGTTGTTGTTATTGTTGTTGCTGCTGCAGTTGTTATTGTTGTTGTTGTCGTCGTCGTTGTCGTCGTCGTTGTGACCATTATCATCATCATCTCTTATGTCTATTTTTATTTTATTTTTATTTCTAATTTAATTATTTTTACATTATATATTATTTTTATCTATATTTCTATTTTATCTTTTATTTTTGTTCTTTACCTTGTTTTATCTTTATTTTATTATTTATTTTATTAGTTTTCAGATTCTTATTTGTAAGTATTTATTTATATTTTATCATCATCAACTTTTTTATATATTTTTTTATTAATATGTTTATCTATATTTTATTTTATTTTATTTTATTTATATTAATATCTTTATCTATTTGTTAAAATAAAATAAACCAAACCGGACACGTGTACGGCATGGATGAGAGAGCTAAAATGGACGGTCCTTCCCTTTGTATCCGTTAGAAATGCCAGCTGTAAATATTCTAGGAGCCTCTTTGTTTTTACTTTATTATCCTTCTTGCATTGTATAAATAGAGGAACAATCAACATTTAATATACATGGGAAGCATATATTTTTCCCTCATATAATCTTCTCTTAATTAGCATTTAATTAAGCTCTTGATTACCATTAATTTAATATGGTATCAGAGCACCTGTGCTAATTACATAACCTTACCAAACCCTAAATCAGTCTAAATACCTACCTACTTGACCTTAATCATGGCAAATACAAATATGCTTGAAGAAACCCTAACTCTACAGACCTCTGATCAGTCAGGAATGCAACTAGTTACTCGCCCATTAGATCCAAAGAATTACTTGGGATGGAGCATAGCCATGATCATTGCCCTCCAAGCTAAGGACAAGCTCGCTTTGATTGATGGTCAGCTCTAAGAACTCACCCGCGGCATTGCACATTATGAAAAATGGCAGAAAACAGACAGCATGGTTCGTTCTTGGATACTCAATTCGATGTTCAAAGAACTATCTAGCGCCTTGTTGTACACTTCGTCTGCAAGGAAGCTTTGGTTAGACGTAAAAGAGAGGTATGGTGGGAGTAATGACCCTCTGTTATACAAGATTAAGAGAGAGATTACCTCCATAACTCAGAGTGATCTGTCGATTGTGGAGCACTTTACAAAGTTGAAGAAACTTTATGATGAGCTGGTATGTTTGAGACCAACCCTTCTGTGTACCTATTATGTTGCTAATCTGATCAATGAGAATGAGGATGCTGACAGTCTTATGCAATTTCTGATGGGACTTAACGACACATTTGAAAATGTGAGAAATCATATCTTAATCACAGAGCCTTTACCTTCTGTGAATTGTGCACATGTAACGGTATTAAGTGTAGAGAAACAAAGAGAAGTGCAAAGGAGCTTACCTGATGTCTCAGCCACTGCCCTCTATGCTGGTTCAAGAGGAATTACCAAGGAACTAGATCGAAAGAAGAACAAAGAAGGTCGGATATGCTCCCATTGCAAGGGCACTGGTCATAACCACAATACCTGTTTTAAACTCCATGGTTACCCAGAGTGGTTCACTGAACTAAAGGCAAAAAGAAAGCAAGCAAAGGCCAATCTAGTCATTGGGGATTATTCTGTGGAAAACATCAAAGAGTCAACAAAACAAAAAGAATGAAGTAATGAGCTTACCAGCATCATTCAAGCGGAGGTGGGCAAATACTTAAAGAGCTAAAGGAGTACTCTGCTGGAATCTGCCGGATGCGTGGGTTTTGCTGGCCCCTCTAGTAAGGCTTTTGCATCTAATAATCTGCATTCACTTAATGGTGAAGGAATCTGGATAGCAGACACAGGATCAACGTCACACATTTCTTATAATGCAAGAATACTTAGCCATTTAACCAAATTAAAAATCAATATACCTGTGTCTTTGCCCAATGGTAGTGTGAAAGTCTCAACTCATGTCAGCACTACTTAAATTACAGAAAATTTACTCTTATATGATATGTTATATATCCCTACATTCACCTGCAATCTAATCTCTGTTAGGAAGCTAGCTCAACTATCAAATGCTTGTGTATCCTTTTTCCCAAATCATTGGCTTTTGTAGGACTTGACAACTAGTAAAGTGATAGCAAGATGTTCAATAAAGGGGGCCTGTACACATTAAACCATGAGACCAAACCTAAAACAATATGTGCAAGTCATACCCAGGAAAATAATCCCGATTTATGGCATAGAAGACTCGGGCACGCCTCAATGGAAAAGCTATCACATATTTCTAGTTTAAAACATGTAGCCACCACAGAAACACATATATATGAGATTTGTCCTATGGAAAAGTAGCATCGCTTGCCTTTGCCTAAAAGTAGTATTACCACATTAGAATCCTTTGACTTAATGTATGTTGATTTATGGTGCCCTTACTCTATTCGTTCTAATTCTGGAACTTCTTGTTTTTTGACCATTGTCGACGATTTTTCCAGAATTACTTGGACCTTTTTGCTTAAAAACAATTTTGGAGTTAACACTGTCATTAAACATTTCTATTCCCTTATACAAACCCAGTTTCATAAAACATTTAAAAAAATTCGTACAGATAATGGAACTGAATTTGTTAACCTACCATGTAGAATTTTTTTCCAAGAAAATGGTATCATTCACCAAAGAACTTGTGCCTACACTACACAACAAAATGGAGTTGTAGAGCATAAGCATAAGCATATCCTTGAGGTTGCCCGAGCCCTCATGTTTCAGCCCAATATGCCAAATATAACACCCCTTTACCCTAGGGTACGCACCGGGATACCCGTCGGTCATTCCGATACATATCCTAAAATAAGGGAGCGCTACGTGCGATCACTACAGAACTCCACATGGCATCA
>JAOQMS010000178.1:30024034-30034537 GCA_027563885.1 Erythroxylum longipes | reverse complement strand
TGTCAATGCATTATTTAACACTCCTAACTCATTCCAATTTACCAAAATGCCCTTCCCATAAGTGAGGGGATGTTACACCAAAGATGTTTTGGGGGGAATCTATCCTTATGGCCACATACATTGTAAACCTCTTACCTAGTTCTACCCTGAAATGGAAAACCCCTTTTGACCCTATACAACAGACCACCCAATTACTTAAATCTGAAAACATACACCCTTCCACACAAAGAGAAATTTGGACCACGTGCTTTTAAATGTGTTTTTCTCGGATATGAGCTTGGAACCAAAGCCTACAAAATCTATGATCTCATAAAAAAACGGACAATCATATCAAGAGATGTCCAGTTTCACGAAAACATATACCCATATCAGACTAATATTACCCCACAGAGCACTAATGAGCTACCTTTTGCTACTGCCACAACCAGAACCTACAAACACAGAACCTAACCAGTCAAACACCAGCGGCACAGAAATCATACCTGAGCCTAATATACCTCCTTCTGAACCTCGGTAGAGTACCCGTGTAAGAACTAGGCCCTTTGGATGAACGACTTCGTTACTCTTGCTATTGTAGGTCCTGCGAATGCATATCCCTCTAGCACGAGACAGATCCCTCATCCCGTTGTAATTTTTCCCCCTACGGCTGGCGAAACACCACCTGTGCAAAAATATCCTACTTTCGCGGGTGCCACTTACTTTGCATCTCCTGCAAACTACTCTCCCATTCCACAGAACATTTCCACTCCTCCACACTCCACAAAAATCACACCTCCCTTCATGGATCAAGTACCTTCATTTAATGACAATTATGTCAATTTTGTTGCAAACGTGTTTGTTATCCAAGAACCCAAATCATACAGTGAAGCTAGAAATGATGAAAAATGGAAGGCGGCAATGGATGCTGAACTTGCTGCCCTAAAAGAAAACAATACTTGGGTTCTAACTTCATTGCCAAAAGGAAGAAGAACTATTGACACCAAGTGGGTCTACAAAGTTAAATATAACCCTAATGGCACCGTGGACAAATACAAAGCGAGATTGTTGGCTAAAGGATACAATCAGGAATTTGGGATTGATTATCACGATAATTTTTTCCCTGTGGGAAAGATGGTTACTATAAGGATTTTGCTTGTTATTGCAGCAGCCAGAGATTGGCCTATCTACCAGCTTGACATTAACAATGCTTATTTGCATGGATATGTTGAAAAGGAGTTATACCTAAAATCTCCTGAGAGCTATCACAAAGCTGGACAACATCAGGTCTGCCGATTAAACAAGAGTATTTATGGGTTAAAGCAAGCTAGAAAGCAATGGAATAAGGAGTTGTGTGCTAAGCTACATTCAATCGGTTTCAACAAATCTGAGGCAGACACATTGTTCATTTACAAAAGGGACAGGAGATGGCTTTATAGCTCTAACTATTTATATAGACGATTTACTAATAATAGGCAAAAGTGATGCAGGCATTTAGGATATAAAAGAGGCCCTATACAAAGCTTTTACCATAAAGGATCTAGGGCAGGCTCGCTATTTCTTGGGGGTTGAAATTGCTAGGTTGAATGAAGGTATCTACATCAGTCAGCACAAATATATACAGGACATACTGAGAGACACCAATATGCTTAAATCAAAAGGCAAGAACTTTCCACTTCCTACTGGCCTGAAGCTAGACACAGAGAATGGCAGAATTTTATCCGACCCTGAACAGTACAGAAGGCTAATAAGCAGGCTGCTCTATCTAAACTTCACTAGACTTGACTTGTCTTACTCTACCCAACACTTAAGCCAATTCATGCAAAACCCTTGGACTACATATTTGAATGCAGCATTACACTTAGTGAAATACCTGAAGCAATTTCCCGAGTAAGGGCTCTTCTTCCCAAGAAGGAGTAGCCTCCAAATCCAAGCATTTTGTGATGCTGATTGGGCCTTCTGCCCAATGACTCGACGATCTCTCACTGGCTTCTGCATCTTCCTCGGCTCCACCTTGGTCTCCTGAAAAATGAAGAAGTAAAAAATTGTAAGTAAGTCATCAGTAGAGGCGAAATACCAAAGTATGTCCGCAATAGTATCAGAGTTACAGTGGGTATCATACCTGCTTGAGAACCTTCAAGTTGATTTCCAACTTCCCATCCTGCTGAGTTGTAACAACAAAACAACAAAGCATATTGCGGCAAACTCGGTTTTCCACGAACAGACAAAGCACCTTGAGATTAACTGCCATGTCTTGAGGAATCAGGTACTGAAAGGCTTTGTTTGACTCAAGCACGTCTCCTCTTGCGAGCAACTAGCAGATTTGTTGACAAAGCCTCTCGGTTCATCTGCACACCGTCGCTTGCTATTCCGAATGAAGCACTTACAAGATGAAACCGTAGATGGTGAAAGAGGAAATGAGGCGTTACGGGGAAAGAAAGAGAAGAAGTTTTTTGAGGAGACATAAGTAAAAGCAGTGGGACCGGACACTCTGGTCGAGATAGAGTTTTAAAGAGACAAGATATAACCAGTTTGAACTAAAGAGGTTAAAAAGGACAAGACAAAACTGGTTGAAGAGGTTCAAAAGACGAAAGAACCGGCTTTGCCTTGAGGGGGAGTGTTAAAATAAAATAAATCAAACCGGTCACCCATACGACATGGATGAGAGAGCTAAAATGGACGATCCTTCCTTTTGTATCTGTTAGAAATGCTAGCTGTAAATATTCTAGGAGCTTCTTTGTTTTTACTTTATTATCCTTCTTGCATTGTATAAGTAGAGGAACAATCAACATTAAATATACATGGGAAACATATATTTTCTCTCATATATTCTTCTCTTAATTAGCATTTAATTAAGCTCTTGATTATCATTAATTTAACACTATTTATTTTAGCCTTTTTTATTTGAAGGTCTATCGAAAATAGTCTTTCTATTAATTAAAAATAATACTGTATACTTTGCCTTTTTGTTGTTGTTGTCTAAACATTTAAAGCCGGTGCTTATAAGAAAAGGAAAAAGAAGGCAATGATTTTGACAAAAACTAAACGAATGAAATGGATCCCATCTCTCCGAGGCATAGTTGATGAAGTCCGTCGGTCCAATATTGGCAAGTTCAAAGACAATAACTAATTCAATTAAGTTCTTATTTAGCTTAGTTACTCATTCCTTCAGTCTTACATTTTACCGAAAAACGCCTAAGCTTATCAAATTTCAAACTCAGAAATTGATAGGTGCAATCATACATGCATTGATGCATTAGGTTTTATTATAAAAATTCATGAAAAAATGTATAGAGTGAAAGATTCGATTCTTATCATTTAAGGCTAGGGTAGGCTTTTATCGTGTATATCTATCATCGCAGTCAAAACAGAATATTTGAGTGGAAACCCTAGTCATCACAACAAAATACATTGGTATCTGGATATATACAAAGCCTAACTAGCTAATAGACGAGTATCTAGCCATAGCATGTGCACTAAAATCCATGGACATGTCAAAGTGAACACTCATCGAAACACCTCATTTGTATTCTTTTGAATTAATGCAACTCTCTTACTATATTTTACTATATCATGGTTCACTGTTTACTTGTCTAAGCAATGATTGTAGATACTCCAAAAGATCATAAAGCAAGGACAAAGGATTGTCTTCAGATGGACAATACAGATTACAAGACTTATTACACGAAACGATAACACAATAACAATATGAAAGCAGAAACTAAACTAATAAAGCAAACAGAAAGATGGATATACATAAAGAAAAACAAATACTGTTGTCATCCATTAAGACCTTTCTGCTTACGATTGTTCGTTCAATCCGTTAACCGTAGCACAGTTTAGTTGCCATGTTGCCGTACATCGTCTTAGAAGATATGACGATTTTCAGGGGTCCAATGAGGTGCTGATGGGCTAAAATGCTTGGAGACCAACCTGGAATCTAACAATTCCAATATTGGAGTGAAGTTGACGCACCTAGGCACTTTGTATTGGTTAATGGATGCGCCCCTTGAAATTGCATAGTCCATGAGTTCCTCAAAAGTTCCATTCTTCACTACCCTTATCTCCAATGGTCCAATGGAGTTGTCAGCAACCCTGCATTGTCTATACACCGAGTTCATTGACTCTTCCATAGCCAGGCAACACTGGTTCAGTTTCCCCTCTGTTGGTGAGTTGGTAGGATCCTTAATAAGCAACTCCCAGTAGATCACGTAATGACCAGGGATTGTTTTGGTGTCTGCATAACTAGTGTACTCAACAACACTAGTTTTGAAGTCACGCAACAGTAAGGAGGCATTTTCAATGGCCTTTTGGAGCTCGGCTTCGTCGGTCTTGTCAGAATCAATACTCAACAGCACGTTTTTCCTTCTAATGAATCGGAATTGCGGTGCTTTGTTGTAAAATCCAGTGACTAGGAGGATATCACCAACACGGTACCTGCAGAGACCAGAGAAAGTTGATATAACGAGCTCATATTCCTTGCCGACTTCAACGTCGGCGAGGTCAACAAGCAGTGGAGGTAAGAGCCTGGAAAGAGTAGCCGGAGCTGAGGGATCGTGAGGCAAGAACTCGTAATAGCACATGTTAGGCATGATTGTGTAAACAACCTCCGATGGTTTGGTCATTGGCTTCAAATTGAGACCAAAGTAGCACTCGGATGAAGCGTACATAGTACAAGCCATAGGCAATCCAGCACTGTAGTACTCTAGAGTAGGAATGTACTGAGCCATAGCTCCGGTGACAATCACGTCAAGGTACTTTGTTTGTGGCCAGATACGTCTGATAATTCCTGCCCAGTTCTCTCCGACGCACTCTAAGGTGATGAACTCAGCGAGTTCTGGGTTAGGTTTCAGTATCTTACTCATGCATGCCCTTATTGAAGGGTCTGTTACCTTATGATTCAAGTTGCCAGTTGATATGTCTTCGGCGAGCAGTTTCCAGTGAAGTTGAAGGAACCGAATTGCTCTGAGAAGGCCGGAGGCAAATACTGCACCAACTCGTAGGACTTCTTCTCTCATCAGAAGGCCACAAAGCATCTGGGTGTACATGCTCTGGAATGAGTCAGCACAAAGAATAGCTTCATTGGGGCTTGTGTAGACATTATAAGGATCGTATGGTCTGTTCTTGAAGTGGTCACTCTTGTAGTAGCTAGTTAGCACAGGGCGTGCCAACAAACCACCTGGGGTTTTGGTTTCAGCCTTCACGAATAGAAAGTATAGACCCTTCCCTTTGTCCAAATCCGGCACGTAGCTGCCCCAACGACAAATCAAAATGGACTAACACGTCATGCTTATGAACTTATCTGAAAAATCAAGCCCTACAAATTAAAAAAAGAAAAACATACAGGTTCATCACTGGCATTAGAAGACTGTATAACTTTTGACGACGATCCAACTCTTCCGTAATTGTTGGCATCAGCTTCCTTTCGCCAGCCGAAGTTCCAGAGCTGCATGGAAACAGTTATATATATATATATATATATATAGATGGTGAACATTCTAAACCTTTTAGTTCAATGGACTTCTTATAACACATATAATATCAACATCTCCATACCTAGTAAGGAACTCAGATATGGGGTGCGAAGACAAGATAGGAGAGCGGTCACCATTAGCAATACGTTGGATTTCAGGCTGGAGATCCTCGTAAGTGATGACAGGAATTTTGGACTTGAAGCTGTGTCGGTCAGTGGCTCCATTGAGCTTGAATCTCTGGAGATACTCAGTCTTGGCATTTCTACTCAGTATCTCCTCCAAAACTCTCTCTTGCACAGCATGGACATTTGTTGTCATCTCCTCAATGAACTCGAGAGCTTTTGCGTCATTTTCGCATGCAGGAGGACCAAATGGGGACGGTTGAACTGACTCACCAATAGCCATGATCCAAATCTTTCAGAGATCAAAGCAATAGAAACTAATGCAAAACTAAAGGGAAATTATATTGATCGATGAAGTTGGAGAACGGTACGAGTTGAGCAGGCATTCCTGAACTCCTCCTTATATAGCGGAGCCAAAGGATGATGTCCTGCGAAACGACATGTCGTGTTCGTGGAGCCCTACCCCAATATTGCTTTTGGACGGACACCTCTGTTTCATAAGTTTGTCTAACCTAGGAGAGACAAGATGGGCCCACTAGACATCACTTTTGTTTGCTTGAGACCATGCAAGTGGGGAGCCACATGTCGTGCCATGTCAACCTGAGATTGTCCCGGTCTAATGCGTTAACCGAACCACGCGGCACTTTTGTGGTGAATCTGTTGGTCCTAGACAGCGATGGCTGCCGGCTATACGTACCCAATTTTGGTATGTGTAGATAATGACGGCCATCATTTTAGCTTTTACATTTGGGTTACTTCTTCCTTGTATCTTTATGTTACGTGAGCTATTAAAAGTTTTGAGTACACAAGTTTAATAGATGAAATCTATTTATGCTACGGGGTGGTGTTTCCCTGTGTACTTGTTCACGTCGACGTAGTAACGATTAATTAACAAATTCTGAATCATATTGAGGGGGAAGGTGTGCCTTTCTGGGGTATGTTACGGGGTGGTGTTTCCCTCTGTCCTTGTTCACGTCGACGTAGTAATGATTAATTAACAAATTCTGAATCATATTGAGGGGGAAGGTGTACCTTTCTGGGGTTGCTTTCATGTCAGGACAATTGCATTACAAGGCCGTTAACGTTGCTTATACACATCTTTTAGAAATTATTGTGGATTAGAGACGTACCAATTTGAGATTAAAAAATGATTAGAGGTTAATATTAAAAAAAATGCACGATAGCTAGAGTCTAGAGATTTCATTAATCCTAGCTTAACAATGACAGTAAGGGAATCCTAAGAACATGAGATAAGGCTATTACATTAATTTAAATGCCTAAGAATTATTGAAGTGTGCTCTACACTGGTCAGTGACTTTTAAAATGAACACTTAACAGGCTATTTGTTCATTTCTTTTTGGCAATGAATTAGAAAGGAGGTATTAAATCAATTAATATATATTTTGGCTTTGGCACGGCGGCTGAATTTGTGGTGTGACTTATCTGGAACTTGCATATAGAATAGAGCTGCGATTAACTAATTAATTAACAGCGATTTCATTTTCTTTACATGTTATTTGATTGCAGCGATGGCTAACCTTAAATATTTGGTGGGTCTCACGCTACATATGTATTGGTATCAAAGCCTAGAAGAGATTCCGTCATTTAGAAATAAATTTAGTGAAGGTAAGAGTTTTTTAATGTTAAACGTTATTCTAATTTAATGAGATCCAATATTCTGATTCCAACTTGATAAATCATACATTCAATTTGAGTGTGGAGTATAGGGGCTTTAATAATATGTTGTATTTGAATTGAGAAATATAACAAGGAACATGTAAAAGTTTAAGGAATTATGATCTTTTAATTGTTTAATACAAGTTAGTGAGGTCAAAGAGATAGTATAGAGGGTAACACTTAATCTTTATGACCAATTCTATTTCTCACCTAAAGGTTGTGATACCTCTCACTTATGTAAGTAACTATTAGCAATAATTTTAGCATTTACATCATCGTAATTATGATAATATTGTATTGAAGGTAATCAAATTGTGTATATTCATGACTATAAATTAAGGTAAAATATATAGAATTTTCTCATGGTTTAAACAAAATTTTTTTATTTTTAATTTATATAACATTCTTTTTCTTAGATTTTCATTAAAAAATAACAGTAAAAAACATGTAACATTACTATTACATAAGAACTAATTAAATGTTATTGACACAATGATACTTAAACTTAACATGAACTATTTAAAACTAACTTAAATTAAAATTTTACTTTAGGATCAAGTTTATTAGTTTAGATTAAATTTAAAAGTTACATTTTGTGTTATATCAACAACATTTAATTAGTTTACGTGTGATACTCGTGTCATATGTGTTTTGTTCTTATTTTAAAAAAAAAATTAAGATAAGAAAAATTTATTTCCCTAGAATAACTTTGCGGCTACCAAGAATTTCTTAAACATGATAAATTTAAGCCTTTGAAATTTTGGTGGGACTAATATATATAACCCGAATATTAATATTGTTGGACATATAAGAGCTTGATTTAGTCCAAACCCCGTTAATATTTTTGCAAAATTATTCCTCAAATATGTTTAAATCAATTAATGTTCAATACATATTTCTAGAAGAGTTCAGTATTTATTTAGGATTAGGAGAAAAGGAGAACACTTAACATTAATTGGACGACTTGGGAATAGACTCTTTCTCATCATCTTGAAAAAACATAATTTCTAAAAGAAAAAATATTTTAAAAAATCTTGAAACTTAATAGATATTTTTATATTTAATTATTTGGAAATAAGAAATGTTAGCCGTCATATTGTGTAATATTTTTTTAATGTTCAATTATTTAGAAATAAGAAAGTGTGTGCTTGAAAATTATTTATTAGTTAACTTGTCCCTCAATTGTTTGGCATAAATTAAAAAGTCAACAAGGAAAGCAAATTTTGCTTTCTCTACCCATCTTTCTTTAGTCAATACTTGAACTAATGATAAACCAGATTTAGTCAAATTAATCGATTAAGTAACAAGTATTTCTTATCACTGACCCAAAATTATAAGGAGAAAAGAAAACGATACTTTAGTTGTTGCAACAACCCAAATAAACATATATCTGAATATATAACGTACTTAATCCCTCCATTTTATTCCTGTTATTATTTAATTGCATTGCCTCGAATTGTACATATACTCATTGTTGATCTCTAGCTAGTCTCATTGACTTCTGCTTTGAATTTCCAAGGCAAACAACGAAAGTACTATAAAAATGTCGTTAGTTAAAGTGCAAAGAACACTGCTTTTCAAATGTAACTAGTTGTTATTAGGTGTTATTATTATTTAATCCTCTAGACCTAGTCTCTTGTTTGGAAGCGTTGATTATAACACGAATCTAACTTGTCCTCGTTGATGGTTCAAGCAATTGACTTTTTACTTTTTCATTGCAGTCAGGGGAACATGGTCGAGTTATTTGGTGTCTGTTACATTTTTTCCTTGGCAATGTTTGGTTGTCTCAAGCAAACTTACGCCTAAATTCGGTAGTGGTCCAAAATTTTCCTAGTCAATACGGAACTTGGTTTTGCCTAATCTGGACCTAATGCCAGCTGGCTAATGAGGTTATTCTTGCTAATCTTCTTGTTAATTGGGTCTTTGCTTCATTAGGCCAATTAATTACATGTAATTAGTATATAACCAGCCTATGGGACCTTATCGATAACAAGTATTTTTTTAATTTGAAAAATACCCAATTTTTGCAAGGAATTCAACGAATAGTAACATGATGGGAAATTTTGGAGGATTCTTCTTCGATTAGGTTAACTAGATCCATGAATGTCCACGAATCGACTTATATAGGGAAGACTAGAGATGTAGGCTATGACGTTTTTCTCCCTGAAATGTGTTCATTTTCTCTTCCTTTGTGGAAAAAATTCATAATTTGACCCTCTCAGTTACCATAACAGTTTGCTTGCACCCTTAGTTAAGATTTTTGTCCATAGCCAATCTCTAAATTGATATTCTTAAAAATACAACTTAAATGACAAGATTCAGGATAAATACTAAAACGTTCACCTTTTCAGACTATTCGATAGAAATTTAACCTTATGTTGTAATTCAGAATCATGATCTTTGTGTATTGTTATCTTTAAGCAAGTAAGATTCAAAGTTTAGACATCATTTCGGCATCTATGGTTCTCAAAAATAATTCTAATAATGCTTCCCTTTGAACAATTAAAACTTTGAAGTGAATGTTTTGGCATGCTTTGCAATATTGATTAGTGCACGGTTAACAATTGGAGATAAATTTAACAATAAATTTGATGATTGAACTAAATAATTTGGATAAAGTTAAACATGTATTTAGATTTTTTTTCCTCAAATTTATAAAGGACATAGCTATGTTCTTGTTATTACAACCTGACATTTTGATTTGCCGTCGTAAGTACCAAACATACAGATGAAATCCTCTGTATCCACTATTCTGTACCTACTCTATTCTATGTGAGCTCATCCATACATTTCTTTAGGTCTCACACATTTATATGACTGAGATCACGTAAAATAGAGTTGATACAGAGTAATGGGTATGGAGGATTTGGTTCCCCAAACATACAGGACAGAGGAAAAGAAAGCCCTAAAACAATGGAACATGTGCCAAGTGCGGCTGTAAATTGAAGCAATGTTCCTACAAGTAGTTTCCGTACGAGTCCAAATCAACTCTCTTGTTGTTTAGTCTCAAAACGTGTTGTTATAAGACCTGCAAATCTTTTACCAAATCTTGTTTCTGCAAGTCATAGAAAGATCGGCTTGCAGCAACAATTAATTGATAAACGGCAGCCATAATAAACAGTACTTCACATATGCATTATATACATTATGACTTTCACGTAAAATACATGCATAAATCCAATATATATCGAACTGTAAGATACATTAAAACACAGTAGCGGAAGCTTAACCAAGAACCAATACCTCCAGCCATT
>JAOQMS010000178.1:30008437-30023934 GCA_027563885.1 Erythroxylum longipes | reverse complement strand
AAAATACATGCATAAACCCAATATATATCGAACTGTAAGATACATTAAAACACAGTAGCGGAAGCTTAACCAAGAACTAATACCTCCAGCCATTGCTTTAACGTCTTCAGTAGGGTTAGATCTTTTATTCTCTCCTCAGCCTCACGGATGGTGTTTTCTTTCAGCTTAGTGAGAATAGGGACCTAACCGGGATGATTATATCCAACTCAATCAATAACACTTTGGCCATCACAGAGACAACATAATGACGGGTTGAGAGAGCGACAGAGAATGTGGAGTAGTTGCAGGTTGGTCCATCCACGATGCGTTTGTCGTGGACCATCACGTGAACCATCAAAGGTAAGATTAAGATAAAAACTCTTACATTAATAGCGTCCAAGCACGCACTTGTAGTAGTCTAGTAGGCCGCAAATTTCAAGATGATTTCGTTTATCACCATAACCAAGTCAAGAACATCAACGAGGATCACGCATGTTTGGTGTGGCGCGTGTACGTAGTTGGAGGATTGGTCAAAGAAGCAATAGTAATTTCGCGAGTTTCATCAACCTCTACTCATTATTGAAGACAAGCACCATTAGTCGTTGAATATCTAATGAATCCCATGTTTCCCTCAGGGTTTGCAGCTTACTTTTGACCCTTATACGGTAATTCTTGGCGCTTTAGATAACTCACTCTTGCGTGGTCTAATGATGGCCAAGAAGCCTGTAATGCAAAAGAAATGGTCACTTAGTACAAAATTATAAACGAGGACTCTATTAGCAAGATTGAAGCTGCAAATGTCTCGTTATGATTTTTATGTCAAGGCACGCAGCACCAGATAACAAGTCATCAACCATATTTTTTCCGTAGCAGAACAAGTTCATGACTAAAAAGAACAAATTGCTATTGATTTTTCGTCTCTTTTTCTCTGCCCTTTTGTCTGACCTTTCTTTTTCTCTAGATGAAAGGTTGCTACCAACTTATCCGAAGTTGATGAACCCGGACAAACACAATGCAGTATGTTTGATATTTTCCCTTCCAAAACCGTGTCTGGTCTATTCGTGAACAAAGACAACGCAGATAAATGACAAAGTTAATCCTGTCAACTTTTATTGATTGTCTATCCAATTTCCTCCCACTACTGTCCGTTCCATTTTCATGCATCTTTTCTTTTTCCTTCGCTTTATGATTTAAGACGCCTTTACTGAAATTTTTTAATCATCAAATTACTTCAAAAATAATATTAAAAATGCAAAATAATTTTTAATTAAATTCATGTCAAGTTATTAGTTTAATGTAAGTTATTATTTGATTGATATTAGTACTTCAACTTAGAGTGTATATATATAATTAATAATATAAGACATTTTAAAATAATTTTAAATAATAAAATATTTTTTAAAAGGAATGAACTTACATGGTTTATATTTTATATATTTTTTCCACTTTGTATTAGCCAAAAAGAGTCTAATCACTAACTATCGTTGATAAGCTAGCCAAGGAGCCGGTGTAGATCGCATCCGTTGCCATTTTTCTTGGTGTATGACATCTCACGGCAAGTACGGACAATTATGGAAGAAAACAAATTGTTTTAAAAATTGGATCAAAATTTAAATCGATAACATAAGAAATTTAAGGTTTAAAATATTCATTCGATATTAAATTGTCATAAAATTTGGTAAACGTTGAATAAAATTAAATATTTTTTTCAAAAATATGATTGAGATTGCTTTTACCATAAAAAATTTGAAGTTTAATTAAAAGAAAATTGTTAAATAAAATTAATTGATTTGTTTTAATTTATAAGAACTTATTAATTTACAAAAATTGACCTATTAATTAATAAACTGATTGATTTTTAATAATAATAATTATTAAAGTAAATCGAACTAAAAAATAAAAAATTAAACTGAAAATTATATGAATTTAAATTTTTTACAATTAAACCGGTTAATTCAATTGAATCTTTAGTAGTAACAAAAAATCATTTAATGACTAACATTAATTTTGGTTGTCAAGACGAATATTGAGCGTGTTGTTCATTAAACTTTCAAGTTACTAAGGGTATGTTTAGTTGAGGGTTTAATAATGGAATGTAATATTATTCTATTATTTGAGAGGAGAGTTTATAATAGAATGGAATGAAAGAGGAGGGTTTCAAATTACATCTTATTCCATCCTAAATAGTAAAAATAAAAAACATCTGATTTGAGAGGTTTAGGATGAAATGTAAAATGATAAACAACTTTACACTATATTACATTACAAATCCTTCATCTGAACAACATTTCACTATATGACATTATCAATTCTTCCATCCTTCTCAAATAACAATTTTCTAATATTATATTTATTTATATTCTATCCCATCATAAACCGTTCCATTTTATTAAAAATCTTACGTCCAACCAAATATACCCTAAGTCAATCAAGCTAATTTCCAGTGTCTCATGATGATTAAAAATAATATGGTTTATTTTAGAGATGACGGATGGTTGGTGGGTGGATAACCGACAAAATACTTGCCAAACATTTCTAAGATGAGAGGAGAGCTTTTAAAATTTAATAATTAAACATATTTTTAAATTATATTTATTTAAAATTTATTTTATTTAGGATTTAAAATATGACAAATGTAATTAATAATGAGATATCTTTTAAATACTAATAATTTTTGTATATTAAAAATGATTATAAAAATGAGGAGTATGAAATCATACCAAAAAGTGAGATATTAAAAAATTGTGCATTGAAAAAAACGAAGGGGGTTAATTGTTTCGCAAACTTTCCGCAAACTTCTTTGCCACCAACAAAATAAAAACAAGCAAAATCGAAATAATAAAAACACCCGAAATTTGGTAACGCAGTTCGACACTCCTTGCCTATGTCTACGGGGCCCTCCAGTTTAATCACTTTTATCGAGGTACAATAGATTTACTCAAGGCTTTACTGAGCCGACACCACTCAACCCTTGACACTATCTCTCAACCTAACTTCCTGTGAAAGATTTTTACGCCCAATAGTACGACCACCTCGTACTAACCTCGTTAGAGGATTTGTCTAACTACTTTCACTCAAAACAATAATAAATAAAAATAGCTCAAGTATTTAATCAACTGAAATTTAAATAACAAAAATACTTGAGCAAGGAAAACTTCCCTATGGATTTTATCTTGAAATAACCCAGCTGAAACTCTCCACCATAATTGATTCTTTCTTCATAAAACAAATCACAGTATTTTTTCAACAATGCTTTACCCACAAAAACGCCTTCACCGTACTTCATACAAGGGACAAGTTAATCACACCATATATGCGCACTAGCAACGTTTCCTCAACTTCAACCATACACGAGAAAAATGTGAGATTAATATTCAACTTCCAAAAAACAACACATCATGAGCAGCCAGCCAAGTTTTTCAAAGACATACGTAACCTTCACTGCCTATATGATCCACGCACACACCAAAACTCCAATCACAGCATGTCGATCAATTCTTCAACATCTTACGCACTCTACCTTGTAGGATAAATTTAGTTGCTTAACTTTTCTTCACCTATGGCAACAACACACACACTACGCCCCCTAGATCACTATCCAGCTGTAGGTCTATATACCACACCAAAAAACTTCTTGTGTGTTTCCAGAAAAGTGAATTAATTCACAATGAAACTTACCATCGTGCCCTTAACCCTTCAGCCACTTTTTATTTACGCAAAACAACATAATTCACAACCAAACTTTAGTCATACCCTTTAGCTACTACTTCACTTAAGATTCACATTAGAGATAGACATCTGCAGTAGTTGGGAGATGTGGACAATTACACACTTTGAAGATAGACTTCTACCGTTATTAGGTGATATGCACAAATCCTACTTCAACCAAATAATCACAACTTTAGTTCTACCACATTTAAGATTTTATATGTCTAATTTAAAATGCCAAAACTAAATAAAGATATATATATATATATAATATATCTTAACATGCATTCAATCATAATAAATAACCAACTAACCGTTTTCATTACTTCATTCCCAAACTCTTTAACTAAACACCCTCTGAGTACCTATTTTATAGGCAAACAACAATTAGTGCCCATAACCTACTCTTTGAAAAATCATTAGTATTACAAAAGAAAATTACTATTGAAGTTTGGCTTGAGAAAATCAAAGAAGGGGTAATTTCTATCAAGTTTTTGTATAATGATCTTCGTTACACTTCAAAGTACGTAATGACAAACTTATTTAGACAACTTGAATTGAATTTATTGAGATGAGCATGGATATATTGTACATTTATTACTTCTTTTTCATATGATTTACACTTACTAAAAGAAATTCTATGTACAATACTCCCTCGTTGATCGGAAGTAATCCATATTATTTCACTATGAAACATAAATATTATATATTAATACTCATTAAATCAATAATCTCATTTATATAATAATTTTATGGTCCTTACTTAGGTTAATAAGTTAAATTAATAATTTAGATAAATTAATAAGAAAATTAATTAATTTACGAACTTATTGCATTACTAAAGAACTATGAAATTAGAAGCAACAACATTTGTTTTTCCTAGGAAGGCACTGTTTTGGTCAAAGTGTAAGTGTAAGACATCACACTCACTTGCAAATCTTTCTTGATTCACGATGACCAACTAAACAAAGATTATCATCCAAACCAATATCCTTTGCACACGGTAACCTTTAAAGGGTTTTGTTTATATGTTAAATAAAAAATAATTAACCGTTCCTTGAACCAAATATCAGGAGGTGGCTATAGATTCAAACGAGGCAAACCTTAGTTATTGAGGCTTTAACGTCATAAATTTCTGTCTTCAAAAGTTGCCCTTGCTACAACTAAATTTATGCGAATAGGTGCCCTACATGTCGGCCATTTCTTGTCAAATTTTAATGCTTGAATTGCTTAATTTTTTAACTCTATATAGCTGTAGAAAATAAATCAGAATTATATAACATGTTGAAGCCTTATACAATAATTTTAATATCACCATTTTTTGTTAAATTTTGATTTTATTTGTAGTTTTATTTATATATAATGCATACAAACAAAATGCAAAATAACTAAGAGATTAGTAGTAAAGTAAAATAATGAAAGTTAGCCTAATAGTTCCAGTAAGAAGATTTTTAATGATAAATGTATAAATATTTATTCAGCCTAATAGTTCCAGTAAGAAGATTCTTAATGATAGATCTATAAATATTTATATTTTATTTTATTTTATAATATAATACCAAGGAAACATTATTTAGTTGTTTAACTATAGTTGTATGAAAAATGATATTGATACGTGGAACGGTCACAGTTGTTAATTTTTGTAGAAAAAACAAAGGCAAGCACATATAGGTGTCCAATTTCCATTGTAACATAATCGTATTGTTACTGTCTCATCGTAGTTGTCTTATTGGTTAATTAATTATTATACAGGATGTAAGGCACCTTATATATACGAGGTGTATTCTTAAAAAATATAATTAATATGAAAAAATATATAATTAAATTGACTGCTAAGAATTAAAAATGTAGTGCCTAAAAATTAACAATAATGTTCAAGAAAACATTATATGCTATTAGTCCCCCTTAAACTTATAATTGCAATAGTTGTGAGCTTGTCTTAAAGTGCACGAAAGACGGAAGTGGTTAGAGCTTTAGTTATAATATCGATGATTTGGTTAGTAGCCACGATGCACTAAATAAAGATAAGCTTTTTAACTATTAAGTTACGATCAAAGTAAATATCTATCTCAATATGCTTAGTGTGAGTATAAGAAGTTGGATTAATAGCAAGAAAAGTAGCACTAGCACTAAGATTGTCGCACCATAAGGTAGGTTTAAGATGAAATAAGCCAATTGTTAGCTCCTTAGCACATGAAAGCACTTCACAGCTAGCTGGATACGATTGAGTGGAAGGTTAGCTGGGTCACCCGCATGGTGGAGGCATCCGAAAGTTCCAATGTGACTTAGCAAGTTAGATCAAGCATGATGTGACTTTTTGTAGAGTTTCAGATCGCGTACGAGCTGACATAGCTAAGGCTAAGTTCTTAATAGACTAAGGACTTAGTGTATGCTCAAATGGACAGATCATGACTAATGGATTTGACATGGCACTAGTATGCTATGACTGGCTTTGGCTTGGATGACTCATTATTAATGGATAGAGATCATGGAGAGATCTTGGATGATGTGACGAAGGAGATCACAGAGGATAAACATCAATTTTAAAGGATAAAGACCACACGGGAGGATCATCTGAAGATAGCGGGCATCTTCATAGATAGGGATAGATCATGTGTAATCTTTTATCTTATTAGTTAGGATGTAGATAGACCTTATCGGATAGAGTCCTTGTAGTGCCCCCTTAGCGTAGGGTACACACCGGGATGCTCAGAGGTCATTCCGGTACATATCCTACAATAAGGGCGAGCTACTATTGATCATCACATTCACTTCACATGGAAGCATATCATTATCCTCTTATAAAGCATCCTAAGGAAATCACAATAATTTAAAACCAACTTTTTCCTCTTTTCATTTCATAAATACCAATGTACATACATTGTATCTTTCAAAATTTTATAAGTTTACAACAGCATAACCTAACACAAAAAAATGCTACATGTAAGAGGAAATCCACAGAAAGTCTATCTAATCTTTCCAATCCCAACTGACCGACCTTTGAGCCATTTCTTCTTTGCCAAAAATACAAGAATGAAGTTTCTTATAGGGTCTCTTAGTGACTCACATCGTCTCTTAGTCCTGAAATGTCAATGTGCAATTTTGGTTGAGTCTTGCGAACTCAAATGAGGTAACCATCATCGATGGTTCACTCAATTCATGCAACACATCATTTCACATAACACATATTCACATTTTCGCATAATTGATTTTGTATCACATTTTCACTTAAGCATAAGCAATTTTGCATTTCAATCAATCAAACATACTTAAATAGATGCATATGGAGTGCTCATGAGACTCTTTTCCAATTGTTATGTTGTTGTGACCGAGTGCTTAAACTGTCCCTATCCATTTTGGGTACCGGGCTCATTGATAACTGTCCCTTATCCGATGGAGACACATGGCTCATTTTACATAGTGAGCCTTAGGCTCTTAATCACTTTCTGAGCTCGAGGCTTTTTTTTATACTTTGAGCTTTAAGCTCTGATCGGTGGCTACTCTAGTCACAACTGCCATTATCTGATTGTACATTCATGTATGGAATGCATCTATCATAATCAATCATATTATGAAGCACATAGTTTTGCACATTCATATACAAGCAGCACTTCAATATCTCAATCCAATATCACAGTCATCGAACCTTCATTGTCTAGAATCAACAATCAAGCCACATTCATTCAATCATTTGAAACAGAATTTAAGCAAACAAGTAATTAAGTGAGATCGTCTAAGTTACTCACAAGTTGCTCCCGAAGCTAATGTCTGGAAGTTCCGGCAACGTTTGGAGGTTGATGTTCCAGTTGCTCCTTTATATCAAACAACATATACACATATATCACAATATGCACATAGATGAAATGAATTATGTACAATGCATGTTCATAATAATCCCAGTTATTTATCCATCAATTTCATCACAAAATCAATTTCATATCAAAACTCAAGTATAATTTACACTTAGGTTTATGCCTCACTAAAACCATTAAAATCTTTATTCCTTTCTCATTGACTCACTTCAGATTTTTCCAAGTCACACTTTCGGGCCTACTATTCACATTCAATTGGAAAGAAAAAATGATGTAATTTGGTTATACTCCCTTCTAGTAAAGTGTTCCTCTATGTATTATCTTTCCATTGACACCAAAATCACTCAATTTGGTTCAGTAATTTGGAAGATATATCTCCAACATTATCGTGTTGTTCACATTCAAAAACAGTGTACTATATAAAAATTCCATCCAGAAATTGAACATCTTAGAGATTGAATCAAAATTATACTTTGTCATATAATTTGTATCCCCATTTCTCTAGTTTACTCCAAATTAAAAATAATCTTATTTGGAGTCCTATATATCCAGATATAATCAAAACACTGAAGTATGTTTAGTAAAACAACACCAGTTCATACCATTCCAACAGATTCTCTCACTTTCGTTCAATCAATCTTTTTCAAAACAATTCATAATGTTACAAATTTTTTTGGAGAGGTAGGAAAATGTTTTAGGAATCTATTGGTTTAATAATCAAGTCATTTGTACATCGGATGAAGAAGTTATAAGAAAAAGATCAAAGTATGTTCAGAAAATAGCCTCCTTCGGATAAACAAGGAAGTCGCGATCGTGTACATGCACGATCGTGACACTCCGGGTGGTCTTGTGAAGTTGTGATCATGAATATGCACAAACGGGACATTTTGGGTGGTCCTGCAGAGTCGCGATCATGTACATGCACGACCGCGACACTTCAGTGGACCTGCGAATCCTTCTTCTTCTTCACCAACATCACAACTTCAAACCCCTATAACTTTTGATCCAGAACTCCAAAATTTACAAACTTTATATCAATGGAAAGATAAAAGAAAGTTATACAACTTTCATGAAATCCATTTTATCAAAATATGCCTATATTGGTAGAGTAAATTCACCTAAGTTCAGATAAAAAAATCAACTCTCTCCTACTATTCATTCCCAAAATTTCCAGACTTCATTCTTTAAAACCCAACACTTCAAATTATTATTTCTAGTTTTTCTACTCCATTTTATTAAAATCATTCACCATAAATTCATACCACTACAAAATATACAGGTTTAATTAAAAACCATCAAAAGCCAAAAATTCATATTCATCCTACTCCTACTCTGTTACTTTTCTACATTTTCAACTTTCATTTTCAATCACTATTCTTCCTCTTAACTTCCATTTAAACACTCATTCCCATCTCAGACCATCATTTTACAACTACTCTTTAACTCAAATATCATTTTCTTGATCATCTCTAAAGCTTTCATCTACTCACGTATACACATACATATATATACATGCGCAGTGAAAAAAAAAACAGAGCATATCACCTTTTCATATATAATCTTCTACACTAACCTCATACACCATTTTATTGCTCTATCTAACTCCAAAAACCATTTCTACCTCACCTGATCACTAACAATCCGTCAAATACTAAATAACACTATATCTATATTTTTCCCATCCTATTTACACAGTATTCATAAATATACACGTAAATGCCATGTTCATGCAAGTGACAGTAGATTCATCAAATTTATTTCATAAATCCACAACTCTAAAGGATTTATTCACTACTTACTTGTTGAAAACTCCAAAATCTTCAATTATCTTCAAGCCCTAAACTCCATGCAAATTTCACGTATTCCACTGTATAATATGACCAACTTCGGTTCTTTCTTAGGGCAGAAGAAACAAATAGTAGTATGGAAGTGGTGTGGGATAAAGAAAAGCAAAGAAATCTCTCGGGAGGTGTTTGATGAAAAAACTCTGTATATTGGAAGAAACTTGAAGAAGTTGGCTACGGAGAAGATAACTAGGACTGAATACTTAGCCTTTTTAACTCACAAAGAACATAACATACTTTCTAATAAAATTATAAAAATCAACTTAACTAAGTTAGTGACATTTGTCACTTCCCTAATGTCTTCCCTAATGTCTAAGCTCCAACCAAGTTCCTTTTGAACTAATTTCTTCAACTCTCATCTTTACAATCCAATTGTCTTCAATATTCTTTTGATTCCTTTTTCCTATATTTTTTAAGACTCTATAATTTCCGAAAATAAATCCTAAAATCACCAAAATTTAGAAATATTACAATTTCACTAGCCCGTAAAATTTCCAATGTAAAAACACTCATAATTCTCAAAAATACACAAATTAATTAAATTATACTCGGAATTATTCATGAATGCATGTACAATTATTTTCATGTGCAGAAAGATTCACTATTCATTTGTATGTGTATGCCATTTTATGCATGAGCATGAAAAATGCATTTCTAAGCTCTCATTAATTACTCATTTTTACTATTCTAACCTCCCAAAGGTAATGGGATGTTACAGTCCTATTTAGATGAGGATGTTATCTTATAGGATAATGATGTAATCTGGTAGGATAAGATGTGATCTTAGGTAGCAGAGTTCTATTAGGATTCTAACTTGTCCCTTAAGCCTTGATGCCTATATATAGCTCATTTGAGCCTTGCTCCTCACATAGAGAGAATAAAGACAAAGAGACACTCTGGGATTGAGAGAGCTATACTTTGAGGGAAGTAAAAAAATTTGGCATTATTGTTGTATCTCTATCTTGCTCTATTGTTGCCTTTGAATATTCTATTACTTTCGTAGTTTCTTGCAACTGTGAGAGTGAAACACTGCGAGGGTCATGAGGCATTCGAAAACAAGGATTATTGGTCGACGTTCACATGGGGAAGGTTGAGTCTTTCTTAAATAGACCTAAGTAAGATTGCCGTGCAAAGGGATAGGCGCGACTTGTGAATAAGTTCATTGCTTAAGAAGAACCTTATAACAATCCAATCTATGAGATGAGATTATATAACAAAGGATAGGTGGCAAGTGTCCTATAGCATACAAGTTCACGATGGAGAAGCAAGAGTTGTTAGATGAGGCGAGGGATAGTCTTTGCAAGGCTTCTTGAGGGATGAAGAAGCAAGCGGGCTTATAGAGGAGACCGTTAGAGTTCGACGTGGGATATAAGGTATTGTTAAAACTTACTCCCACATATTTGGAAGAAGATCTCAAGCAAGAAAGTGCATCATAGATTGGTGTCAAAGTACAATGGACCATTTAAATTGTTGAGTAAAGTGAAGAATGTGGCATACAGGTTGAAGTTGCTCGAGATATTAAAGGTACACCCTACTTTTCATGTTAGTTTTCTCAAGCCTTACCATGAGAATGCATCCGATCCGAATAGGAGTTAAGTAAAGAGAGCTCCATCGGTTGTGAGAAAATAGTTTGAGGATCAAGTAAAGAAGATCTTGGATCATCGAACAATAGGGTAGCATAAGAAGAACCAACAGATAAAGTTCTTGATGCAGTGGAAGGAAAAGTCGATCGTATAAGCTATATGGGAGAAAGTTATGAATTTGTGGCAGTTCGAAGATCAGGTGAACGCCTACCTTCAGACTAGTTCGATGAGGGCTTCTAATTCATCTGGCAGGGGTGGTTTGTTAGCCCCTTAGCATATGAAGGTACTTTATAGCTAGCTGGAGACAGGACTTAGGTAGAACGTTAGCTAGATCACATGCATGACGGAGGCATACGAAAGCTCTAAGGTGACTTAGCAAGTTAGATTAAACATGGTGCAAGTTTTGGTAGAGTTTCAGACCATATACGAGTTGACATGGCTAAGGCTAAGTTTTTAATAGACTAAAGACTTAGTGTATGCTCAAATGGAAGGACTATTGTTAAGGACTTGATATGAGTAAGAATTGGATCGAACCAGTATGCTATAACTGGCTTTGGCTTGGATGACTCATCATCAATGGATAGAGATCATGGGGAGATCTTGGATGATGTGGCGGATAAGATCACGGAGGATAAACATTAGCTCTAAAGGGTAAAAACCACGTGGGAGGATCGTTTGAAGATAGTAACATCTTTGTGGATTAGGATAGATCATGTGTAATCTTTTATCTTGTTAATTGGGATATAGATAGACCTTATTAGATAGAGTCCTATTTAGATGAGGATGTTATATTATAAGATAATGATGTAATCTGATAGGATAAGATGTGATATTGGGTAGTAGAGTTCTATTAGGATTCTAACTTATCCCTTAAGCCTTGATGTCCATATATAGCTCATTTGAGCTTTACTCCTCCCACAAAGACAATAGAGATAGAGAGACACTCTTAGATTGAGAGAGTATCCTTTGTATAGTTTGAGGAAAGTAATAGAGGTTGACATTATTATTGTACCTCTTTCTTTCTTTACTATTGCCTTTGAATATTCTATTGCTTATGTAGTTTCTTGCAAGTGTGAGAGTGAAACTTCTAGGGTCGTGAGACATTTAAGAACAAAGATAGTTGGTCGATAATCATGTGGCAAATATTGAGTCTTGCTTAAACGAACCTAAGTAAGATTACTGTGCAAAGGGTAAGGTGCAACTGGTGGATAAGTTTGGTGCTTAAAAAGACCTTTGTAACTATATTTATCTCAATATGCTTTATGTGAATATGAGAAACTGGGTTAGTAGCAAGAAAAATAGTACTAAGATTGTCGCACTATAAGGTAGGATTAAGATGAGACAAGCCAATCTTACTAAGGAAGAAATATAACACAATTCGTTAGGATCAAAGCGAGCAATAATGGCTTACTGGTTGGCACTCTATGAGATGAGATTGGTGTTGGATCGCCTATGGCCTGGGTATTCACAATACGCAGCGGAATGGACCATACTACACAACAAGAAGTATAATTGAAATTTCATAACATGTACGAAATTACCTCTTGACGCAGATTGGTATTTTTTTTTGCATATTTGTAAATGCTGCAGCACGTGAACGTCCTCTACCGGTATCCATATGAGGATGAATGATTTGGGCAGCAGCTAATGTATGCTAGCACATTCTAAACCACTTTAGAACGCCGCACAATTTTTCTTTCAGAAGAAGAACGAACGGCTAGGTTTAGGTGGCTAGGGTTTTTTTTTCTAATGAGACTTAAGTTCTTTATTTATAGAGAAACCTAATCCCTATTCCTATTAGGAATAAGAATATTATAATCCTAAACCCATTAGGATTATGGAAGCCTAATAAGTTTCAGCCCATATTATATCTCATATAATAAAAGCCCGACAATTTAATTCAATCTAGTCTAACAAATATATCCATATATATTTATTTAGTGCCTAATAAATTAAGCCCAAGAGAATAAGCCCAAATCACATCACTCTTTGTATGCGACCCTGTAGGCTCATTTGATGTTGGTAATGGGCTTGATCATACTTCAAATCCCATAAGTCATAAGTGGCCTCTAGCAAGACATTACGACTACCCAAATCAAATGAGGATCGGTAATCCGATTTAACCTGTAACCATGGCTTACTTGTTGGCACTCTATGAGATGAGATTAGGACCTAAAAAGATATAGTAACTAGAGGTGGAGCACCAATTATTAAAATAACCAACCTAGTTTGCCTCATAGTAGGCATATAGGTCAAGTGAGCTAGCTTTAATAAGGTGAATATTGTAAGAAGGTTGGATTGTATATATTAAAGAATTCTTTTAACTACAAAGTTGTGAATGTGGGTAGGATAGTGAAGGAATTATGACACCTTGCTAATGGAAAACTAGATATTTAGGTAAGTAATACAGAGACATTAAAGAGCACTAATAGTGTTATCATACTCTATGGGGTTAGAGAGTGATGTGTTGTAATTTTTGGAGGGAGAAAAAAGGGGGAGGGGGTCATAGGTGTGAGTATATGCTTAGAAGAATTACGAAAGGTATAGTTGAGGAGGTCCTTAATTTACTTAGTTTGGGGAAAAAAAGGTCAATATGTGTGGTCATAACTTCAACACTAAGAAAATAGTGAGGTAGGCTAAGGTTTTTAATAGAAAAGGTAGTGCTTAGCTCATGTATCAAAGTGGTAATGGAAGTTTGTTAAGAACTTGTAATCAAGACATCAATTGCAAAACTAAGACGTAGGTGGTGTGAGATGGAGTGAAATAAATAACGAGAGAAGGGCTAGATTTTATAGAGTGAAGTGAATTTTAAGGAGTTTTTGAATTAATTAATGAAATCAAGCCTGACTATAGAAGGCTTTGTAAAAAAGACATACATGCTTTAGATTGTGAGGGTTAGTAAAACTAAGAGGTTGACTCATGTAAACTAGTTTTTAAAGGTTGTCATGAAGGAAGCAATTGTTAACATCTAATTGCTTAATAAACTAGTTATTTGTGAGCGAGAGTGAGAATGAGATGAATGGTAGTAGGTTTGGAGACATATTGAAGGTATTGGTGTAGTCAACACCTAGTGACTGATGATAGTCTTTGATAATAAGGTGAGCTTTGTAACAATAAAAAAAAGTCATCAAATTTACGTTTAGTTCAAACTATACATTTATATTAAGCAATATTGACATTAAGTGGTGATAGGATAAGGGAAGTTTGATTGTGATGGAGGATAGTGAACTCATCAAATATAGCTTAGCGCCAATGAGGAAACTTACTTACTTGGATAAAAGAGGTTGGAGTTGGAAGATTGAGTGGTGGTGGTGTAAATGACATTAAGAATATGTGAGCAACCTGTTAAATTTGCAATAGGCCTATGGGCCCACAAGAGTAAGAAAGTAAGACCACATACAACCCAAATGAGATTCCTTCCTAAAACCAATTGGAAATAGGTGGAATAGTCCACTAGACTTATATATTAGTCTTCTTTCTCCTCTTTCTTCAATGTGGGACACTCACATGTGAGTATTCTCAACACTCCCACTCATAAGTGAGTCCTTTTTTAACTTGGAAATCTGAAGAAGTATGTAAACAGTCCTCATCAGAGAGTTGTTTAAATGATGGGTCCCCTTTTGGGGTAAACAGTTGATCAAACTCTCCATGGGCTTCTGATACAATGTTAAATTTGTAATGGGCCTACGAGCCCACAAGTGTAGGAAAATAAGACCACACACAACCCAATTGAATTTCCCTCCAAAAACCAATTGGCAATAAGTGGAATAGTCCACTAGGCTTATATGTTAGTCTTCTTTATTATATGTTAGTCTTCTTTTTTCCTTTTTCTTTGATATGAGACACTCACATATTGGTATTCTCAACACAATCACGTATTTTAGTGATCAAGGGATGATGAGAATAGACGGGTGGAGAAGATGGTGGGGGTGATGGTGAGGTAGGAGATGAAGGTTGGGGAGTAGATAAGGTAAAAAGGTAGTGTGGCTTGAGAAGGAGGTAACAAAGCAAGTTTCTCAATAGGAGTGGAGGCATAAAGAAAGCTTGTTTTAAGGAATTAAATATGGAAAAAACTATATAGTTTATGGGTTTGAGGGTTAAAGTAGCGAGGACCTTTTGGATTATAAAGTGACCTAAAAAGACATATGGTGTAGATTTAGAAGTGATTTTATCATGAGGAGTGGATCTAAAGAAGGGAGAATGGTGTAGTCAAAAACTCAAAAGTGTGAAAGATCTGTTTTTATAGAAAAGAAAAATTCAAAAGGAGCTTTATAGTATCAGACATGGGTGGGAAGAGGTTTAAAGAGATAGACAATGATTAAGAAGGCTACGAATTAAGAAGGCTTAAGTTAGGAGGTCTTGGCTCCGGGTCTCCATATGGATTTTATGGCGACTACGTGTCACCATTAGAATTTATTTGAACTAATAAGAAATATATTTGGGAACATTTCAATAAAATAAAAGATAAAATTTAAATTTAATTAAATTTTAGAGAAGGAAGATTTGTGGTGGGACGTTTCTAATATAAGCAAATAGTCATTAAAATGTCATAGAATGATTTTAGACATAAA
>JAOQMS010000178.1:29987281-29998448 GCA_027563885.1 Erythroxylum longipes | reverse complement strand
GCAAATAAAAGTTGCTGTTGCTTTTATTTGTGTTTGTATCAAATGGCAAATGGTTATTAATTAAAGTGAAATAGTTTATGTTATTGATTTTCTACACCTTATGTTTATGGTTTTTTTTTAAAAATGTATACCGACTTTTAAGTGTTAAGTGATGTGGCATGCCACCCTCGCGGAGCACGGATTCGGATATCACCATCGATATCGGGTTTGGGTCCAGCGGGAGTGGGGTGTCACATTCAGGGCAAGCGATTTGGCAAAGATTGGCCTCAAACTTAGGGTTACAAGAGTTAGCAATCTGCATAACACAATACCTAATGACTTCAGGAACTATAGTGCACAAAGTAGCAAAGGCAAAGAAGAAGGGTTTAGAGTTTGTAGTCCCCTTACCTATCTACCTCCATGTCTTGCTTTTTCTCTTATAGTATCGACTTAAGTATTTTAATTTTACTAAATAGAAATTAGTTGGTAATTTAATTTTCCTAGACATATTCTGAATACTCATTAGTAAATAAAAAATCTTTATATTTTGAATACACATTAGTAAATAGCTATATAAATAAATATATAATATTAGTAAATACCCTTTTGTAAATAGGTGACTGAAACTATAACAACAATTATAAATGTTGCATATATAAGACTTTATTGCAACATTTTTTAATTTTGTCTTCTTTTCTTATATACAGCAACAAATTATTATTATCGTTGCCTTTTTATATTAGTAAAGGCGACACTTTAAAAAGAGTTGCATTATATTACTTTTTAGCAACACATTTTTAAACTATTACAAACATGTTGTTGCTTAAAGCCCTTTTTGCTATAGTGAATCAATCTTTATTTATCTTTGATCTCTTATGGAAATCTGCTTTATAAACCACTTGACTAGTATATAGGCTGGAAAACCATGATGCAGCTCTCTTAAGGCTTATCGGTGAAATATTCTACGAACTTAGGAGTTATAACGAGAGCCTAGGAGTTATAACGAGATCCTTTCTCAATTCTTGTGGTCTAACAATGCCAAATATCATTGGTTTCTGTTATCCCAGTATACCTTCTGACCAAGGGTTTCCCGGATGGTATCAAAACCGTAAGTTTTATTGAATGTGACCACATTATTCTTGATAAAAATGAGTAAGGAGATTTTTCCATATGCCATGAGTGACTCTTTACTTAGTGATCCTATTTATCTTTCTTCAACTTTTTCAATAGCAAGTCTTCTTACTAATGTCAAATGTACTCTTTCCAATAAAATAGAAAATCTAGTAAAAATTATTCATTCCCATGAGGAAAGTCGTATCCATGATACTTCTTTATCCCTGTTAAGCCCATACAGTTTATATTCTCATAATTGTTCTTGGACCAAAAGTATTTGAACCATTCTTACCACAAATGGTCTGAAAGTAAAAGAGATCATCCAAAGTTCTTGTTTAGAAAAATGAGGTTTAAAGACAACAACAATAGAATAATATGCCAAATTGGAAATTTCAAAAGAACTCATCTCTCTTTGGAGGGACCCAAATCATACCCATATTCATGTTGGAGCCATTAGACTTGTTCTTACTCTCCATAGACAAAAAGGAATTCCAGCCACTACTAGGATCTCTCTTCTTGACATTTCCTACACAACTTACCAAATGCACTAGTTAATACTTTGTTGACAACTCTCAATAATGGACGTTTTATTCTCATTATATCCCCTAATTTTAAAATCAAGTTAGATGATCCCACTTTATTTGAAAGACTCTTAGTCCAAATCCATATCACTAGAGCAGAACAAGACCCTAAAATAATTATGGCTACTTTGCACCACCAAGTAATCTATCATTTACAAAATCATGTTGTAGTTCTTAATTTTTCAAATTCTACATCTGATTCTCTGTTTATAGTAGTAGATCGAGGTCATGATTAGAATACTATCATTTAGATCCCAAAATAATTGCCACTAATGGAACTTGAAAAGCTAATGCCACCAGAATAGATCATTAACTATTAAAAGGTGTTTTATGTTCATCACAAGCATTCTTTCCACACAACTATTCCTTTTATTCTTAGGACACTAAGAGATGGATCTGTAAAATCCATCTACATCAGGCCCAATAAAGACCAGTCTAGATTCTCAAGCACATCTGGTACCCATTTTAATGCTTCAACTAGTGCTATCACAAAAGAAGTCAAAGATGGACCTCCAATCTATTATGTTAAACCTCATAAATGTACTATGTACATCAATCATCATTGTGGACATTTCATATAAGATATGGATCCATCTATGTGTGAGCCAGATTGTGAAATATGTCCAACACTCAACTATGATGACACAGACAGTAAAGATGAAGTCTATGTTTGAAAAAGGAAGACAATATCTTAAAGTAAAGAAGACAACAACTCAAAGACATTAATCATTGCCAACCTTCCCAAGGCCTTCATTTAAAAATGATGACTATGATCTATATTCAAAACCTTGGTTTGTGTTTAAAGTCCCATAATATAGACCTAAAACTCTTCAAAAGCTACTCAAAGTTGTTGGAAAGGAACATTTGTTCCTTAAAAACCAATTCCTAATAGACCTCTGCTTGTTCTTTTTCCCATTCATGTTACTACTATAGCACCAATTCCTTTTATGATGATGAGATTGTATGAGAATGAATTTCCTCCCTTGGAGAGATGTGCAATTGATGCATAAAGGGTTATCTCTAACCCACCCTTATATTTGTTCTACAAGAATCACCTCTCATGATATCCTTGTTCCCAATCCTATAGATGAAGTGCTCAACTAGCATATTGACAATGATATGGCCCAAAACAAAGTTCTTCGCTGCATTGATACTAAGCTTAATGGGCTTAACCAACAGACTCAAACTATTCAAAAATAGGTTGAAACATTTTCTTATCAAATCTAAAAACTATACACATCTTTGAAAAATTAGATAGCGCAACTTGATGTTGATCTCAGAAGATATATATTTTGGACCTGATTTCACAAACAAAAAATAAAAACTTCGAAGAGTGAAAGAAGTACTTCAAATAATGGAAACTGATATGCAAACAAAACAATTTAAGATTGTTTATAGAGTTTATGCTACAATTTTTCCAGTTATACAACCCATCTATTCATCCTCATCCTATCTTGAAGCCGTTGATTATGAGAAAATGTTTAAAATGAACTATCCTTTAATTAGGTAGCATATTCATCCTACCACCAAACCCAGACCTACCAAACCTATGAAGCTCAAAACTGAAAAAACTTATGATCCATCACCTTCATATACCAAACTTGTTAATCCATAAACAAAACCATGGGAGATTAAAACTCTACCTTCTTTACCACTAAAAACCCAACATTCTCCATCCACTGGAAAAGATAAAGCTCCTCACCAAGAGTTTATTTTAACTCTTTCACTCATATCTATTCTAGAATAAACTAGAGAACACATACCTAAGGATTCTAATATATCTGAACAATCCTCTGAACAATCTTTAGAAGAATCGGAGCAATTTGTTGATTTATCTAAATTATTTTAGATTATAATGACTATGCTTGAAACATCTCAATCAACTGAAGTTGAACTAGATATCATTGAAGCTAAATCTACAACCTCACCACCACTAGTACAAGTACCATTAATCATACCTGCTTCAGGATCCTAGTTTACTTTTGATGATCTTTCACTCAAAAAATGGAGAAAACATCTTTATAAATTTGGGGATTGGACCAATTTATAGATGAATTAACCAAACAATCCTTTACAAGATATTTTATCTGAGTTTACTTCTCGTTTTATTGGTACTTTACAATAATGGTGACAAAGTCTAAATGACTATCACGAACTCCAGTATATTCAAGTCACCTTTCCAGGAAATATTTTTAGACTCATCCATAAAGAATTCATCAAGGATTTTTAGCTCATTGACAAATAAATCAGGTGAGAACACTTTGAAATGAAGTGTTGTTCATTAGACAAAAGAGATTTACAAAAACATTTTCAACATATGGTGGAAAGATAATATTTGCTTATTGGTTTTAAAGATGTTAATCTCCGTTATACATTTATCTCATCTCTTTGAGAAGAACTACAGCTTGAACTCCAAAGAACTATTGCAGATTTATAAAGAGATATGAGAGAGATATCTCTTAGAGAAATTTATCACCTTGCCTTAGCTTATTTTAATAAATTTTTTGACCAACTAATATTTTTCAAGAACATGATAAAAAGTGGTCCTTTGCTGAAAAAGGCTTACAAAAATCCTTATTTGAAGTTCAAGGAGAAAAAGGATTATGAATGTCACAATAAAATGAAGTATCATCATAAGAAATTCTCTTAGAAAAGTTTCATAAATCCCAAATTCCCAGTGAAGGTTATCATAAGCCATTTAAAAGAAGAAAAGGACACAAATTTGTTTGATTCTTTGAAAGACGAGCTCCGCAGGCAAAAAAGACAAATCATTGTTTCATTTATGGCAAACCAAGGCATTATGCTCATCAATGTCACAATAAGGCCAAAAGAGATTTGAAAATGTTGGAATCCATTGAGACTATAATGTTTATCCATGATAATGACAATATTGAAGACTCAATTGAAGAAAAATTTAGTGAAGATAAGGAAACAAAATTTGTTACTCCAATTAACTCTTATGATGGTGAGTTTGAATCCTCTGATGACCTAATGGATGAAGATACTAAAGATGATTACTCAAACATGCTACAACAAACATGTTTGAAGGTAAATTCAAAATCTATCATTGTTCCTCATCCTTATGTCCATATCCAATTGTTACAATAGGATAAGTCAATCAAGGTTATTGGATATATGGAAACTGGATCCTGTCAGAGTATTATGAAGTTCAACATCTTACCTCCTAAAGCTTGGATATCAAATGATAAATATTTCACTACTGCTAATGGTAATTCATTTAAATTTAGGATTATTACCAAAATAAAAATAGGGATAATATTTTTCCCTAATTTATTGTATGGACTAAAGTTTTTAACAATCATCTACTTGGCCCAGAGATCCTAATTGGTATAAATGTCTATTGTAAAGCATCTCTATTACAAATCTTACCCAAAGGGATTAAATGTCGAGCTAAATTCAGTGCCTATACAGATATACATAATGTGTTTGAACTTGCCTAAGTACCTCCTTTATATGAAACGCTATGGGATTAATTTTTAAAGCAATGTCTTGAGACCTATGCACGGTTCTCTCATCCTAATCCTCTTTAAAAAAATCCAAAATTCTTCATTCATATACCATTTAAGAGGAATGAAGACATCAATCATTCTAAGGCTACTTACCTGGAACGAATCCTGATGATTTAAAGTTATTACAAGAAGAATGTGCTATCTTACTCCAATAAAGATTAATTAAATCCACAAAATCAGATTTGGCATGTCAAGCTTTCTATATGAACAAAAAGGCATAACAAAAGAAAGAAAAAAGAGTCTGGTTATTAATTATAAACCTCTGAATTCATTCCTTTAAGATGATAAATTCCCACTATCAAAATCAACACTCAAATCTTGTTTCCCAAAGAAGCAACAAGTTTTTTCAAAATTTGACTTGAAAGTGAAATTTTGGCAATTGGGTATAGATCCACAAGAAAGGTGCAAGACAACTTCTATATTCAAAATGCTTAATACCAATGGACTATTATGTCATTTGGACTCAAGGCTGCCCCATCATTATTCCAATGGAATAATGACCATGACAAAAATTTATAAGCCCATTCTTTCCAGTACCCAGATCTACATTGATGACATACTCCTATACTCCAAAACCCATAAAGATCATGAGGCTCTACTTCAATCATTTTTTGGATCTTACAAAACAATATGAAATAATGCTCTCAACCAAAAAAAGCCATATTGGAACAACCAAAATAAAATTTTTAGGTATGCATTTTTATGATGGATTTTATCAGTTTGGTCCATATATCATTATTGAGCTATTACATTTTTCTAATGAAAATCTCACCATAAAACAAATCCAACAATTCCTTGAAATTTTAAATTACATCAAAGATTTCATCCCTCACGTGGCTAATGACACAACTCCCTTATTCAAATTGATAAGAAAGAATTCACCATCATGGAGTAAAGAACAAACTAGAGTTGTCCAACACTCAAAACAAGCAAGTCAGAATCCACTTCTTTTAAAGATTCCTAACAAAGGTCAATGCATCCTTCAGACAGATGTTAGTGACCATTATTGGGTTGCCATATTACTAAAGATTGATGGGAAAATTAAAGACATTATTGTGTCTATGCTAGTGTCCAATTCAAAGAATCAGAAAAATACTATTATACCATCTGTAATGAAATCTTGGCAATGAACAAGGGCATTGAAAAATTCAATTTCCACCTCAACACTTATCACTTTCTGTTCGAAATGGACAATACATCTTTCCAAAGATTCTTGAGTCCAACAAGAAGATATTTCCTGATAACCAATTATTTCGTTGGTAAGATTGGTTTTCATGCTATAAATTCACCATTCACCATATCAAAGGTCAGCACAATATCCTTACAGATTTTCTCTCTCAATGTAGAAAACCAATCTAATTTCTCTCTCCCATCCTTAAGAGAGCAGTTACTCTCATTCTCCCCATCATAGAATTTCCATAGTATGCTAGGATCAACAAATCTTTCCCTCTGATCATTAAAACTCCTCCAACCACACTAGATGACATTATTATTATTCTTTGAAAGAGTCTATTTTACTACCTCAATCTTATTCTCACTACTTTGAACATTCCACCACATCCACATTAGTTTGACATCTTAACACCTTATCAAATCCTTTACCTTCTTTATGATTACCTTTCTGAGCTAACAATGTGGAACTTATGGGCCTTATCTGCCTTGTATGCATGCCCAATTTCCCTCTCTTCTTTGCATGTATATAAATATCTTAACAATCTAGCCAATGCTAGCTCTCTCCTATGGACATTTCTCGAACGGTTCCAACTTGTACCTAAATGGCGTATTTAGCTTAGACACATCCTTAACATATATTAGCTATAAGACATTCCTTTATCTTACTAAAAAGCAGTCTATCTTCATTATCCACCTTCCATATAGCTTGACTGCAAATGGTTATATATGTATCATTAATTATTTTCAATTTTGGTGAACTTCCATTTACTTGCAAAAACATCAGAGAGACTTGATACATGATCTATACCATTTTCTAGATCTCCTAAATCATCATCCCAAAACCAACAAACCAACTACTTATTCATTTTTTAGTCCATAACCAGGTGACTTTGCCCTTCTATAGCCCATTTCTCCAACAGTTGGATATTGGTCTTATGTTGACCAATTTGCTTATATAGGATTTAATGTGATGATAATAGTAGACTTCGATCTCTTTCTGCATCTGCCTATTAATATATTCCTTATCTTTTAAGAATATTATTGGGACCCAATGTTTCTAATAATTCTTACTTTTATTATGTACTTTCTTATTTTAGTTTAAATTATTGTACCATGAGAGAATCTTTTCTAAAAGTTGTTTGTCCCCATTTCTTTTGCTTAGTCTATAAAAACAAGGTTTCTCGTCAGTTGTAGATCATCATAAAAATTCAATAAAAATAACTTGTTTTTTTTATTGTATGGCTTCTTTCTAAGTTCTTCCTTAACTGAAAGCTTAATTCTTGAATGATGTAACCCCAATCATAAAGAAAGACAAGTATGCTCTAAACTTGCCTCTTTATGAGGATCCTGTGTATCAGAAAGCCTTGGACTATAGATCCTGTGTATCAGAAAGCCTTGGACTATAGATCCTGTTCAAGGTCTAAAGTTAAACAAGGAGAGATTGGTTAGTTTAGATTTCTAAAAGGCAAGCCTTGAGAATTGACACCCAAACAAAGAAGGAGGTCTTGCATCTTGAATAGCATATCTAAAATCTAAGCTACAGTCAATCTTTATTTATCTTTAATCTCTTATGGAAATTTCTTTTATAAACCACTCGATTAGCTTATAGGCTAAAAACCCATGATGCAACTCCCTTAAGGCTTATTAGTGAAATATTCAACAAGCCTAGGAGTTATAGTGAGAGCCTCGATTCATGTGGTTTAACAATGCCATATACCTTTGGTTTACAATATCCCTATGTGCCCACTAATTAAAGATTGACTAAATGCACCCCTTCTTGTGATTTATGTCTGAAATTAAAGAGTCATTTTTTCCAACAAACAACCTCCTATTTCATGATATCAACTTATCTCCAGACTCTAGCTTCCTCAGAAGAAGACCTCAAAGTAATTAGTAGTCTTATTTTAAATAAAGATTCGGTGGTATTTGTTGGTGATTGACAATCTCGATTCTTCAATAATATGTTAGAACAATTTAATCGTGGATATTTTTCTTTAATAATTTGCTAATATTTTTAATCCTATTTTCTTATAGGTTCATATTGTTAATGGCAAAGTATTGCTAGGCTAAGTTGTCAGTCTACAAAATGATGTTTATTAAAAATAAAATACGCCCATTTTGGAGGGGAAGAATTACAATCGATGGACAATCCAAATGAAGATACTCAACTACCATGAGTTGTTAGGTTTCATAGAGGATGGCTATGATTAGCTTAGAGAAAGTGCAACTGATGCACAAAAAGATACTCATAATAAAAACAAGAAAAAGAAAATAATGTATTTCATTCATCAAGGACTGACAGATGAAGATTTTGCAAAGATTACAAGAGTAATCATGTCAAAGAAATCTTAAGATACTCTAGTGTTACATTTAAAGGTGCAGATAGAATAAAAAAAGGTGAGAATCCAAACCTCAATACAACAGTATAAAATCTTACAAATGGAACCCTCTAAAACTATAACAGATTATGTGAGTCAACTTCTTACTTTGACAAACTAAATGAAAATACATGGAGCGAACCACATAGAGAAAGACATAGTAGAAAGGATTTTATAATAGCTAACTTTTGAATTTAACCATATTGTGGTGGCTATTAAAGAAGCCCATGATCTATCCTTGATGTTTGTAGATGAATTTTCTGACACTTTGCATGCCCATAAGCAACATATGAATGAGAAGAAAGCTAGGAAGCTAATCAAGAAAGCCTCACAAGCCTAAGTTTCCATTAAAGCTGACCAAAATCGAGAAGAAACCAATAATCATGTTGGTTCTCAAAGAAGAGGATAGTGAAGTAGTCAAATCCAAAACAATCGTAGTCATGGTGATCACAGCAACAATTCTATGATTGGAGGCAATGAAGATAGTGATCAAGAGAGATAAAATTCTACTCGATGTACAAAAGGTCATAATCATGGATGCACAGAAGGATGGTATAACAAGTCAAATATTGAATGTTTTATATGTAATAAATGTATCCATTATGCAAATGAAGATAGAAAAAAAAAGAAAGTAATCAAATGTGCAAGAAAATGATGATGAAGGTGATGGTGATGGTGGTCATGCTCTTTTAATGGTTACTGCAGCTAGTGAGTCATAAAACCACCGAACATGGTTTCTTGATACTGGATGTAATAACCATATATGCAGCAAAAGGGAGTTATATGTAGATATTGATGAATTCTTCCATACAAAGGCCAAGTTTGCAGATGGCAGTACCATTTTAGTAATGAGAAAAGAATAGATTCTCATTATTTTAAGGAATGAAGACCATAAGTATATTTCATATGTCGTCTTTGTACTAGGAATGAAGACTAATTTATTGAGTATAGGTTAGTTGTTGGAAACGGGTATCCCATGACACTTTAAGATTGCAAGTTCTCCATTTTTTATTAATAAGGTACATTTATTCTTAAAGCATCTTTAACGAAAAATTATGTGTTTCAAGTTGATATTTATCGTGGTGCGTATAAATGTCTCAATGTAATTATGAAACATGATTCTTGGTTGTGGCATATACAATTTGTTCATTTAAATTTTCAAAGCTTGAAATTACTTGCTTAAAGAAAAAAGTTAAAAGGCCTACTAAGTATAGATCATCACCCAATCAGTTGCGTGAAGCATCTGTTCTTGGAAAGTAAAGCAAGTTGCCTTTATAGCTGGAAATAATCAACAAGGAACCTAACTATTTGAACTTGTTCATTCTGAATTTTGTGGTCTAATAAATATCGAGTCAAATGGAAATAATAGGTATTTGTTGACTTTTATTGATGATTTCACCAAAAAAATATAGGTCTATTTTTTGTAAAAGAAGTTTGAATGTCTGATTGTTTTAAGAAGTTTAAGACATATATTGAAAAATAAAGTGGTTATCTCATTAATATATTTTATACTAATGGTAAAGGTGAATACATCTCTAATGAATTCAATGTTTTTTTGTGAAGATTAGGGAATACAACACAAAGTTACTTTTCCTTAAAATCCTTAACATAATAAAGTCATTAAATGAAAAATATAATCATTTTAGAAATGGTGAGAGCATGTTAAAAGCCAAGAGAATGTCGAACTCGTATTAAGGTGAATTTTCTTATGTTCTGTTTATATTATGAATAGATCTCTAACTAAGGAGTTCCAAATCTCACTCTAGCAGAAGTTTGAAATGATGTTAAGCTAAGTGTGAAGCATGTAAAGGTGTTTGATATTGTTGTCTATACTTTTATTCGAGCAAAAACAAGGAATAGATGATAAAGCTAAAGAATAGTTTTTGTTGGCTATAAGTGAGGAGTATACAAGCTTGATAACCTTATTATAGATAAAGTAATTGTTAGTTGGGATGTTACCTTTGTTGAAGAAGAAACATGGTACTAGAATAAGGATGTTCAACTTTAAAATTGTCTTGTTTCCATCTCAGAAGAAGTTAAAGTGCCCAATGCAAATGGAGATACCTTATCAAGCACAATAAAAGGATCATCCTTGTCTCAATTTCCAAAAGAAAGTAGAAAGGCTCAAAGGAACTATCAACAATTAATACACCTACTGGATTATGAGGTACATCTTGATAATACAGTTGATGATGATTGAGAACTAGTACATCTTGCTTTCTTTTCAAATTTTGCACCTGTATTACTAGAGGAAGCAATTGAAAACCCACAATGTTAGAGGCCATGTGTGAAGAAATTAGTGAAATTGATAGAAACAACATTTGTGTTGGACCCCGATTCTTTTCTTACTAACAAGATTGTGCTAAATTCTTTTTGAGGGTTATTTTTGATTAATTTGTTGTGACTAGGTATT
>JAOQMS010000178.1:29907858-29948439 GCA_027563885.1 Erythroxylum longipes | reverse complement strand
TTTACACTAAATCCTAATTAAGTTGTATATTTATCCAAAGACTCTTAATTCACTAATTTTGAGAGCTAATGATTATTTATAACCTAACAGACTATATTTAAAATTAAATAAATTTCACTCCATCTAAGCCATTGACATATTCAAACAGTTCACAAGATCCAACCTAAGAACTATCATATAGTATGCAAAAATCACAAAAAAGTAAAACACATAATCCCTCCCCATACTTGAATGACACAGTGTTCTCAATGTGAGAACGAAATGCACAAACATGTAAAGAAAAAGAAAAGATAGAAATTAAAGTAAATAGAAAAAAATTAAACGTAAAAATTAGAACTGAAGGCTAATTTGAAAAAAGAAAAACTAGATGAAAAAAATTAGGTTAGACATAAATCCTATAGAGATGGAGGTGGTGATGGTGTCAGAGGCGGCAACTGAATGTCTTAAGCCTTGAAATATCTATGGATCCGGCGAATATCCCAGTTTTGGCGTCTTTGTGTCCAAGCCATTTCCTTCATCATTCTAGTGTTCTCCCTAAGTATCTTGTAAGATTTAGAGATCGCATCTATAACTTCCTTTTAGCCTTGCTCTTATTCCTCTTCCTTGGATTTTCAACTGGACGCTTTTGCTTGCCGACATGGCATTGAGCTCTAACTCGCCTGACTTGCCCTGATTCTGACATGTGTCTTTTCACTAATTTTTGTATGTTCCATATTGTGGGAATGAAGGATCTCATCTCGCCATTAGTGGTGATGGTTTAGGAATTTTAGGAGATGAACAGTTAATACCCTCCATTTCACACCATAAAATTCTGCAATGGCAGACACTATATATCTCATTCCTAGATTGTTGCTCCTCTTGTGCGGTGTCGCAATAATGGAATTCATCACATGTGTGGATATGCAGACTAAAATACTATGGTCCATTCACCGCAACATAAAAAGTTCCTTTTTGGAACACTTATTGGTTTCGATTTTGTCAAAAACTAGCTGACACATAAATTTGGATAGCAACAAGTGTTCATAGGACCTTATGATGTTGTTATGAGCATTCTTGGCATGAAATTGTTTAATTCCAGTAAGCTTGTTCCAGTATTGAGGAGGACAAAAATCTTCACGACTATCGATGATTGAGGACTCGGGGAATCCACGCATCTCGCATATGATTTCTACATTTAATTCATAGGCTCGTCCTCCCAACCTAAACCACAATTCTTGGGATTATTAAGGTCATAAGTCAAGGAAGTGAAAAATTCTAGTGTGAGCTCCTGATAGAATGGAAATTGGAATCTATTAATTGGGCCCACTAATCCTCTCAGCTAGGTTTTTTACTCACTCACGCAACTCTAGCCTATCAAGTGTGTCAAAATCAAAGTACTTGTGAACAACAATTTGTCTAGCACTGACGGATCAGAAACAAGTACCTTCCTCCTCTGTATAGATTTGAAAAGGCATACTAAAGCCTGCTGCTCGGTTTCTTCGTCCACATCCCGCAACTTACTATCGTCCATATAGCTCCTGTTGGGCTGATTGTTTAATGTGCAACATAATTGGGTAGAATGTGGAAGAAAATTGGAAGGTTGAAATTTTTAGAGAGATTTGAGAGCTTTTGTGGCTTTGAAGTATAGAGAGATAAAGTTAAAATGAAAGTGAATGTAAATGTGAAGTTAGAACTGAATATATAAGTGGTTAAAAGGGTAAAATGGTAAAAAATTTAAAGAATTTGTGCCCCCTTTATTACTGCCCAGCAACTTCCCACGCTTCATTATTTGTTTTCTCTTTTGTTCTTCCTCCAATCTTTTCAATTTCACTTCTTGATTCTTTTGTAGCCCTTTTTTACCTCTCTTTACTTACTTGCTCAGTCTATCCACATTATTTCAAAATCCTATTTATTTTTTATTTTATTCAAAACAAAAATAATCCTAATTACATAATTCAAACATTCTAGCTAAACAATCAAAGAACTACTTTTCCATAGGTTGCTTCCCATGCAACACTTTTTTAAACGTTAGTAGCTTGACGCTCTATCCTTGAAAACTCAACCGGGATCAATGAGGAGTGGATTGCCTCCACCCTTTTCATTCAATATAAGTTTTGTAGCCTGTAAGTAAGCTATAAATTGAAAAATAATCAGAAGGACAATGTTAATAACATTATGAAAATCTATTAGGCTCAATAATGTTCTTTTTTCAATTAAACTGTCAACAATACAGGGAAAAATAAAACTCCCTGACTCTCCTATTGAATCCAACAGTTTGTTGCTCTCTTTCTTCCTTAATCACCTTCGTCTCCTCTACTTCTTCCACTTCACGAACATAGACTATCATAGCTTCTTCAAACTTGATGGCTGTTGTTCATCATACGATTCGAACACATCAATTATCTTGAATGAGCTACTATCCTTTAGATTCTTAAATGCGTCGTTTATATTGAATGTCACTTGGTCATCATTAATCTGAAAGATAAGGTTCTCATTATGGACATCTACCTAATATTTTTTGATGTTTAAATATGGTATATCAAGGACTGGGGAATAAAAGTGAGGGTTGGAATTCTTTTCTTCATCCTCTTCTTCCATTTCTTAGTCTTCTCTAAGGCCAGGTCTAGCTTGATTTCTCACTAGTTCTTCTAGCTCTACCCCATTCCTAAGTGTGATAGCTTAAAATGGATTTATTGAATTCATTCTTATGCTGCGCAGATAGTTTTCCACACTTTGCCTACAAAATTCCCTAGAAAGCTAGCCTATTCGAATTTCTAGATTGTGAATAGAAGAGGCATGATCTTCTGTTGCTTGCTCAAACTTCTCTTCCAATCTCTTCTGGTTCTCTTCCATATCCGTGAGCTTATCCATGATTTTGTCAAGCTTGAAATCCCATAAACTAGATTCATCATGTTGGAATTCAAATAGGTCTTGATGTCCCAAGTGAGCACTTGCATTGTTAGACCAACAAAAATCTTGGTGGTTTTACCACCCTAAAGTGTATGGGTTCAAATAAGGATGATGATTTCCCTAACCAGATTGGGGCTTATTGAATTTCACATACGTCCCTTGCTCTTTATAATATACCTCCTCTATGATCATTCTTGTTATCTCTTATCAGCGTTCAACTCTTCAGATGTCTCATTCTCACTCTAAGATGTCTCTATATTTAAAAACAAAATATAATGGAAAAGCCTTAGACTAAGAACTAAACTAATCACCTCCCTGATAATGGTGTCAAAAACTTGATCACAAGGTTACATATGCTAAGTTTTAATATTTATAACCTCGATATTTCCATACGCGCACGGGTCGTTCGTGTAATACCTAAGGTGTCGATCCCTTGAGGAGGGTTAATCTAATCCTAAATCTAAAGCTTGACTAAATTTCACAATACATCAAAATAAACAACTAATGTAGAAATTAACCAATCAAGCAATCAATATCAATAATTGAACTCATAAGATATAAACAAAATAGAAAATTTGCACAACCTAATCCAAAATCAACCTAGAAACTACTAATTGAGAGAAAGGGGGTTTTTTCAATTATGCAATTATCAAATTACTGGGTCTAGACGGTCCTATGGTGGATTACTCTCTCTTGAGTTATAATCTTTAACCTTAATTTATAATACTTAAATTAAATTATGGAATTGTAATCTCTCACTTTCCAATTTACCCAAAACCTAAATTAGTTCTGAATTTGTCTAATAACCTCCCTGAAACCTATGCTTAATCTCTCGTTACACGATTTCACCAGTTTGATTCAATTCTTATCTATCAAATTACCTAACTCTCGTTAGCCCAATTTGATGATATTCACTCTACTCACCCTCTCAGCTTATTACCAAATTATTAAGCATAGAAAATGAATCACACATAACTCAAGTAAAATATAATAAATCAAACTTCATTAATCTCAAGAATTAAAATCCTGAAGGTGAGTTTAGAAAAAAAATGACATTCAAAAAAAACTATTCTCAATCATTATCCCAATTCTATACATCAATAAAATTGAAATAAAAACAGAAAATAGTGTCTGAATGAACTTGTGGTGGCAGCGACTACAGGAAACCACTTTTTTCAGGAAATACTTCCCGTCAATCTTCTTCTCTATGTCTCTCTTCCTTCGTCTCCCTCCTTAAATCTCTAGATATACTCTCTAGGTTTTTGGAATTCACTGATGCAAAAAAGCTACTCTTCTGTTCTTTAATGTTCTGTTTATATTTTAGAATCCCTAGGATTGATTCGAGGTTGAAACAATCCAAAAAGTCCACGAAACTTGGCATTTTATCTATTTTCGTGTCCACCCAATGTAGGCCACGATCGTGGCCATCGTCTAACCCTCTTTGTCATAATCATGGCCCAAAGTGCACGATTGTGGCCTGGTTCAGAACTCTTTGTCACGATCGTGACCAAAAGTGCATGGTCGTGGCCTGGGTCCTGTCAGCTTGCCTCTTTCTGTGACGATCATGGCCTATTGTACCACGATCATGGGCTGTGCTTTTAGCTAGAAACTCTTTGAAACTTCTCTGTTCTTCATTGTTTACCCTGAAAAACTAACAAACACATCAGGGTACCTTAAAAATGTGACATTTAAGTTAAAAGACTCATACTAACCTATAAAAACTCTTAAACACATAAACTAACACAATTAAAACATAAATACACATCAAACACTCAAATTAACACTAAATACCTAATAAGTTGAACCCTAAAACACAATGTGTAACATCCCATTATACTATGATTAGGGTTAGAACCCTAAGATACTAAATATGAGAGTTTACTAAGATTTTAGAATTGCATTTCATGGATCATATGGCATACACATACATGTGAATAATGTTGTCACTCATGAAAATAATTGTACATGCATTCGTTGAAATTTTCTGGGTATAAGTGATTTTTAATGTGATTAAAGTGTGAATGATGGATTAATTGTTTTGAAAATTGAATTGGTGTGTATTATAATTATTTTCGTATTTTTTGAGACATTTCAGGTATTTTGGAAATTTCTAAATATTTGGAGTATTTTAGACTAAGAAAAATGTAGAAATAAAAGACAAATAGAAGTGTGACAAATGGACTAGTGAATGTGTGAATATTGGACAAATTACTATGTGACAAGTGGAGCAATAGCTAAGCGACATTTGGTAGATTCATATGATGACAAGTGTAGGACATGTATTGGAGACAAGTGTCAAGACACAAATGAGACACCAAGTCATGTTTTTTTTTTGTTAGGCAAGGAAGATTTCTATAGCTCCGTTCTTTTGTTTCACCGAAATCATCTTAACCTTTCTTCTTGCTTTGCCATCACCGAAACACCATTTTTGCTCATTTTTGTGTTTTGGCTTTTGGTTAATTCATCAATGTGACACCTTGAAAAGAAACCACTTCAGACCATATGTTGTCTTTCTATTCTTGTCTATCCACCGAAATCTCTTCTAATCCCTCTAAAATACTGGAATTTTTCTAAAGCAAGTAAGTTATGCTTTAAGTTTTATAGTAGTGTAAATGATTTTTAATGATGATTTCATGTTTGAAAATGGATGCATACGTGAATGGGGTAGCAAGATGAATGGATGCATGTATGAGTGGTATAGGAAGAAGCAATTTTTGAGATATAAGTAAAGTGATGAAGGAGTTAAATTGGTAGAAAATCTGTTGAAAGTGTATAAAGGATTATGATAATTGAAGTTAAATGAAGATTAGTGAAGTGCAAAAAATGTGATATGTACAAGTATGAATTAGGTTATGTTTTTTTGTTGTGATTATTCATAAACTTATGAATTGTGTATAGAGATTGCTGAACTGAAAATTGAGGTATAACAAAATCATCAACGTGAAAGAATAGAAAAATGATAGAGAAGTAATAGATTGGTAATGAATTGTGATGGAGTATGTTATCTGCAGTGTTTTACTAAACATATATCTATATTTTGGCCATAACTTGATCTGTGAATATACAAATTGGATGAATTTTGATCTAGAGTAAACCAGAGACATATAGATACATATTTCAAATTTGGTTAGGTTTGAAGTTGAATTCTATCCTTAAGAACCTTGAAATTTGGTTTGAAGTTAAGAATTGAGTTCTGTAGAGGTATGAGAACACCATGTGGTATTTTGATTATCACTTGCATGATACTGAACCAAAATGTATGAATTTAATGTCATTATAAACTTAAGACATAGAGGAACATTTGATTAGCAGAAAGTGTTACCTAAAAACTTCTTTTTCTAAGTCAAAAATGTCAAGAAATGAGGAAGAAAAAGAAAAACACAACAGGGCGCGATCGTGCATCTACACGATCGTGACCATTGCTGAGAAGGAAGGAAGTTACAATCTGTGCGCCTGCACGATTGCAACTTTTTTGAAAAATGAGGAACCGAGATGTTATATCAAAGGGTGTTTGTTTCGATATTTTTCAACCTAATTCAAGTAAGGATGTTACCATATAAGGTATGTAGGTTTAAATAAGAAATTAAATGAATATAGTTGATATTGAATGAGGGGATTAAAGTGAGTAAAAAGTATTAGAGATTAGAGAATCTTTGGAAGATGTTGTAATTTCTTACAAAGTGTATTAAGAAACATACCTGGAAAGTTGTCATTCAACATGCATAATACATGATACATTCATGAATGTACTTATAATTGACTATTTATCTAAATGTGTAAATTTTGTATATGATTGCATTTTATAGAAGAACACATTAAGCGACCACTTCCAAACATTGCTGTAACTTCAAGGCAATAAGTTGAAAGGAGCAATTGTGAGTAACCTAAAATGGTCTCAACGTGATTGTTTGTGAAATTGTCTACTGAATTAATGTGATGTGTATGTACTGAATTTTGGACATTCAATGTTTGAGGCATTTGATACATGATTAGAACATTGGAAGTGCTACTTGAATGTGAATGTGATTTACTAAATGATTCTTAACTATTATGTTGAGAGCTGGACTAAAAGTCTGATGATAAATTAGAACAAGAAAGAATGTGAATGTGACAAAAATGAATACGCATGGTGCATTTTATTACATGAATTCATGAAATATAAAGGCAGTTGTGATTGGAGTCGCCAGTAAAAAAGAGCTTAAAGCTCAGACATTTATGGTAACAACCTATGACTCGATGTGTATAAAGAGCCCTGTATCCTTAACAGATAAGGGATAGTATGATAGAGCCTGGTATCCACAACGGATACAAGATAGTGAAAAAGGCACTCAGTCAGAACAACGTAATTAAATAAAGTTGAGTCTCATAAGCATTGCATATATATATGATATGAATAAATTGAATGACTGCAATGCTCTAAGTAATTTTATTGTATGATATGTGTGATTGATTATCGATGATTATAATATGAAAAATTACAATGGAATGATGATTTGTATGGATTCTAAAATGTGTTCTATGTGAACAAAGAGTTTTTTGATATTAAATGACGAAAATTGAGATGATGTGGATTATGTGATGACATAAATTGTGTGTTGCATGACAAGAGTGAACCATCGAGGATGGTTACTCAACTGAGTTCGCAAAACTTAACTAAATTGCAACGTTGATATTTTCAAGTTTGAGAGAGCGACGACCTAGCTTCTAAGACTAATTATAAGAGATTTTGCACAGCTTTTGGATAGAGAACATGGCTCAAAGGTCTGTCAGTTGGGACTGACGAATTAGTTTAATTTTTATTTAATTCCTCATATATGTAGCATACTTTATAGACAGAGCTACAACTCTGATAGGCTGACATTGTACAAGCATGGATGATGGTTGTAATGCTACATTGTAAATATGGTTTATGAAATGATATGAGGAAATTTTTGTTTTAAATATTGTGTTAATTATGAAGTAGTTATGATGCCATGCTATATAGTGAAAGTGTAATAGTTAGCACACCATTTCTATCGGGTATGTGCACGTGCATTCGAAGGGCATACGAACACATGTCAAATAGGGGTGGGGTGCTACATAATGCATATCACAACTATCATCAGCACTAGTGTTACAACCACCAGATTGAAGCTTGCCATTCTATTTGACGTGCGATGCTAGCGATTACGTAATTGGGTGTGTTCTAGGCCAGCGTAAGGATAAGAAGTTACATACTATTCACTACACCAGTAGGACTTTGATGGATTCTCAGATTAATTATAACACGATAGAAAAAGAACTATTAGCTGTAATTTTTCTTGCGATAAATTTCGTTTTTACTTTGTTCAAAATTGATTGTATATACAAATCATACAATCCTGAAGTACCTTTTTGCTAAAAGGAATGTCAATCCTCGATTGATTAGGTGGATCCTGCTCCTACAAGAATTTGATATCATGATCAAGGATAAAAGGAGAAGAAAATTTCATTGCTAATCACCTGCCAAGATTGGAAGGAAGGGAATCAAGCTTATAATAAGAAATCAATGAGTAATTCCCTGATGAGATGTTACTCTTGGTACAAGAATCAAACCATCCCTAGTATGCTGACATTGCAAATTACATTACAAGTGGTATTCGTCACCCTAATTTAACCTACCAACAGCAGGTAAACTTTAAACAAGATTGTAAGCAATACATGTAGGAAGATCCACCTCTTTACAAAAATTGTGCAGATGGACAGATTCAGAGATTTAGTCCTAATAATAAAATTAATTTTATTTTAACTCACAATCATAATTTTCTTATGCAGGACATTATAGAACCAATAGGACAGCCACAAGGGTATTAGATTGTGGATTTTATTAGCCAAAATTATTTATGGACACACAACATTGGGTGAAGAAGTTTGACAGGTGCCAAAGAATTGGGAACATATTGAAAAGGGAAGAGATGCCAATGTCTTCGATGCTGGAGCTTGAAGTCTTTGATGTTTAGTGTCTAGATTTTATGGGACCATTTCTGTCCTCTTACAAAACAAATATATTTTGGTAAGTGTTAATAATGTATCGAAGTGGGTTAAGGTGATGGCGACACCAACAAATGATAGTAGAGTGGTGCAGAGGTTTCTAAAAAAGATTATCAATAGATTTGGTGTGTCACAAGTGATTAATAGTGATGTAGGTACCCACTTTCGCATAATCTAGTTGAAGCATTATTGAAAAGATATGGAATACAATGCAAGATAGCTACACCTTACCACCCCCAGACCAGCAGTCAAGTAGAGGTTGTGAACAAAGAATTAAAGAAACTCTTACAAAAGACTGTCAACAGTTCTAAGAATGATTGGGTAATCAAATAAGATGATGTAGCAAGGGCTTATAGGAAAGCTTTTAAACTAATATTGGGACAATGACTTACAAGTTGATTTATGGGAAAGCTTGTCACTTACTTGTGGAACTTGAGCATAAGGCCTACTGGGCTATCAAGGCCATAAATTAGGATTAGAAGGCAGCTGGAGAAAAGAGGAAATTGCATTTAAAGGAGTTGGACCAATTAAGACTACAAGTTTATGATAATGCCAGGTTCTACAAGGAAAAGGTAAGAGGTGGCATGAAGCACACATCAAGAAAATGAAGTTCCTTACAGGTGATATGGTTTTACTCTTCAACTTTAGACTCCAATTGTTTCCTGAAAAGTTAAAATCTAGATGGAGTAGACCTTTCATAGTAATTAATGCATTCCCAGTGGAGTTGCAAAACGAACATAGAGAAACTTTTAGGGTGAATGGCCACCGTTGCAAGCACTATTATAGAGGACAAGTGCCTATCGAGTGAGAAATAATATTTCTCAGACCCCTCCCATGACCAGAGAGTGATCAATGTCTTGCTAGTGACTTTAAAAACTACCCATAGGTTTTTTTTTGTTTATGTTTGTTGGAAGTTTGTGTTTATATTTTATTTATGTTAGTTTTTGTTTTCTTTGATACAGGAAAAGAAAAAGTAAAGTGTGAGCTGTGAGGAATATGCGAGCCACCATCAACACGATCCTTAATACTAATACCAACAAGCTTTCTCATGCCTCTTTATTTATTCATTTATGATTTTTTGTGTATATTATGGTGGTTGTTATTTGTTGTGTATCGCTTTCACACACTGAGAACAATGTGTTGTTCAAGTGTGGGAAAGTGGTATGCAATTTGCATTGAATATTACATGTCTTATTTAACTCCCCAATTTTGTTTACATGTTTTGCATGATTTTCATGTTTTTATGTATTGTGTGACTGTGTAGATGATTAGCAGTTGGAATTTTATATGAATTAACTTAATTTTGAACAATGTTGTTAAACTCGTTATATGTGTTAACTTGGGAAGTTAGATTATAAGTAGTTTTAACATTAACATGTGTGTTGATTAGCATAGGACATTTGGTTTTACACTTAATATTGCTAATTCACATGTAGTTACCGTTAGAAGCCATTAAATTAGGAAGTAGGTAAAAAAAGAAAAAGAAAAAAGTTTGTGTTAACAACTATTCCGCTGACCCAAAAAGGGTTAAGAATAGAGCTAGTAGCCAGTTGTAAGTTGTGATCTAGTTGAGTAACCGAGGGCATTCATCATAAATTTGTGTCTTCATGTCAAAAGATTAGAATGACATTCTAACTAAGCCATCTTAATAAATAAAAAAGATGGCCTAGTTGAGTAACTGAGGGCTTTCATCACCAATGTTTGTCATCTAGTCAAAAAACTAAGTCAATGTTATAAAAATGAAAAAAAAAGTGTCTGTAATAAAAACCTACTAATCTGATAAATTAGCTAAAAATTTTCATGAAAGGATAACTTAGATAGTTAACAATTTAAATGATCGATAATTGTAAATGCATGTCTATAAGTGACATAGGTTTAAAATTGAATTATTTATACCTTGATCGATGTGTATGCTTATATTAAAGTACTTAGGCATAACAGAATCAGTCAATACACTAAACTTGTTATATAACCATTATTTATGATTAAGTTGATTACATAACATTCAGAGATGGTATAAATCAATTTTGACATTGTATGCGTGTATGTTTTTGTGTGTTTGTGCTCTTCAGATTATTTTTGTGTTTGATTTTTCTTGAGGACAAGCAAAAGTTTAAGTGTGGGGGAGTTGAAAGGTGGCATTTGTGCATACCTTTCTTAGGATAATTTTTTAGTTATTCATGATAAATTGATTCTTGTTAACTTGTTTAGCTTATTTTTTGTCTTAGTTTCATATAATTACATGAATGTGTGTTAATTAGGTCTTTAAGATTAGGTTTTGCATGAATTTTGCATGGCATTAGGTTTTGCATGAATTCTGCATGGCATTGTTGCATGTCTTTTTCTTACATTAATATTGGCATGAATTGGATGTGTTTTGGGCATGATTAATTGATTAATTTTGTTGTTAACCAATAGGTTTGAAGGTGGTTTTGAGGGATGGAAGGATAGAAGAACCAAAGAGAAAGCAAGTGATATACCCAAAGGAAAGCTGGAATTTTCCTCAGCCGACCCATCACCAACGTTAAGCTTCCGTAAGGTACAATTCTTATTGGATGTTTTTAGTTTTTCATACAAAATAAATTCAAGAAATTAATATTCAAATTGGTGAAATAATGGCCCAATTTCGATAAGAAATAAATAATATATCACGGAATGAAGTCAAGATAGAAAACAGAGTTTTCTGGAAAATTCTAGTTGGCAACTTCCTCCTTCCTACTTCGTTGTAAGCATTAAATGGGGTATAAAAACTCAATTTTAAACCCTAGAAAAGAGAATATCGTGCAAGAAATCCAAGGGAGAGAGAAGAATGCATTTTTGAGAAAAAAAAACAAGAGAAATTAAGGAGGAATCAAAGGATTTCAAAGAGACACAAAGCTGCCACTGTAGAATTCCAGCTTTGCTCTTCAACATATAAGCCTTCCTTCTTCTCTTTTCTTTCTTCTTTATTGTATTTTTTTGAATCATAAGGATGTATGGATATGTTATGAACATGTTGGATGAGATTTTGATGCATTTCTAAGTAGTTATTAGGGTTGTTATTGGCTAAACTATGTAGTACCTCACTTTATTCAATGTTATGGTGTGTTTGATGTTGTTTGATATTTATGGTATATGGTTGTCCATACTTATCTCACATAGAGATATGGAGTTAAGAAATATGTTATTAAGTGCCATGATAGTGGGCTTACACCAATAATTCTCCATATATCAAGTTACCTTGCCACTTGGAGAGAGATCTTGAATGGAGATATGATTCTCCAAAATTTTGTTCATATCCTTTTAATGGTTAAGTGAAAAATGGGAAGTAAGAGCTTAAATAATTCATCTACTTAATTAAAAAGGACTTATTTGGTTCAAGTAATGAAAGTGAAAGAACCAGGACACTATGAAATTTTTGACTAAATATAATGAACATTGCTAAAGTGAGAGAATATATAGTTAGGTAATGACAATTCTAATTTGTTAAATTGATACTTTGATTCACCATTTTATAAATTTATGTTCTTACTTTTGTGGTACCCCTAAATTGTGTATGTATGATTTTTAATTTTTATATTTTTATCTTTCAAATTTAATTATTTGAGTTTCCTGAACAAAATAAAATTAACATCATTTCGGTGACTAACCAATCCCTGTGGGACGATACCTATCTAACTTCAATTTCCGATCTGTATACTTGTAGGATAAGAGGTTTTAATTTAAAATTTGGAAAATTACCTATCAATGATTTTTTTTAATGTTGAGAATTATATTTTTATGATTGCTTGTGATATGGACCGAAGGTCCCATTCCAGAAGTTGAGTTGGTACATTGATGTGTGTTTAATTGATTATGAATTTATTCCACAACACTTAGTCATTGTTGCTAAAAAAATGCTTAGGATACTCATTTTAGTTCATATTTGATTTTAGGCATAATTCAGAAACGAAGTAGCTTAAGTAAGTCCAAAGCATTATAATTGAGCCATTTTTCAAAGGATCACACTCACTTGTCTTCATGGAACAAGAAGAATAAGATTAGAGCAAGAAGAAGACAAGAAAATTCTAAGAAAGATGAGATATATGTTGGAAATACAAAGAAGATTATTAAGTCATAAGATGTTCATGACCATGCATGAGGTTGCATGGGTGTGAGTCACTATCTCATGCCCATGCAACACTTCTCATGGCTGTGAGATGGTGTACCACCACTGTGACAAGTATGTCATGGCTGTGACATACTACTTACACCCATAAAACACACACTCACAGATGTGAGGCTATGCCAACTCACTTGAACCCTACTTTTTAGTATAAAATCGTCATTTTTGTGGCAGAAAAAGGTTATGAAAGGTTTTGGTGTTTAAGAGAAAAGTGAAGCTTTATGGGAAGATGAGAAGAAGGGGCAAAGCTTTCAATTGTGAGAGACCCATGGAGAGCTAGCTTCTCGACATCAGTTCAGAGGTGACATCGACACCAACGAACAAGATTAGGTGTATTTCCCACTGAGTTTGTTGTTATTTCTCTTCTTAGGGATTGATTGTGTTATCCTATGTCTAATGTTTGGTTCTTGTGTGAGAATGATTGCATGCTCTATTTGATTCTTTTTATGTAAGAACCCATTGCTAGAAGTTCAATATAATTCATAATTGTTATATTTGAGATTTATTTGTAGTGACTAATGGTTCGTAATCATTAGGGATAACATAATCTAGGTTAAATGACCAGAGCTTGTGTGGTTGTTGCCTTGATCAATCTATTTTCCTAATTCGTAATGCAGCTTTCCAATTAAATCTAGATAGTTTGTTCTAGGTTATTTAATGGCTAGGTTTAATTAACGAGCATCTCTTAACTAAACACACACAACAAGAAAATTACAAATTACCGATGGACATAAGACTGTAGTAAACTAGCAACAAAAATTGATTTTTTGTCAATAATATTGTTAGAAATTTTATATTTTGTGATGGATAAAATATCCGTCTGTAAAGGTGGAGGGAAATTATCTCAGGAATTTTACCAACAGAATGTAGCGACTGAAGAGCGATGTCTGTCAGTAAAATAGGTGGCAATGGTTGGCGGCAAATATAAAGGTCAAGGTGTACATCGTTATGTCGATAAAATTGATGTTTTTAATAAAAAGAAAAGACATCATTTGGTTTAACACCAAACAACGTCATTTTTGTTTACCCTTAAACCTACTTGATAAGTGCATCGTAACGTTAGTCAAAATCAAATAACTAGACAACTACTGTAGCAGTGGTGAGTCTAGGTCGATCCTACAAGGAGTATTCAGTTAGCTTATGAAATGAAATTAATTGATGTTTAGGTAATGGGGGCTTTTGGATTTAATAAGAAAATGAAATAAAATAAAATAAACCTAATGAAAACAAATTAAAGAAAAATGTGAAAATGTTAAAATTGGGAAATTCGGTAGGGATTCGGTTCTTTGGTTCAATCTCGACTTACTCCCTAATTAAGCATAATTCATTGATTTGTTGTCCTTTTATCTCTCTTAACACTTATTAGTCGTAGATTAACAATATGCTCTGTTAATCTCGATTTTTCCTTAGATCCTAGTTAATTACGAAGCACTCGTTAAGTAACCCTAGCTATCGAGAAACTAGAATAAGCTCTCTAAGTTTATCTGGACAACTGCCATATGAATCAGAAAAACATACCAATCTAGGTAATAATCACACAAGGTCGGATTATTTAAGCTATTCCATGTTATCTCTAATGATTCGAAACCATTAGTTTCTACACATGAATTGGGAAAACAACGATTACTTATTGTATTCGATTCTAACACTGGGTTTTCATGAAAAATGATTCAATAGACCATTAAAATTATCATCATTCAAATACCCAATCAATCTATTGAAGTTAACATAATCAATTTCTAATGAGAGAGAAAATAACAAAATAATAAAGAAATGCTTAACTTGGGTTGTCGGTGTCGATATCGCCTTCGAACTGGCATCGGGAACTTAGCCTTTTATGGATCTCTCAAGAAAAAGTTTCAGCCCTATAAAAATTTCCCTATTCGAAGACCTCTTGTAGTGCCTCCACTCTTTTGATGTGACAAATAAACAAATTGGGTCATGCATACTATTCACGTCTCCAACTTCCAGCTACTACATGCATTTTGCTCCCTTGTTATTTCTTCATTTTTTTCAACAAGCACTTTTAATTATTCTTCTTTTTTATTTTGATTTTTTTTAATCTTCTTGTCTTTTAATTTTATTCTTCTTACTCCATGAAGACACGTGAAAATTAATCTTCAGAAAAAAGACCCAAATGTAGTACTTTCGACTCACTTTAATTTCTTTGCTTATAAATTGTACCTAAAATCATATATGAATTGAAGTATCTTAAGCATTTTCATATCATTAATTGCTAAGTGTAAATGATTAAATGTATCAACAATTAAACACATATCAATTTCCCCTACAGTTAGCTTTTGGCCGTCCTCGGGCAAAACATACAAGTTAAGCTCAAAGACCCAAAATATTTACTCAATTCCTATATTTTCGAAGACAATATAATCATAACCATAGATGAATGACTTTCAAAACTCATAGCAAGAATTCAACATTCAATGCTTCTACTCATGATCAATCAACAAGCATCATCTTTAGAAAACGAGCAATCTAATGGTAGACCCGAAAAATGTGTTTAAGTAAAATATATCTATAGGTACACTCAACACCATTCATGATCATGACAATCCATAACTTTGCATATCATTTCATTTCTCCACCACTATAATTCATATGAAAAATCATGAATCAAAAGACTTTTCATTGTTGTAATGTGGGTAAAGATAAAGTGAGATGTATTTATGTCAAGTAACTTGAAAGCCATTAAGCTAGTGAAACAAAGCAACACTCAATGTGACATCAAGTGCATAAGATAACACTCATAAAAAACTAGGTACCATCAGCTACGATGAATGCAACATTTATATTTCAAAACTCATTTCAGCTCTCACACATAAACCACATGATGCATATACCAATCTGAAAGAATCACTGATACAATTTATGTCAACAATAAATTGAAACCATAAGAGTGAACTTTGCAAGCCAACACCTACCAATATACTCAAATAACACATTCATTACAACTCTAGGAAGATGCCTTGATTATGAATAACTTTGCAAACTCATATGCATCTCTTCCTTGATAAATTTATTTTTTTAAAATTTTCATTTTTCTTCTTTCTTTCTTTTTAATTTTATTTTCTTTTCTCTTTTTTTTTGCTTTTCTCTTTTCATTATTTCTTTTTCTTATAAAAATTAAAATAAACTACATCAACATGGGAATTTCAACGATAAGACATAGCAAAACACACCCACATTAATCAACACTCATATGTACAACCCCCACACTTACACTTTTGTACATCCACAAACTCACCAATCACAAATGTTCCACTAGCTTTATGGCTTGGGTAGGACATTCAGTTAAGTATAAAGCATGTAATATGGTTGATACAAAAAGAAAGATATAAAGCTCAAAGGGGGTTAATAAGGGAAAAATCATATCAATAGGGTAGCTGTTTGGCTAATGTAGTTTAGAAAAACAAAGAATGCCTAATCATTTCCATGTTAATGCATGTGATAAAAATATGAACTCAAATAGAAATTCAAGGCAAAACTAGGATGTACATGCCATGAAGGTCACACATTATCAAAAGACAATGAGACTGATATGAATATGTTAGTCAAATAAGGCTCAACATCTCACCAGCTTTATCCACCACTAGTTACTACTCTTCTAAAGATAATGTTTATCGACAAAACACAAGAATAAAAATACATGCTAAAATTTCTATAAAATTCTCTAGTCAATTTACACTTTAATCATGAGTGTATAATCCCAGAAGCGACATAAAATGAGAAATTGTTTGTTTTATTCTTTCTCTCATATTGATTGAAAAATTAAAACAAGCAAGAAACAAACCAACAAAGAACACTCATACATATAAAAAGAAATGCAAAAATGTAAAGAAAAGAAATTTACTTCCCTTGGGTTGCCTCCCAAGAAGTGCCTTGATTTAGGGTTGCCGGCTGGACTCCTTTTTCTCCTCACGTGACAAAATTATGGTCTTCTGATGGCACATGTGGTCCTTCAATGTGAGGTTCTTCAGGATAGGGTCTTGGTTAATAATCGTTCCCATTTAGCTCCTTCCCAATCCTAAAACTTTCAATCTCGACTGAGTCCACACATTCAAGAAATATTTCAGACATCTCTTCACCTATTTCTTCCTCGTTTAGTTCCTTCAATCTGCTATGGAAAGATGAAGAGTTAGTTTCAAAAATAATCATAGACCCAATACTTGCCTCCGAGCTAAATGATATGTCCTTTTCAGTTTTGAGCTCTTTTTCAACTTCTTCTTCTTCACAAGCAATTCCTTGAGCACTACACTCAAGGTTCACAAACTCCTCTTCACTACGTAAGGTTTCCGGGCTGATATCCATTGGGTACTCCACAGGCTGATATGGTTGCGTCTCTTTGCTTTGTGTTGCTAGGCGGTTAATAGCTTCCATTAATGGATCCGCCTAGCTTGTCAAGTTATGGATTCTATAACTTGTTTCCTACTAGAATTGCAAAGTGTTAGCAATATACACATTAAGTAATTCTTCCAATGATGTATTTGATTCTTGATAGGAAGCTTCTAGTATGTACAAGAATTGTTGTGCTTCCTGCAAACTATCATAGAAGTAATTCGACTGATTATCTTATTAGTAACAAAAGTTAGGTCGATCAGTCCAAACATTGTTATAGGAATGAGAATATGAATTAAAGAAAAATTAATCCCATCCATGTTAAATTTAATTTTTAAATTTTTTCATAAAAATGAAACAAAAAATGAAAAGATTATGAAATAACTGAAAAGAAACCAATTACAAACAAATATATACAAAACACTAATTAAAATCATTAAAAAAACTAAACATCGCACTTCCAGGCAACAGTGCCAAAATTGACAGGTGCACTATAACGCTAGTCAAAATAAAATAACTAGACTACTACTGTAGCAGTGATGAGTCTAGGTCGATCCCACAGGGAGTGTTCAGTTAGCTTATGAAATGAAATTAATTGATGTTTAGGTAATGGGGGTTTTGGATTTAATAAGAAACTAAAATAAAATAAACCTAATGAAAATAAATTAAAGAAAACATGCAAAACATGATAAAATTGGGGAACTCGGTAGGGATTCAGTTCTTTATTTCAATCTCAGCCTACACCCTAATTAAGCATAATTCATTGATTTGTTGTTCTTTTATCTCTCTTAGTAATTATTGGTCATAGATTAACAACAAGCTTTGTCAATCCTGATTTTTCCTTAGATCTTAGTTAATTACGAAGTGCTCGTTAATTAACCCTAGCTATCGACAAACCTAGAATAAACTCTCTAAGTTAATCCAGACAATTGCCTTATGAATCAGAAAAATAAACTAATCTAGGTAATAATCACACAATCTTGGATTATTTAACCTATGTTATGTTATCTCTAATGATTCGGAACCAGTAGTTGCTACACATAAATTAGGAATATAATGATTATGTATTGCATTCGATTATAGCAATGGGTTTTCATGAAAAAAAATTCAATAGAGCATTAAAATGATCATCATTCAAATACCTAATTAATCCATGCAAGATAACATAATCAATTTCTAATGAGAGAAAGAAACAACAAAACAATAAAAAAAATGCCTAACCTGAGTCATTAGTGTCCATATCGCCTTCAAACCGATGTCAGGAACTTAGCCTTCTATAGATCTCCAAAGAAAAAGCTTCAGCCCAACAAAAATTTCCCCAACTAAAGACCCCTTGTAGCGCCTCCACACTTCTATTTTCTCTCCTAGCTATTGTTTATGTGATGTGACAAATCAAAATGTTGGATCAAGCATATCAATCACTCCTTCACTCCTCTCCCGTAAGCTCTCTTCTACTATTTTGTTTCACGCCACTGTTATGTTCTCTCCTCACTATTTACTATTCACATTTTATTCACACCTCCAAAAATGTCCTTTTACACTGCGTTTTGGCTGTACATTTGCATTTCTTCTCTTTTGTCCAACCTGCTGCCTTGTGTTTTCTTCCTTTATGCTGTCGTTTTACTTAACGTGCTTTGCTCCTTGGACCCAGCATTTTGCTCTTCTCGCATGAAAAGAATGTTGCTTACATCCATGTAGTGTTGCTGGCCCGTTTTGCTCTTGGTTGTGCTGCTGTTTTGTCTTTGTTTTAATCCAACTACATGCATGTCGTTTTGTCCTTCATCTCCCAGCTACTACATGCGTTTTGCTCTCTTGTCATTTCTTCAATTTTCCAGCAAGCACTTTTAATTCTTCTTCTCCGTATTTTGATTTTTTTTCTTTTTCTTGTCTTTTAATTTTCTTCTTCTTGCTGTATGAAGACAAGTGAAAATTAATCTTCAAAAAACGGCCCAAATGTAGTACTTTCAACTCACTTTAATTTCTTTTCTTTCAAATTATACCCAAAATTACATATGAATTAAAGTGAGTATCTTAATCATTTTCGTATCATTAATCGCTAAGTGTAAATGATAAAATGTATAAACAATTAAACTTATATCACTACCTGAAACCCCCCTAGTCCATCATCTTCTTTCTTCTTTGTTTTCTGCTATTGTTGTCTATCTTCTTCGTTTTCTACTATATTGTTATCAATCTCGTCTGTCGGTTCATCCTCTTTCATTTGTGCTTCGCTCTTGTCCATTGTCCATCATCTTTAACTAAGTGAAGGTTAGTTGTTGTTAAATTTTTAAGTATTGTGTGTTATTTGAACTGTGGTTAGTGAATAATGTATTTGAACATGTTTATATTGGTGAATTATGGAAAAATACAGCGATTTTTCTGTTATTAAGAGATGAATTCGGGTTGCCTACAAATGTTCGATGAAATATTATTTAAAGATGAAATGTTCGATGAAAGGTGTTAAAGATTCCACAATTGTTATTTAGGTTTTGAAATAAACATAGTCAATTTAGAGCAAACTTACTGTTAGCTTTATGTTGAAGTTTCTGGTTTATTTAAAAGCATAAATATTATATATTAACTTATTTTTTTCAAAATTTTCGAAAGTGTCAAATTAAAAGTAAGATTGTGTTAAAACTTGATCCAATTACAAAGAGTGTATTTTTTAGAATAAGACAAAAACAATTAAATACCAACAGAGGGAGAACGATATATTCTTAGGTTGAAGACAACTTTGGCAATGCAGTTATATAGAACTAGATTTGTATGCCATTGGGTCTTTTAAGTAAATATTTTTCCAAAAAATGTAAATATTCTCCTTCCTCTTATTTTTTTAAATTATAAATTAATTAATTAATTAACTCTATTATTATTTATTTATTTTTGCCCTTTTCCTTTGGTCTTTCTAAAGTGATGTTAATCCTCTAAAATCGAAGAAAAATAACAATAAACACAAAATAACAATAAGTTTGGAATTTTAAGAAAGAGAGATTTTAATTTTAGAAAAAATAAGGCATAAAATAAAAGAAATAGATTTTTAAAATAAAATTTAAATTTTATTTTATTTTATAATGTATATCACAAAATGTATATTCTTAAAATATTGTAAGTATAGTCATCATGTCACTGAATAAAAATCTAACTCAATTTTCTAATAAAGAAGAACCTCATGAACTTTTTGTTAGGTTATGTAAATATAGTGCCCTAGAAAGCAAGTGTATTTACATATATCTTAATTTTCTTCTAGTTACAATATTGTAATGAAAATTTTTATTATTAATAAAACAAAAAAGTTTGGTTTTATTTGTATGAGCATATTATAACAAGTCATAAGATACCAAGGTTCTTTTGTAAGCAATAGACATATACATGGAGGTGTATGGGAAACGTGTATATTATTAGAATCTAAATTAATTGATTCACAGTCTAATAATCAAGCTAGTCCCTTGATTATAGTTTAGATTGTAGTGTTGCGATTTACTTCCGTGTAAGTAAAGGAGTTTATTTCAAAGGAATGATGAGTTTCAAATCATGATCATAGTTGATTATCGGTAATTGCACTATTAAATGAATCTAGAATCACGTATGTTTTTAAAGAATAAAGTAGGTCGTTACTTTAATATTAAAACATACACCTTAGCATTTGTTTATTACAAACCACAATCTTGATGAGTAGTGAACTCATGTGTGTTACAGGATATTAATCCAGTGTTCGTATGTTGGAATTATTAATTAAAACATGAATCAGCGAACATCCACTCAAATAAAGAGTTTATAGTGATATCATCACTTCTAGATATTTTATGGAGATTGGTGATTAAACTGGTGCCAGTAGTTTGATGGACTAGCTACCCATCAAGTCTTAACACCAAGATTAGATCTTGTGTGTTAATCACCATGTAGAGTGAAACAAGAGATCTAAAAGAAAAAACCAACATAAGGGTAAAATGGTAATTTTACCCTTTATTGTGTGAAGGGCTATAATATGGTTCATAATAGAGTTTGCGATTAGACATCAAATTAATAATTTTGAAACACAGTTTCTCATAATTTTAAGTAATTCAAGAGTTCAACCAATTGTCGTTAGTGGAATGACATTTGGTTAACAAATTGGAATTAATTCTAATGAGATTAAATTAATTCTGGGCTTATTAGAGCTTGAATTATTTAAGTCCAATCAGATTCCCCACTTGGCTTCTAGGAAAGTTATCAAAGAAAGCAAGAAAAATAAATGGAGGTTATCAGAAAGAAAATGAGACAATTTGGAGAGAATTGGATGAATTGGATTCAGGTCAATAAGATTGAAACAATTTAATTAAGAGTTAATTAAATTAGATCTTAAGCCTATAATTAAATGATAGGCTTACACTAATTAATTATTAATTATAAGCCCAAAGGAACATTTAATATTTGGCTGGATTTTGATTTAATTAATTACATTAATTGAATTAAAATTAAAAAAAGGAGCAAAACTGAATTCTATAAAGATGTAGAATTCAGTCATGCTTCTTCAATTATTAAATGGTTTAATAGTTTGGTTTTAAAGCATTAATGTGCAACCCTTGTTTTTACCATTCTTTTGGTTAAAGAATGTATTAATGCTTCTTCATCATTAAAATGAGTTAAAAGAGAGAAAAAGTACACCTCTTTTTTGGAATTCTAAAAAGAATGTCCATGTGTTCTATTAAAATTGATGCATGACTTTTAGCATTTATTGCTAAATAAAACATGTATGGCTTTTAATCACTCACTCTCTCCTTCCATTTTCGGTGGTAGCTACATCAATGACTTTGGTCATTAAATGAACATGTTATTTTTATAGATAATGTTTGAGGATTGTGGTGGTGGGGTCAGCATTTTGCAAAGAGAGAAACGTACATCACCTTTTGTTATTCTTTTGATTAAAGAATGAAACGGTGTTTTAATCTCTTCTCTCTCTCCCATTAACGTCCAAGTGTTGGACTTGTAAAGACAAAAAAAAATATTTCGTTTTTAGCTTTTGATGTAATTAACGTGTATGGAATTTTATCTCTCTCCAAGTTCTCCACACCATCGGCAATAGTAAAGAAAATGAGAAGGTATCATTGTTCTTCTTTGATCTAGTAGAATATAACAAAGAAAAGATCTCCAATTATTTTTCTTTTCCTTTCCCACAAAAGGATTTTGATAACTAAGTTGTCTAAGGAGAACAAGTGGTAGATCGGATTAGTTGAGGAAACAGCAACGACTAGTCAAAGCTGTAGCAAAGAGTCGGTAAAAATTTCAATCTTGTTCTTATTTTATTTATTTTCCTTATACTGTATCATTTGTGGATTAAAGCATGTTGATTTGGAGTTTACGCTTTCGCTATATTGTGATTTCGGAAAAAGTTTTTGAAATACTGTTTAGCCAAACCAAGCATGTTTTTGTTTTCAATCTAACAATTTGTATTAGAGACAGTTTTATTATGCATAATTCGGTTCCTATATGTAGCATGGGTTGGAAATTAAATTAAATTATGTATGCTGCAATTTTTTATGTGATAAAAATATATGGTGTGTATGTTTAGGTTTGCTCTTTCAGTTGTCCATAGAAAATTGATTTACCTTGTAATTTTTCTTCGGTTGGTTTGTAACAAGGAGGGTAGCCTATCATCGCCATGTTTCCTCCTTCCCTTATTTTTTCTATTTTCATTTTTTTTGTACTATACAAAATTCTATAATTTCAAAGATGGAGCAGCCATGGACCAAAGAAAAATAGGTAAATGTTTTCGATTTTTATTTTATGTTAATGACAATTTTATTTTATTAAATTATGTTAATTCTTTTTTTAAGTACTGGAATTTTTTTACTATTTATAAATCAGATTGAAAAATGCCATTAACTCATTTTTACTGAATGGGCTGGGTCGTGCGACTAAAGAGTTCGAAGCGAAAGATCCAAGTCTAAGAAGACTTTTTGGGCCTAAAGGCCTTGTAATTTTCTTTTAATTTTCTAGGATGGAAAAACAAAAGTAGCTATTTATTTCATGAGATGAATGGATGAATGGATGCAAATAATATGCGATATTATGTGAATGTATGCCATTTAAAAAATTTGCCAACCCTAAGTTTTGCCATGTTTTTATTATTTATGAGATATATAATGAAACAATATAGGATGGTTAACAAATTGCATCTAGATAAGATGGGATTAATTAAAACTTGAAGACCGCAAAAGATTGAGTGGGAGAGGATGCTTATGTGAGAGTCCACAGTCTCCATGTGATGACCCATTTGCATGTGGTGAAGTGTTACTCCCCACTGAAGTACATGAATCCTAGATCTTGCATGGTTTGGGCCTCATTGGTAGCAAATAAGACCTCCTACTGAGGCATAGTTTGCAAGTACCTTTAGTGGATGAATCAAATGGTTGCACACTCAACATGGTTTATCAATAACCTGCCCACTATAGCTCTGTTGATAAATGCATATACCAAATTATGGTGCTTCTCAAAGAGTTAGGCATGAAGATGCTTGGTAGCTTTTTGAGTGGGATGGTCATATTTTTTCTTTTAATGGATAAGATGGCCCATCGTCACTTAGTCTGTTATAGATAAGAAAAATAATTGTCGTATAAAGTTTTATTTTTTAAGTTTTGTTAAATCTATCATTATGCATACATGCATTATGATTTTATACAAAGTTCCAATAATTTTGACTAGTATGCTCATTCTTTAATAATTTATATTTTCAGTCATAACCACCACAATATGAATCCACTCATAATTCCCTTGACTAATAACAAATTGGAAAACGGAGAGAAATTTAATGTATAGAGACGTAACCTCGACATCGTTTTCTAGTATGAACGAATTTCATGGGTATTAACAAACAATGAGCCTGCACCTCCGGGTGATAAATCAACTCCTGAATAAGTCCATCAATATGAGTGATGGCAGAATACTGATAAGACTGCCAAGTGCTATATTCTAGCTTCTGTCAACGTAATGTTGCATAAGCAACTTATAGGCATGAAAAATGTCGGTGCAATGGTCCATCACCTACATAAGATGTTTGGTATGAGGACTAGGTCTGCAAGGGTGAAAGCTATCCAAACCTTTCACAATCTCAGAAAAAAGCTTGGTAAACCAGTGTAGGATTACATGCTTAAGGTAATCTCTACGTTTACTAAGGTCAAGTTTCTTAGGGCAGAAACAAATGCGAAAATGCAGATGATCATGATCATCAATAGCTTAAACTCTTCTTTTTAGCAGTTTAAGTTGGACTATGAGCTCAATACCAAGGATTACACCTTGAGTGAGTTGATGAATACCCTCCAAAATACGAAGGAGATATTAAATATCAGGGCAAAGGTGCCAGAGGCTCATATGGCATCTTTTTCTAAGCCCAGGGGTAAGGGCAAGCAAAAGAAGAAAGGCGCAAAGAAAGGGAAGGCCCAAACAGGGGTCAAGGCCTAACCCATAAAAAAGAAGGCCAAATAGGACACTAAGGGAAAGTGTTTCCACTGTGGTGAGAAGGGCCACTGGAAGAGGAATTGCACGGTCTATCTTAAGGCCCTTAACAGTAAATAAGGTATGGATCTTCTAAGTTTGTTAGGACCTAGAAATGTGGCAAATTCATCTTATTCTTAGATATTAGATTCTAGAGGCTCATATGGCATCTTCTTCTAAGCCCAAGGGTAAGGGCAAGCAAAAGAAGAAGGGTACAAAGAAAGGGAAGGCCCAAACAGGGGGTCAAAGCCTAACCCATAAAAGAGAAGGCCAAAGAGGACACTAAAGGAAAGTGTTTCCACCGTGGTAAGAAGGGCCACTAGAAGAGGAACTGCACGGTCTAACTTAAGACCTCAACAACAAACAAGGTATGGGTCTCCTAAGTTTGTTAAAAACTCGAAATGTGGCAAATTCATCTTATTCTTGGATATTAGATTTAGGAGCCACTAACTATGTTTGCAATTCTATGCAAGGGTTCCAGCAAAGGAAAAGATTGCCTAAAGGCTAGTTTCAAGTTAAGATAGCAGATGGATCCTACGTTTTAGCAAAAGCAGTGGGAGTAGTTATCTTAGACTTTCCTAATGGTTATAGGTTATATTTGGAGGATGTATATTACATCCCAATGGCCTTTAAGAACATGATTTCTATTTTTTTAATAAAATCTAGTTATTCATTATATTTTGAAAATGTTGTTTCAATATATGAGAATAAGGATTTTATTTGTATTGCAGTAATTAAATAAGGATTTCTCTTTGTAGAACCTATTACAGGCTCACTAAACACCACAGAATTAATAAAACTAAGAAAATCCAATTACTCTAGCATTTATTCAAAATATCTGTAACACTTAAGGACGGGTCATGTCAATCAGGAAAGACTTGACAAGTTAGTGAAGGATAGGATCCTTACGGGCTTGGGTAATGGTCCATTACCCAACTGTGAGTCTTATATTGAAGGAAAGATGACCAAAGCCTCATTTCCTTCCAAAGGGAAAAGATATGAATCCACGTTAGACCTGGTACACACTTATGTGCCTGGGCCCATGAATGTACAAGCTAGAGGAGGTTATGACTACTTCATAACCTTTATTGATGATTACTCTAGACATGGTTATCTGTATTTGATGCACAAAAAGAGTGAAACCTTTGAAAGGTTCAAAGAATTCAAAGCCAAAGCTGAGAAACATCTTGGCAAGCCATCAAAACAACTTCGATCAGATCGAGGTGGTGAGTACTTATCTGGAGAGTTCCAACAATTCCTAATTGACAATGGAGTTGTTTCTAACTTGTCAGCTCCCAGAACGCCACAACAGAATGGTGTAGCTGAGAAGAGGAATAGGACTCTATTGGAAATGGTAAGATCAATGATGTCCTATGCTAGCCTTCCAAAATCGTTCTAGGGATATGCTATACAAGCGGCAACTTATCTTCTTAACTTTGCTCCATCCAAATCGGTGCCTAAAACACCTAGGTAGTTGTGGACTGATCGAATGCCTTCATTAAAGAACTTGAGAACTTGGGCCTTCCCAGCCCATGTTCTAAGGCCTAAATCCACAAAGATGGAACCAAGGTCAGAAGTATGTTTGTTTGTAGGATATCTTAAAGGTACACGAGGGTACTATTTTTACAGTCCTCAGGACATGAAGGTATTTGTTTTGACAAATGCAAACTTTTTGGAGGAAGAATTTGTGAGAAATCACAAAGTAAGAAGTGAAGTAGTACTAAAGGAGTTACCTATTTCATCTGAACCAAGAGTTGACTCGAATATAGCAGAATAAAATGTCAAAGTAGATTCGAGAGTTGAATCAGAAGAGCAGCCTAAACGTCAAGTCCTGCCTAAAAGTAGTGGGAGGGTTATGAGATAAGTAAACAGGTATCTAGGTCTAGGAGAAGGCATAATTTCCATCTCAGACTAAGAAGTAATGAATTCCATTACATATACACAGGCTATGAATGATGTTGATGCAGAAAAGTGGCTCAAGGCAATGGAATTGGAAATAGATTCCATGTATGCCGACGAAGTATGAATCCTTGTAGATCTACCACCAGGTGTAAAAGCCATAGGGTGTAAATGGATCTTCAAAAGGAAGAGAGGATTTGACGAAAAGGTAGAGACCTTTAAATCTTGATTGTTAGCTAAAGGCTATACTCAAAAAGAGGGTATAGACTATGAGGAGACTTTTTCTCCGATTGCCATGCTTAAGTCCATCAGAATTCTTTTGGCCATAGCAGCCTATTTTGACTATGTAATATGGCAAATGGACGTCAAGACTGCATTTATTAATGGGGATCTTGAGGAGACCATTTATATGGCCCAACTAGAAGGATTCGTTAAGCTAGGTAATGAGCATAAGGTGTGCAAGTTGCAAAGGTCCATTTATGGACTTAAGCAGGCTTCTAGGTCTTGGAGCATTAGGTTTGATAAGGCTATCAAAACCTATGGGATCATACAAAACCTAGATGAGCCTTGTGTCTATAAAAGGATACAAGAAGGTAAGGTTACTTTCCTAATTCTGTATATAGAGGAGATTCTGCTCATTGAGAATGATGTAGGAATGTTATCTACGGTCAATGGATGGTTGAATGAATAGTTCTTAATAAAGGATTTGGGAGAGGCTAACTATGTTCTAGGGATCAAGCTTATAAAGGATCGTAAGAACAAGTAGATAGCCTTGTCTCAATTGACTTACATTGAAAACATGCTCAATAAGTTTGCCACGCAGTATTCCAAGAGGGGTTTCACACCTATTAGACATGGAATCAAACTTTCAAAGAAGCAAGCACCTAAAATCCAAGAGGAGGTCAAACGAATGTGCAACATTCCATATGCTTCGGAAGTTAGAAGTTTAATGTATGTCATGCTTTGCACTAGACCAGATATTTATTACGCAGTGGGACTGATAAGCAAATTCCAGTCCAATCCAGGAATGGAGCATTAGACTGCGGTCAAGTGCATACTGAAGTATCTTCATAGGACGAAGAACTTAATGCTTGTTTACTCTAGAAGTGACGTTAGTTCGATAGGATATATGAATTATGATTTCCAATCAGATGTTGATTCAAAGAAATCAACTTCTGATTCTATATTTATTTTAGGACGTGGAGCCATAGTATGGAGGAGTGTCAAGCAATCTTGTGTTGCTAATTTGACTATGGAGGTTGAGTATGTTGCCACTTGTGAATCAGCAAAGGAAATAGTCTAGCTCCGCAAGTTCCTAAAGGATTTGGAGGTAGTTCCTGGGGCAGAAAAGCCCATTACACTTTATTGTGATAATAGTGGGGTAGTGGCTAATTCTAAAGAACCTCGGAACCACAAAGCCACCAAACACATTGAGAGAAATTAGCATCTCATAAGGGAGATAATACAATGCGGTAAGGTAGATGTGGTAAAGATTCCCACAAATCAAAACCTTACTGATCCATTCACGAAGACACTATCACAGAAGAGCTTCGAGGGTCACCTAGAAGGCATGGGTATGAGGGATATGTCAAACTTGCTTTAGGGCAAGTAGGAGATTGTTAGGGTTATGTAAATATAATGCCCAGGAAAGCATGTGTATTTACATATCTCTTAATTTTTTTCCAATTACAATATTGTAATGAAAATTTGTATTATTAATAAAACAAAAGAGTTTGGTTTTATTTGTATGAGCATATTATAACTAGTCATAAGGTACCAAGGTTCTTTTGTAAGTAATATACATATACATGGAGATGTGTAAGAAGCATGCATATTATTAGAATCTAAATTAATTTATTCACAGTCGAATAATCAAGTTGGTCGCTTGATTATGGTTTATGCCGTAGTGTTACGATTTACCTCTGTGTAAGTAAAGGAGTCTAGTTCAAGGGAAATGAGTTTCAAAACATGATAGTAGTTAACTATCAAAAATGGCACTATTAAATGAATCTAGAATCATACATGTTTTTAAAGAAGAAAGTAGGTTGTTACTTTAATCTTAAAACATACACCTTAGCATTCGTTTATTACAAACCACAATCTTGATGAGTGGTGAACTCATGTATGTTTCATTATAATTCTTGATATGATCGTAATAGATTTTTACAGGGTATCAATCCAGTGTCTACATTTTGGAATTATTAATTGAAACATGCATGAGGGAACATTAACTCAAATAAAGAGTTTATAGTGATATCTCACTTCTAGATGTTTTACGGAGATTGGTGATTAAACTGGCGCCAGTAGTTTTATGGACTAGCTACCCATCAAGTCTTAACACCAAGATTAGATCTTGTGTGTTAATCACCATGTAGAGTGAAATAGGGGATCTAGAAGGAAAAACTAACATAAGAACAAAACGGTAATTTTACCCTTTATTGTATGGATCATTATAATATGGTTCATAATAGAGTTTGTGACTGGACATCAAATTAATATTTTTGAAACACAGTTTCTCATAATTTTAAGTAATTCAAGAGTTCAATCAATTTTCTTTAGTGAAATGACATTTGGTTAATAAGTCATAATTAATTTTATTGAGATTAAATTAATTCCAGGCTTATTGGAGCTTGAATTATTTAAGTCCAATTAGATTCCCCACTTGGCTTCTGAGAAGGTTATCTAGGAAAGCAAGAAAAATAAATGGAGGTTATTGAAAAGAAAATGAGACAGTTTGGAGAGAATAGGACTAATTGGATTTGGGTGAATAAGACCGAAACAATTTAATTAAGAGTTAATTAAATTAGGTTTTAAGCCTATAATTAACTAATGGGCTTAGATTAATTATTTGTTAATTATAAGCCCAAAGGAACATTTAATATTGGGATGGATTTTGATTTAATTAATTAGATTAATTAAATTAAAATTAAGAAAGGAGCATAACTGAATTCTACGCATTAACTTACAGCCCTTGTTTTTAGCATTCTTTTGATTAAAAAATGTAGTAATGCTTCTTCATCATTAAAATGAGTTTAATGGTGGGTTTTAAAAGAGAGAAAACGTACACCTCTCTTTTGGAATTCTGAAAAGAATGTCCAGTTGTTCTATTAAAATGGATGCATGGCTTTTAGCATTCATTGCTAAATAAAACATGTGCGGTTATTAATCACTCACTCTCTACTTCCATTTTCGGTGACAGCTACATCAATGACTTTGGTCATTCAATGAACATGTTATTTTTATAGATAATGTTCAAGTAGTGGTGGGGGTCAACATTTTGCAAAGGGACAAACGTACATGACCTTTTGGAATTCTTTTGATTAAAGAATGAAATGTTGCTTTAATCTCTTCTCTCTCTCCCATTAACGTCCAAGTGTTGGACTTGTAAAGATAAAAAATATTTCGTTTTTAGCTTTTTTTTAAGTGAATGGAATTTTGTCTCTCCCCAAGCTCTCTACACCATATACAATAGCAAAGAAATTGAGAAGATCTCATTGTTCTTCTTTAATCTAGCCGAATGTAACAAAGAAAAGATCTCTAATTATTTTTCTTCTCCTTTCCCACAAAAGGATTTTGATAACTAAGTTGTTCAAGGAGAATAAGGGGTAAATCAGATTGGATGAGGACACAACAACGAGGAGTCAAAGCTGTAATAAGGAGTTGGTAAAATTTCCGATCTTGCTCTTATTTTATTTATTTTCTGTATACTGTATCATGTATGGATTAAAGTATGTTGATTTGGTGTTTACGCTTCCACTATATTCTGATTTTGGAAAAAGTTTTGAAATATCATTTAGCCAATTCAAACATGTTTTTGTTTTCAGTCCAACACTTTTATACTAAGAAACATCAAGCCAAATAGCCAAAAACAAAGAGAAGTGACACAACGTGACTTATCAAATCTGGACAAAAATCTCATCTAATTCAATATAAACATTAACCAAAACACAAAAACTTATAATAGCATTAATAAGAGGCCCAATAAATTATAGACCTACAACTATAACATGCAACCATAAACTTAAGGACACAACACAAAGGTATATAATTAAATGTGAGAAACCTAATAAAATACTTAATCTAATTATAATTTATTTCATAGAGGGGCCAAAAAAAGAAAAAAAGAAATCACAAAAATAGTTTCTATTCAAATTCTAATTTATAATATGAAGATCCATATTCCACTCAACCAATTGAATATAGTACAAATCATTTTGGACAAAGATGTGATGTATAAAAAGCAAGATAAGGCTAATTATATTGCAATAAAACTATAAAAAAAAAGTCAACATCTCTTTGTCACAACATTAGTTGGAAAGAACAAAAAATCTTGGAAAAAGCAACTTACACATAGTTCTAATAAATCGAAGTCACTTTAAGTGTCATAAATAAATTACTAAAATCAATTATAATGTATACCCTGCATCAATTGATTAGCCATCATTTTGTCTTCCCTAAGCTAGCTTTGAATTATTTGCTAGTCTAACACTTAAAGGCATAACACCATTATTAGATTCATAAATAAAAAATAAAAATTTTATGAATAATTAAGTGCATAAATGATAACTTCGAACATTTGAATTTCCCTATTGCTATTTAAAAATATCTATAAGTAGGCTAATGTAGAAGTCACCAATGAAATTGATAACAACTCTATCTTTCTCTTCTTCTTCACACCAAAATCTCTTTGCAAATAAAGTAAGCACATTTTTGTTCAACATAATATTTTCATCTATAATGTGATCCCCATATTGAGTTTTAGATTCTAAAAAAAATCTAAATTACTTTTTAGTTATGCATTTAATTATGAATCTAATTAAAAATGAACACAAAAATAAAAGTCAATTTTAATGTAAGGACAAGTTTTAAAAACATTTCTTAGTTAAATATAATCCATATGTCCCTAATTTTTTTGAAACATAAAATGCATCAAGTTATGTCAATTTACTCTATAATAGTCATCAACAAGCTGGGTTGAACTATATTTCAAAGTTCAACAAAATATTCTATCAAAATGACATAATACACTCATTAAAAGGGATTAATATTGTATTTCTTGCAAGCCGTGTTCTGTGTTGAAGAGCATCAATAATTGTGTAACCTCATTCATCTTCTTTATTGTTTGTGATTGTTTGTCTATCAAGGTAAGTCGTTTAACTAAGTAATGTCTACAATATGATCGATTTTGTGCTGTTCATTACAATTTTACCTATAACAATGATTGATGAGATTTTATGATGGGGTTTAATAGTCTAAGTATTTATGTGCGGACATTTTTTAAATTGAAACATAAAGACTTGAACTTTTAGTTAATTAATTAAGACTTTATATTAACATAAGAAATTCACATAATTGACTTGAAAATTCTTTGCATAATAAACTGCTAGAATGATATATAAGCAAGAAACCTGTGATGCAGCTCCCACGAGGGTTATCTATGAAAAATTCCATAAGCCTAGGAGTCATAGTGAGAACTTGCCATAGTGAGAACTTGTTTTCTCGATTCATATAGTGTAATAATGCCACATACCATAGTACTTGTTTAAAATCAAACTTGGGAAATCAACTTGTAGGTTAATAATACAAACATAGTTGTTGTGCCTAAAAAGTTTTAAAAATTACCTAGGCCATCCTACTCGCAAATATATGAGGTAGTTGTAATGATTACCTAGGGTCGTCTCCCACAGAGGTGAAATTAGTTCACTTGAATTAATTTTGAGCAAAAACAAAAATAAAGGCAATCCTAAACAATCTATCTCGATTATCTTAAATGTAAACGATTCAATCGAAAGCATAGACGAATAGATTAATTGAAATGAAGACTCTTAAGAATTAATTTCACTAATTTAATCTCCTATGCATGATTAAGGGAAATGATTGGTTAATTGTCTTACTAAAATTAACAATCGGATTCTAAGATCAACTCAAGTAATAGACAAAATCTAACTTTCGCATTCGACAAGTTATTATCCGAATTAATTATGGAAACCTGACTACTAATTACCACTTAAGTTAATATATTTCTAATTCACAACCTAAGTGTCTGTAGTTTCTAGTTCCATATTAAACTTCTCCTTAGTCCTTCATTTAATACTAAAATGATGCAAAGTTTGGTCATACTATTACATCCATTCAGTTTAGAAACTACAACAAACATAAGACAGCACAATCACTCAATCATGCATATGACTAAAATAGCTACATTAATCCTTAAGAAAAAGAGATCAGTCCATCATAGCATAAACACAATTCATCATCTCTATACACTTCAGTCCCAGGTTATTGTCAACAGAAGTATTAAAACAATAAAATATGAAAATAAAAAAAGTAGTCAGTTATGCTAATAAGTAATAAGTTTAGTAAATACACAAGAAACTAAGCAACAGATGAAAAATATAATAAGCAACGAGGATTGAGTGAGTGTGAAGGCGGTGGTCTCCTGCCCCTCTCAAGCTTCCCGCATTAGCTCTCGCCTTCTCCTTCAGCTTGTTCTCACCAGATGGTCGAAGGTTTGTTCTACTTCCAACTCTCTACTATGTTTCTCTCTTCTTCATCGACTCTCACTATTTCTCTTCTCATCTTCCCTTCTTTCTCTCTATCTACCTCCTGAAGTGTCTCTCTATGTAGAGAATGAAGAGTGAATGAAAGATGTCACTGCCACCCTCCTATCCTTTCTATTTTTAGCCTCGTCTAGGTTTAGGTTTTCATGCCCCTTCAACCGACAGCTGCCACGTAATAAAACAGACAAATTAAAGGAATGCATGAGAATTTGCATGGGGTGGCTATATTTGTCACCCTCATTCATAAGCTTGCATGGTGGTGACTAAAGACACATTTTTCACCACCTTATAAAGGTGGTGACAAAAGTGTCACCACCGTGCAAGTGGTGACTAATTAGTCACCACCTTATGAATGGTGGTGAGATTTTAGTCACCATCGTGTATACTAGGTGACCTTATGCACGGTGGTGACAAAAGAGTCACCAACATACTTTTGGTGACTAATTGGTCACCACCGCCACCAACGTGCATAAGGTGGTGACTAATTACAGGTGGTGACATCCTTATTGTTATATTTTTTATGCAAAGTGACGTGAACTTTATTTTTCATGCAAAATTCACAAATTAATTCAATCAATATGCATGCAATATTCACACCATTTTTATTCAATATATTTCTCATTTGTATTAACTCACAAGAATTTGTGACCAAAATCAAGATATTAAGGCAATTAAAAGCAATAGAAACTATACAAAACAATAGTTATCTTAGTTTTCTAGTTGTTGTTTTGGAATATTGTTAAAATGATTGATGGCTAGATGTATGAATTACATAAGTATTTACTGCTTGTCGAATGAGTTTGTATAATTATGGATGATTTGAGGCATAATAAACCTCTAGATGATATATAGGCTAGAAACCCGTGATGCAACTCTCATGAGGCTTCTCGGTGAAAAATTCCACGAGCCTTAGAGTCACAGTGAGAACTTGCTTTCTTAATTCATGTGGCGTAACAATGCCATATACCATAGTGCTTGTTTAAAGTCAAACTTTCGAAATAAACTTGTAGGTGATTAATGCAAACATAGTTATCTTGGTTTGTATGTTACTGTTTAGAATATTGTTAGAATGATTGATGGTTAGATGTATGAATTATACAAGTATTTACTGCATGTTGAATGAGTTTGTATAATTATGGATGATTTGAGGCATAATAAACCCCTAAGATGGTATATAGGCTAGAAACCCATGATGCAACTGCCATAAGGCTTATTAGTGAAATATTCCATGAACCTAGTAGTCATAGCAAGATCTTGCTTTCTCGATTCACAAGTGTAAACAATGTCGCGTACCATATTGCCTATTGGCATATTGTTTTATTTGACCGATACTCACATATGTTCAGTTTGTATAATTGTGAACTCATATAGTGGGATAGGTTAGTTTCAATTTGGATGGGAAATGGTCAAAAACTTGTAAAAGCTTAGGGGACGTTTTGTAAAGTAAAGATTAAATATTCTATAAACTTAGGGAAAATGAAGGATACTAACTATGAAATCACTTTTTTAAATAACAGTTTTGCAGAAATGAGTACTTTTGATAGATCTTAGATGTATAAACGATTAACACCTAATGGTTTCATTAATCTTGGGTTTGTCAAGGGAGATGAAGCTTTTATTCACTATTCATGTTCTCAACCTGCATATATTGATGGTCCAAAGATTAGATGTCCATGTAAAAAGTGCAAACATATTCATATTCTTCCTAGTGATCAAGTGAATCTCCAATTGCTAAGAAAAGGGTTTGTTCCAAATTATTTTGGGTGGACACGACATAAGGAGCCATTAATTTGTAGCACCTCAAGGGGCAATGAAGTAAACTCGTCAATAAATGTGGATGGGTTTAAGTGAGAACTGGATTTATAACAAATAATGCTGGTGCAACTAAAAATCGTTACACCTAAATGGTTTATGATGCAATCGATTATACCTTTCAGGTAAATATAGAAAATCCTGAAGAAGAACCAAACCCACTTGCAAAAAAGTTTTTCGACTTGCTAAAATCAGCTGACCAAGAAATGACCAAATTGTAAGACTATGACTCAATTATCTTCAATTTCTCAATTATTGAACATAAAGTCTGAAGGGTATATTTCTTGTCGAAGTTTGGATAAATTTCTTTCTTGGTATAATGCATTATTGTCTTTTGATCATATAATGGTTGATAATTTCTACAATATTAAGAAACTTATTAAGGGTCTTGGTTTGCTAGTTGAAAATTTTGATTGTTGCAATTTTAGATGTATGTTGTTTTTAGGAGATGATTTGGAATTACCATAGCGCAAATTTTGTGGCCAATGTAGGTTCAAACCTAGAAAGCATTATATGAAATAGAAATTAGTACCCTGGAAGTAGATGTATTATTTCCCATTAACACCAAGATTTCAAAGACTATATGCCTCTGACATTACTGCATCTCACATGAGATGACATAAAGGACATGAATAGGAAGATGGAATAATAAGCCATCCATCAGATGCACTTGCATATAAATATTTCAATAACATCCATTTTGAGTTTGCAGCTGAAACTCGAAATGTTAGGTTGGGATTCTCAACAACCAGATTCCAACCTTTTAGTCAATCTAGCCAACAATATTCATCATGGTCAATCATAATTATTCCTTATAATTTGCCCCCATGAATGTGTATGAATGAGGCATATATGTTCTTGGCAATGATTGTGTTAGGGCTTATAAATCCAAAGCATAAAATTGATGTATACTTACAACCATTGGTCTATAAATTGCATCATCTTTAGGAACTTGATGTTGAGACAAATGATATGCCTCTTAAAAAAATTTTATTAAGAACAGATTTAATGTCTATTAGTGATTTCCTTACGTATGCTATACTATCTATATGGAGAAGAATAAGGAAATTGGCTTGTCCTTACTGTAGCAATGATTCTGATGAGTTTTATCTTCCCATGAGGACAAAAAATCTTAGTTTGACAACCAAAGGAAATTTCTTTTTCCAAATCATTCATTTAGATGCAATAAACAAAATTTCATTAAGAATAAGATGGTACAAACACCTCCTTGCCTCACAAAGCTAGTGAAGAGATATTGTAGGAGATTGATGAATTATGGTTGCTGAAAGTTACATAACTTGAAGATGAAGAAGTTAATAGAAGCATTAGTAAAAAAATTTGTTGGATAAAATGAAGTATGTTTTGTAATTTTCCATATTGGAAAAGTAATTTAATATATCATAATCTAGATGTGATGTATATTGAAAAAATATTTTTGACAATTTGTTAAACACGATAATGAAAGTTGAAGGGAGGACGAAGGACAAAGTAAAATCATGAGCTGATTAGAATTTTTTTTGTAGAAGAAATGAGTTAGATAAAGATCTTCACAACAATAAATATCCAAAATCCTTTTACACTTTAGACAAAAAGCAAAAGAAAATTTTATGTGAATGGTTGAAAAGTCTAAAGTTCCCTAATGATTATGTTTCAAACTTAGCAAGGTGTGTGGACATAGGGAAGTACAAATGATTTGGGATGAAAAGTTATAATTGTCATGTGTTTATGCAAAGGTTAATTCCAATTGCATTTCAAGAGTTGCTACTGAATAAGGTTTAGGAAGCTATAATAGAATTAACTATTTTTTCGAAAGCTTAACATCATCTGAAATAAAGTTGGCTTAAATGGAACAACTAAAAAGGGAAATTCCAGTTATTTTGTGCAAATATGAAGGGATTTTCCCTTCAAGCTTCTTTGCCTATATGGACCATCTACCTGTACATTTACCACACGAGGCCAAACTTGTTGGTTCAGTTCAATATTGATGGATGTATCCATTTGAAAGGTAATTGTAGTTAATATTTAAATAAAAGTTATAGTATGTTTTAATCACAAAATTTTTATAACCTTTTTTGTAATGTAGGTATTTGCATCACTTAAAGAAACATGTCATAAACAAGGCTAAATGTAACATCGTATGATTAGGGTTAAAACTCTAGGATGCTTTATAAATAAGAATTTGTGGAGACTTTAGAAATGCTTTTCATGCATTATATGACATACACATGCACGTGAATAATGTTGTCATTCATGAAATAATTGTACATGCATTCATTGACATTTTTTAGGTATAAGTGAATTTTTAATGTGATTAAAGTATGAATTTTGGATAATTAAATTGGTGTGTATTAAAATAATGATAATAGTTATTATTTCAGAATTTTCTTGAATTGTGGATTAATTGTCTTGGATAATTAAATTGGTGTGTATTAAAATAAATTTCGCATTTTTTGAGACATTTAGGATATTTAGGAAAGCTATTGAAAATTTGAGCTAATTTAGATTAACAAAATTAAAGAAATTAAGAGACAAATTATGGAGTGACAAATGGATCGATGAATGTGTGACATTTGGACAAATTACTAAGTAACAAGTGGTAGCCTGAAATTGATGACAAATGGGAAATGGGCTACATGCAAGAGTGACATGTGTCAAGCCTTAAAGAGAGACACCTAGGCATTAGGAGAAATGTTTCTACAGCCCTCTCCTTGCTTTCACCAAAAGTCTTCTTCTTCACAAAAGTTTCTCTTTATTGTTCATCACCGAAGACACCATCTTGCTCACTTATGAACATTGGCTTTTGGATAATCTGTCAAGGTTACACCTTGTGAGTTTTCTGTCATTATAGGTTTTAATTGTTGCATAAAATCCCCTATTTATCCATAACCAAAACCAATTCTTTGCTCTCCTAAGTTTTGGAAAATTTCTGAAGAGAGAGAAGCTTAATCAAGTAAGTTTTATGATAGTGTAAATGATTTCTGTTGAGGTTTTAATGTTTGTAACTGGATGCATGCGTAAATGGTGTTGATGCATGTGTGGGTGGTGATGGAAGAAGCAGATTCAGAGATATGAATAACTAGATGAAAGTTTTAAGTGAGATAGAGTATAAGATATGCAGAATTTTACTGAACAAATGTCTGTATTTAGGGCATAATTTGATATGTGAATATCTAAATTCAAAATATGTCCTTAAGAGTCTGGAAAATTGACTTGAAGCTGAGGATTGTGTTCTGCTAAAGTATGAAATAGTCTGTGGATTTTTTATTATAACTTGAATGATACTGAACCAAAATACATGAAATTGGTGTCATTAGACTTCTAAAACATTGAGGAACATTTAATTAGTTAAATATGTTGCCTAAATACCTCATTGTCTAGGTCATAATAGTCATGAAAATCAAACCCGAAATTTGCCTAAGAAAAATCTGGAAAATTGATATGTTTATGATTGATTTTAGGAAGATGAAGAGGATTAAGAAATTGATTAGAGTTTGATGATTTTTATGAAAATAAATTGGTCTGTGAATGAGTATAGAATGGTGATATGTTTGTGCTAAAGTGATCTAGAAAAATTAAAATGAATTTGGTGTAAAAATGGAAGTGAGTTTCGGATGAAAGAAGAAGAATAAAAGAAATAAATAACAAGTCACGATCGCTACTCAGTACAATCGCGACTCTGCTGCAAAAAGGGAAAGTCTCAATCACTACTCATCATGATCGTGACTCTATTGGTAATGCAGAGAAGTAGCGATCGCAAGGCATTGCGATCGTGACCTAAGAAGAAAGTCTTGGTCTCGACAAAGCGCGATCACGACCTAAGTATTGATATGCGGGTGATGTGTTTTTATTGAGGGTATTTTGATGATATCTTGACTTGTAGATGTCCAAATGAGCTGATTCTTGATTTAGATTAAATTAGAGACATATTTCTACAACTTTCTTGAGAATTATAATTTTAATTCTATCTCTGAGACTATCAAAATTAGGTTTGAATTTGAGTCTTGACTGAGGTTGTAGTAATACCCGAGACAGAAATTATATCCTGTTGTTATCATAGAAACTGAATTTATTTAGGTTGAATCAGACAATTGTTCTTCAAAAAAGTTGTATTTTATTCCCTTATCTTTCATTTGGTATTAAGTTTGTAATTTTTGGATATCATAGTTGAAAGATATGAGTTGTACAATTCGAGGGTATGATCATGAACTAGCCAAAAGTTCAATTATACACAATCTGTGGTATTGTGAGAATAACTCATAGAATACTGAATCAAATTAGATGATATTGGATTCATTGGAAAATTAAGACATGGGAGAACAATTGTTCAGACGGAGGTGTTGACAAATTACTTCATTTTCCTAATGAGAATAATCATGCCAAGTAGACTCGAAAGTATGTTTTTAGACAAATCTAGATGGATCAACTGAGTATTGTCGTATGAATGAACTTTGTGACAAAAATATTGAATAAGTAACCCGGAATTGTAATGAACATGCATTGTACATATTCAATATACATGAATGTGCATTAATAAATTCTTAATTGTGTAAAATTGTGATATGTGTATGTATGATATGTTATAGAGGATCACATTGAGCGACAACATCTAGATATTGTCGGGACTTCAAGGCAATAAGCTAAAAAGAGCATCTATGAGTAAACCTAGATGATCTTCCTAGGATTGATTGTTTGATTTATTCTACTTAATTTTCAATTATTGAACTTTTTGTTATCTGAATATGAATTTCGGACTTAAAGGACCGAGGAGTTTAATAGTCAGGAATGTATTGGAAGTGTTATATTTGCATCTGACAATTGAATGAGATATATTTGCTTCTGAGTTCTGAATGCTCAACAAAAGTTGAATGCCAAACTGAGGTCCGATGAATATGTGATTCTGACTGTGCTTCATAAGTGAATTCCATTCATGGCATATTCTGTTATTTGATGCGTTTCATAAAATGCATGCTCAAATAAAGGCGTTATGATCAGAGTAGCCAGTTGAAAGAGCTATAAGCTCAGTATTCTACATGTAGAGCTCTGCTCCGTGATTTCTATTCTGACTAAGCCCAACAGGCCAGATTCTATTTCTGTATCTGAAAGGCACTCGGTCACAATAAATAATAACGAATCAAGAGTCTCATATGCATTTGTACTTAAATATTCTTATTGTGAATTATATGTTTGTGAATTCTTTCTGAAGTTTTGTTATTAAGGTGATATATTATGATAATGTGATTAATTGGGTGTACAAATTATGGAAGAAGGTGTGTGAATTGTATGACAGCCTTTATATCTCATTTTGATAGAAAATGTTACGAATCTGATTTGTTGTATGATATCTGTGTGTGTGCCTGGTGTTGGAGTTATATAAATATAGTGCCCTGGAAAGCAAGTGTATTTACATGTACCTTAATCTTCTTCAGTTACAATTTTGTAATGGAAATA
>JAOQMS010000178.1:29876879-29889922 GCA_027563885.1 Erythroxylum longipes | reverse complement strand
AAATCTTTAAATTTGATTGTTTGATGTTCGATTGCTATGGGCACGCCACCCTTATGGGATGACAGGCTTCGTTTTGTTTCCGAATGTTGGGTTTCGGAAATAGGATCCAACAACTTGGTATCAAAGAAACGATTTAGACTCCGGAAACGGGGTCTAACAGGTATGGTATCAGAGCATAAACGTTGGGCTCTGGAAATAGGGTTCAACAGCCTATGTTTCAAATTGGCCTTGATTTCTTCCGTCGCTTTCTCCATAACATCAAAATATAACCCATTGTTGGCTTTTCTTCACTATCAGCCAAGTGAAGCACCCTCACCAAAGGCTCACAAACTCAGATAACAAATTGACATTGAGATAAAAATTCTCTATCTTCTAGTATAATATTACAAACCTCCACTCCAACATTAGACTTAGCATACTAAGATGTAATTCATTGATCACTTGTAAACATTTGTCTTAACTCTTTCTTCATCGAAACAAAAGATTACAGTGATAAGAAATTTGTTGCAAATCTTGTCATAGCAGGACAACACAAATTCCTATTATTGGTAAATTACTTTCTCATCAAATTCAATACCCAGCACGATTATAAATAAACTTTGTCACCTTTTTAGCTTTCTGTATAATCTCATCAATAACAGGAAAATATCTAGGATCTCCTCTATTCTTTAATAGGGTGAGTCCTCCACCTTTCAAATTCTTGTTACAAATAAGCAAATTGTATGATTCTTCATACTAGGGACTAATGCAGCATGAGCCTAAGCTGGATCATTATATCTTCTTGAAGTAGTTTGATCAGGAGTAGTTGAACTTCCTTCCATTTATCTATAACAAAAATATAAAGATGTTAGTTTTTGTAAGAAATTAATCATTTAGTAGTTTTATCAACATAATTAGTAGTGCTATGTCCTTTATAAGGCAATGATATGTAAAGAACCTCCTAAACTATTACCACATAGTTTTTTTTATTAATTGTCCTCTTACAATAATCAAGATGAATCAAGAAGATTAGGGATAATAAAATATTCTATTGTAAATTTGAATAAGATTATTAGAATTAAATTGAAATTTAAAAACTAGTATACACCTTAAACATTGCAATTAATTATAACTTATTAAACAAATAATAAAAATTAATTTAATATAAAATTTAATCAAACTTTAGATATATCTAAAGACTAAAGTAGTCAATTCTAATTGTTGTCTTTTTATATGAATATGATGTCATTTGAGCTCTTTCAATTTAGGTTTTTTTTGTGTATGTTTAGACAAAATTTCTTTTCTTCAGGTAATGGTAATGTAATTGCACTTACACAACTACATGCTTGTGTTTATATAAACTTGGTCAAATATAAGAACAACCAAATGTGAATTATAAGCAGTAAAGTCATTATTAAAAAAACACTACTAAAAGTTATAACCAAAATTTAGCAAAACATGAATAGATCTTCTTAATTTTCTTTTTTTTTAATTTTCTTTTTTTATTTTCAAATTTAGTAAACAAAATTTGTTTGTTTCAAAGTTCAAACTACAAATGAATCAAACCAACCAAACCATTACAATTTACTACTTAGCAATATACGGCTTTCATGAACAAAACCAACAAATACGACTTTCATATTTTCATTACCATCTAATTCTTCCAAACCAACCATAAACATACGATTTTCATTTTTTCATTACCAAAACCAAAAACCAACCGAAACATTACCAACTTTAAATCTAATCCAACTCCAATTCTCCAACTAATGACAAACAATTAACTGAAACCAATCACCAATCCTTCATAATTTCATTCCATTAACCAGAAACAATCACAATTCACAACACAAACAATTAATCATAAACATTCTAACAGAAAAAAAAAACACCCAAACCAACATAAATCACAATTGGTGATGGGTTGAGATCTGGGTATTATTCCCAGATCCAACAGCTAGTTGGTTGCGTTGGAGACTGGAGAGGGAGAGCGGAGTCGATGGTGATTGGTCGCGGAGGACGACTGATGGGTCGGTGGCAACAGGCGACGTCGCGTGGGTGGAGGAAGATCTTCGAAGTTTGGAAGATGACATTGTGTGATGGAGGAGCAGTAGAGCATCGCCAGAGAACACAGCTGGAGCACAACCCCTCTAGGGAGTGGAGAGGACGACGAGAGGAGAGTGACAAAGAGAGGATCTTCGTTGAGAGAGAGATGTAAATTGAAAAATGAGGCAAAGCCGCAAAGGCATTGGGGGAGGGGGGTTATTTAGGTGTGAGTACCGGTCGGAAACAAGCGAAAACACTTAGTATCGACCGGTACCTGAGGCCGCTACTAACAACATGGATACAATTCCGTTTTTAAGCCGGTACAGTACTATTCGGTCGGTAAGAAACGGTATTCATATCCATGCTTAAAATTGAACACATCTAAAAATTAAATTTCTAAAAGAAAAGGTTAAAAGGGTCTTCTCCAATTTGCCAAGTAGATTTATTCTTATCGATGAGATTGTTTACTCGGAAACTTTAATGTTTCTTTTTATTTTAAACAATAAAACAAAATTCAATATCCATCCAATAACAGTTAATGGAGCGAATTCTGTAAAGGGCAACTGTAGCTGCCGCCAACCATGTCCCCCACTGCAGCCAACGTCTTCATCCCCGGTCTAACAACACTACCAGCGCTGATTCATTACGCCGGAGCACAGCGTTCCTCCACCACTTACCACCATTATCCAGACCCAGGGAAGCTGGCTTTGGTCCTAATGGACAAAGCCAAGTCTATGAACCACATCCATCAAATCCACGCATTTATCTATCGCCACAATCTCCATGACCACCACATCATCAACTTCAAGCTCCAGCGGTCCTACTCGTCTCTGGGTCACCTCCAGCACTCTCTCACTCTCTTTAACCAAACTCCAAACCCCGATGTCTTCTTTTACAGCTCCATTATCCACGCCCACACGCTCAAAAATCTCCACTCTCAAGCTCTTCTATTCTACGTCCAAATGCTGACGCAAGATATAACCCCAAATGCGTTTACCATTTCGTCGATTTTGAAGTCCTGCCCAATGCAACCAGCTCAATTGATACACGGTCACGCGATAAAATTCGGGTTTGATTCCCAGTTGTATGTCAGGACTTGCCTGGTTGATGTTTATGCAAGAGGAGGCGACGTTTGGGCGGCACGTAAGCTGTTTGATGTTATGCCTGAGAGGAGTTTAGTTTCGATGACGACTATGATGACATGCTATGCGAACTATGGTATGATAGGGGAGGCGAGAGTTTTGTTTGATGAGTTGGAGGAAAGGGATATAGTTTGTTGGAATGTGATGATCGATGGATATACGCAGCACGGATTCCAAAACGAAGGTTTAAGGCTCTTTAGGCGAATGTTGAAGGCCAAGGTGAGGCCTAATCAAGTGACCGTGGTGGCTGTCCTTTCTGCTTGTGGACAAATTGGGGCCTTAGATTCCGGGAGATGGGTTCATTCATACATAGTAAATAACAGGATTGAGATCAATGTCTATGTTGGTACTGCCTTGATTGACATGTACAGTAAATGTGGGAGCTTGGAAGATGCAAGATTGGTTTTTGAAAGGATTGACAACAAGGATGTTGTTGCTTGGAATGCTATGATCGTTGGCTACGCAATGCATGGGTTTAGCCAGGATACTTTGCAGTTGTACAAGAAGATGACTGGGCTTGGTTTGAAACCTACAGATATAACCTTCATTGGTGTTTTAAGTGCCTGTGCTCATACTGGTTTACTTAAGGAAGGATGGAGCTTCTTCCACTTAATGAAGGATAAATACGGGATTGAACCGAAGGTTGAGCATTATGGGTGTATAGTTAACCTTCTTGGTCGTGCCGGGCATGTAGAAGAAGCATTCGAGGTTGTTAAGAACATGAAGATTGCGCAGGACTCTGTCTTGTGGGGAACTTTGCTTGGGGCTTGCAGACTTCATGGAAATATGTCCTTGGGAGAGAAAATTGCAGAATTTCTTGTTGATCGTGATGTTGCTGATACGGGGACGTATATTCTCCTTTCTAACATATATGCAGCAGCTCGTGACTGGGTAGGTGTAGCAAGGGTAAGGACCTTGATGAGAAACAACCGGGTAGAGAAGGAACCTGGTTGTAGCTCGATAGAAGTGAACAATAAGGTACACGAGTTTATAGCTGGAGATATGAGGCATCCAAAGAGCAAGGAAATCTATACAATGCTGGAGGACATGAATGATTGGCTTAAGGGTCATGGTTATTCCCCTCAGACAGATGTTGTATTACATGACTTGGGGGAACAACAAAAGAAACAGTCTCTTGAAGTTCATAGCGAAAAACTTGCTATTGCCTTCGGCCTAATCAGTACTAAACCTGGAGCTACCATAAGGATTGTAAAGAACCTTAGGGTATGTGCAGATTGTCATGCCGTGATAAAGCTGATCTCAAAGATTTCTTGTCGTAAAATTGTGATGAGAGATAGAAACCGGTTCCACCATTTTGAGAACGGCTCATGTTCTTGTGGGGATTACTGGTGAATCGTCATTCAATTTGGCTGCATGGGACAGATAGTAGAATTGACTATATGCCCAATGGTGTTTGTGGAGTGTTCTTGAAGTATTGAAACACAGGCGTATAATGAAGCAAATGAAAGCGTCGCTGAGTATAAAAATGAGTAAGTTCATGGACTGACTTCTTCGGGCATACACAAGTGTGTGATGTGTCCAACGGTAGACCTTCCTACTTCGACCTTTCGTCAAAATCAGAACAATGTTTCAAGTTTTCTCCAGACAGAGTGCGTGACAGCCTAGCGTGCGTAGTCCCGATCTTGGTGGGATCGTCTCCACGAAGACTTTGGGTGAATGACACCCGAGAGTCCAAAGTTAAAGTCCCATTGCATAATCCATCTTTTCTGAAAGCATACATTTTCCACCAGGTACTGTGAAATATACAATACACCATTTTTGTTAGAATAAATTATAAAAAATCTAAAATTTACTTAATTTTATAATATTATTTTAAATTTTAAAAATAATAAAATAATCAAACATTTATTTTTTATAAAAATAATTTTTTATCTGTACAATTAATGATATTAATATGATATATCACATCAAAAAAATTATTAAAATATTAAAAAAATCAAATATAAAAGCTAAAACAAAATGAAAAATCAACAAGAAAGAAGGAATAGACGTGAGAACATAAGAAGGAAAACTACTGAAAAAGATGGAGGGAGCAAGAATTGTAAGAGAGTGGTAACGACCTGATGAACATCATACTAAAGCAAGTGGTGAAACAGAATTAGGAAAAAGTAAAGATGAAACAACATAAAAATAGCACGAGAAAGTTGAAAGACAATACAGCGAAAAAACGAGAGGAACGAGAATAACTGGTGGGAGTAGACTTCTTTTTGCTTACAAAAAGTTATGGCTCTCTAGCTCCTTTTTTTGTGCCAGTAAGTCTGGTGGCCGTGGCAGCGATCTTAATTTCGAAATCACTATTAGAGCTCAGTCAGACGACATTCATCTCACCTATTTTCTTTGTTTAACATTTTTCTCACGATTTCTTCTTTACTCTCCTATATGAATCTTTTCTCCATCAACCTTTATTTTCATGTTATTATATCAGTTCCCTCCTTTGATTTTTTATTTTTTGTTTTTTGTTTTTTAATTTTAATTTTTAACCTAACGGTCACCTGATTTGATCATGTGATTACCTTGAGTATTATTCTAACTACATTTAGCTTATTAAAAGAAAATTTTGAGAAATTAGGAAAGGGGATTGACACTACATAAAATTAGTAATTAGTGATGGAAATTTACCGATGAAAACGAAATTGTAGCAAATTACCAATAGAAAATCACAATCTGTCGGTAACATTGTCGGGAAAATTTTCATTTTGCGACGGAACAAATATCCGTTGGTAAATGTGGAGGGAAATTATCCCGGAAAATTTTCCTGTCGGTAAAGAAGGCGGGAATGCTTGGCGGATTAAGTTTACTGACAGAATACCATTCTGTCTGTAAATTTTAAGAAGTAAAAGCCATCGTTTGCTTCGGCTTCAACGTTTTTAATAAAACGATTTTCATTTAACCTAAAACTACTGCAACCCCTCCCTTTCCTTGTGCTCCATCGCATATGGATATTTCTTTATCTCTATCGTCGTCATCCTCGCCGTTCTCTGTGCTTACCAAAGCCCCGCCATTCGTCTTCCCACCTTGTGTCCTCGTCGTGCCACCATCGTCGGCATCCCAACATCCTTATCTCTGTCGCTACCAAAGCCTTACTTCTCTGTCTCTTGTGCCGACTGGTAAACAATGTCCATCTCTGTTTTGCCTTTTCTTGTTGTCAGTTACTTCATTTTTAAGATGGCTTTTTGTCGCTTAATGATAATTGCTGAAATGCAAAATGATTCAAGGCTAATAATGTTTATGTGCTACGATGAATTTTCGATATATCATTTTCAGTCAAATGATATATGGAAAAAATTAAGACAAATTAACTGACAGGTTAGCTATGCCCCTCGATTGTATTGGTTTTTAATTGATAGTTTGTCAAACCTTAAACACAGTATTTTGTTTTAAGAAAATCCACATTGGCAGCTCGTCAAGAGCAATAAGAAGAGAGATGATGTCCTTGTCTATATGTAGCTATGTGGACAATTCTTTGAAATTTAGTTCTAAAGTTAAAATTATGAGACACACTTCTAGCATTTGTGTTTGGGCGGAGTTTGAGACATTGATTCTGTGAGGCGGCAATGTGTAGTATGTTGTGGCATGTAATAAGATTAGCCTCCAGTTCACATGGCTAAAGTTGGTTGCTTGTGCTCTACGCCTAGTTATGAATTATTAGGCAATGAGATGACAGATAGTTTTTGTTGGCTTTTCCATATATGGCTAGGATGTATGAATGATAAGTCACCTAATGCTATAATATAATTATAGATGACTACAAAAGTATAACATCACTGAGTTTATATTCCTTACAATAAGACATAGATTGTGTTTGTGGCATATACTTAAGAAATTAACTAGGAAATTTGATGCTCATAAGAGTTATAAGAAGTTAAAAGATATATTTATGGATATTATCTTTGATACCACCAATACCAAAGAATTTGTGACGAAGTGGAATGAGATAGTTGTAGAGTTTAACTTGAAATCTAATTCATAAGTTTAGTGTCTATTTGATGACTACCTAATATAGGTTCCAATGTATGTTATTTGGCAAGAACGTCAACGATATATAAGGTATGGATGCTTACTTTAATATCCATGACAATTTATTAAGTATTATGAGAAAATAATTAGGAAAAAAGATTAAACCTGAGATGAGTTTGATTATTTGTGTGTGATGAGTAGTGTATCCTTGTTTATACAATTTAATATTTAGAATGAATTTAAGAAGGCTTATCATAATAGCTTGTTTCATATTGCACAAGATAACCTAACAAGTGTCTGTTGAGAAACCGGGTCGACATCTGATTCCAACAGCAGCGAAATAATTACGAAACTTTTTTGCAATCTTCGATTTCCTGAAAACCAAGAACTTTTTAATTCTATAAAATGGTTAACATAAATCATAGTAAAATGGAAACTTAATTCGTACCTTATTCCGAAACTTGATCCTTATTTGTTATATCCCTCGAACCATTCCCGAAGCCAATCTGTTTCAACCACTGTAGACGCATAAATGTCCGGCCTCTAACGGTATCCACATAATGAGTTGAGAGAACTCTGTAACTCTTACAGAGAGGGTTAATTTAGAAGTACTAGCTCCATAGAGCTTAAGCATATTTATAATAGGTTCTAAGAATTTTGGTAATTTCATTGAAATTAAAATATAATTTCAATTAAACTTTAATTAGAATTATTTATAATTCTAATTAAATACCAATTTTGTCTAAATAAAATCTAATATCTCATATTGATCCTTATTTATTAAATATCTCATAGTTCATCATAAAGTTTCTTAAACTTTACAATCAAGTCCAACTTGATTAAATTAACTTTGCTCTCTTTAACCCATTCTATAAGTGAGACCCATTAGGTTCCCAAATATGTTGGCAATAATTATAAATTCTAATTTGAATTCATAATTAGAATTAGATAAATTAAAAGCCCTTTTAATTTATCTTTTATTCTCCAATTAAATAATTTATAATCGTAGATCAAGATTGACATCTAGTATGGCATCATGACCACCAAAATACTTTGGAATGTCAAAGTGGTTTTGATTAATCTTTCTGGCAATGATTATTCCATATAATTCAATCCTTTTGTTATACAATATTCCAATTAGACATAGAGCATGAAATTAATGTCTACTCTATTTTTAGTCAATCATATTAGTTCTCCGCCATTAGCTATCGATTCAATTAATGACATTTGTAAACTATTTACAAAGCATCATTTTACCTTGGCCAAGGATTTCTTAAATCAAGACTAATCGAGAACAACAAAACATTCTCCCTAATTACTTTAGGGTGATAAATCCTGTCTTAATCACACAACTACCTCCATATAGTTCATGCTACATCCAATGACTACTGATTAAACGACCCATGATTAAATAGATCATAAGTAGTATCAAAACATGGCAATCCTCATACAAGATAACTTTGATGACCTCAAGTTAAATGATCACTTATACAATCCTCACAATGAGAATTTCATAGACATACAATTAATGTTCCAAATGGATTAATTATCTATGTACTTAGACTTAGAATAAGTTAACAACGTCCAATCTATCTCTATAGATCTAATTCCTAGAATTAAGTTGTTACCTTTTCATATCCAATACAAGTTGTTCTTGGACCATTATGTTTTTAATAATTGAAAGTTTAGAACTGCTGTTCTTTGTGAGCAATATGTCTCCATATACTCTCACTGAAGAGAACAACTATACTCCCACTAACCTTCTTGTAGACATGATAAATTCACAATCATCTCCAAAACAAACTCTTTGTATTCATCATAAAAGTGAATCTTTCAATATCTCGTAGCCTTTTAACTATACGTCAAATGCATCATTAAAGGAACTAGTTCCAATTAGATGTATTGTCATGAGATTTGAACTTTTCAAATTTCATCTTATTCCCATTACTTATCTTGAAAACCATTCTCCTATAACTATACGTTGAAATAAACAATTTGTACAACATGTTCGTAAGAATATATCCAACTTTTGGATATCTTATACCCTTTTAATTCTCAATTCAGTTTTAAACTAAATGGATAATACATGCTTCAACTAAGCATCACTTCCTTAAATCACTAGCTTTAACTATTTCAAAGACTTAACATTTCTTATCTAATATGAAATCTTGCTAATTGATTCAATTAGAACTATAGAAGGTAAGTCATTATACTAGGCATTGTTATAAAAGAAATATTGTTGTATCATACAATATCTCATATTGTATTTTACTCCTTATATAAATCCATACTCTTATGAATTTAGTTATGAAGGTATTCACCAAAGAATCTCATTCCTTATAGATAATCGAAAATATAAAACTCACCATAACGATCTTATCAAAGTGCTTCAGGATTCTCAATGCTTAATTTCTACTTAGATTTAAACAATTTGAATTTTTCAAAATTTTAGTCAAAATTTCATTTAATACATATGACTATATTACATAAATTCATTAGTAATATAATGAATTATAATATTATCCTTTTATGAATTGTTATTCCATCAAATACATCATATGTATAAAATTTAACAATTCAATACCATCATCATCCTTTCACCAAAGGTTGATTTGGTTATTCTTTAACTTTAAAAGTTTCACAAGTTCCATACAATTCATAATCAAAAGGATACATATATCCTAGTATGTAACTTTATGATTCTCGTTATGTTAATTTAACCAATATGGAATAAAAAGATATTCTCGATTATCCAACGTTTAATTCTTTCCACTTATGTTAAGCATAAGTCTCCTTTGATCCAACACATACAAACTCTTTGTATAAAATTGGATCAACTACTTTTACTTAACAATTTATTTCTAACCATGCATTGAACATTACAATAATTTGAATCTAAATTCAGTATCAAATACTCATAAGCATGAATTAGAAATACATACAATCTTTATCATATCATATATAGGCAAGAAAATCATGTAATCATTTTCTTCTAATGATAACTATTACCATTCTATAACAAATTTAATTGTGGTCTACAATTATGTTTTTAGTAGGTTAAATTAAGTGGAACAATTTCAACAAGGTGTTATACCTTTTAACTCTACTTAATGCAGCCCTTTGCATTTTGCTATTATGGTGTTGATATACATCTTACATTTTGTCATCAAAGTTTATGAGACATTAGTCAACTCAAAATATCAATACATTTTTTCATCCATAAGATTTTGACATATCTCTAAAACTTTAACACCAAATCCTCAATAAGGATTATAACAAATTTGCATAATGGGCATACAATTTTCTTTTCTAACTTTTGAGAACACTTCTCAAACATATCCTATGTCCAAGAACTTGGGTTTACTTACTTAGCATCAAATATACTAAACAAGGTAAGTTTCACTCGTAATAAGATAAATGTAAGAAAGCAAGTAATCAATTATATGCCATGACTACCAAATAAGATTAGGACTTTAATCATGCATTTGGTTACTCTCACTATTTTATTCGAAATAATAGCCGTCACTACTATTCAGAAAGATTACTCTAATCTTTCTAGTGGGTTAAGATCCCATTCAACTATAGTTAATCTTGAGTTTGCTCAACAAACCAATTAAGTAGATAACAACTTTATCAATCACATCTCATGTGACTCTTAAATCCATTAGGTAACAACTCTTTCCAAAATATATCTTATATATTATTCCTAACCTTGCCTCTAAATTCATGTGATCATAAGTTTGCTCATCCAAATCACACAAATTTAGTTAAGTAGAACTCATTATCATAAGATTAAACATGTTTGAGTGAAAACGACCTTGAGTTTACTCAACAAGCTTACAATAAACAGAACTCTGGTTTATTCTTATAATAATGGAAGGCAACAATCACGTTTTTAATGTGTACTTAATATTTTAACAAAGAATTTAACTTCATTTGTCTCATCAAACACAAATTGCATATAAAATATCACATATATAAAACATACAATTTATCATGCATCCAATATATCTATCAACCATATATCAAGCTTCGTTTGATTCTAGTTATTGATCTTCATAATCTAAAATAATATTTCCAACTATTTAGAAAATTAAATTAGATTAAACTCGTTGATTCCTAAATGAATTAATTTCCTATTCCAAATAGAAAATTTAATTTGATTTGAAAACAAATTTTCAAATCTGATTGGAAACAATTTCCAATTTATCTTGACTCTTTTAACAAAAAATTAATTGAAAACAAATTTTAATAAATTATTATTCTTACTTATTATAATTTAGAAAAACTTCTTTTTCAAAATTATATAAGTAACACATTCTAATCCGATTAAAATATTTCTAATCTAATTAGTAATTATTAATTCTAATCTCTTTAGAAATTACTTTTCCTTAATTAGAAAACTATTTTCTAAAATTAAAAGAAACTACTTTCAAAATTAAATAAAACACTTTTAAATTTAATTAAGAAAGTCATTTTATATTATTTATTTAGAGATTGATTTCTTAATTATTTAGAAAATCCTTCTTTAATAAATTAGAAAATTATTCTCATAAATACTAAAGAAAGCACATTTTTATTAATTAATAAATGAAAACGCATTTCAAAATTTAATCAAGAAAAATAATTTTCTAAAAATCAAGAAACTTATTATTCATAAATAAAGAAACAATTTCTAAATAAATTAAATAATAATTCTCAAAAAATAAAATCATAAATTTAATTTATCTCAATCAAATTGAAATAAATAAATTTAATTAAGAAACATCTTTCTTAATTACCTAAGAAAACAATTTTCTTAATTTTAAAGAGTCTAATTAATTAATTTCAATCTAATTGAAAATAATTAATTCTAATTTTAGAAACCACTTTTCTAAAATAATTAGGAATCAATATAATTATTAATCTTAATCATATTAAGAAAAATAATTATCTTAATTTTAGAATTAAATGGATAATTTAATTTAATTTAATAATCCAATCCTTTGAAAAATAAACTAAATTTCAAAGCATTCCAAATAAAATTAACCATTTGAAAACAATTTTCAAAAATTTTAAAATTAAAATTAAAAAATAACAAGGTGGGAAGTGTCTGGCCGTGCACTACACGCACCAGTCACCTCTCTATGGAGAGCTCCCAGAAGATGGTGGGCATGTGACTTACATGTGCCCATCGTCTTCTCCAGAAACGTGGAGACCGTTGCTCCCACGCTTCCCACGTCTCCAGAAACATGGAGATCACCGCTCCCACGCTTCCAACGTTGCTTGTTATTCATCCTCAACTATAGGGTCTCCAACCGACAGTTCTCAAATCACCGCCCCATCAACTTCTCCAGTTTCTCCTCACTGTTGACTACTTGTCGCCTCCCTGTGAAACTGTCGGCAGTTACAGCGAGGAGACAGTTTTCCCTGCTAGCGCTGCCACCAATCATCAATTCAAGTGACACCAACCATGGTGTCATTGGAGAATCAATGGGCACGAGTGACACCAAGCAGTGTCGCTTCGCTTTTTACAGATGGGCGTTCCATCCTCCAGACTACCACTGGTGATTTTTCCAAAAAATCCAACCAGAATACAACCAATACACAGTACACAAAGCATAACCCAAGTTTCAAATCATGCATAGATGGTTCCCAGAATATCAGATTAGGCAACACATAAAACAACGTAAAAATTTCTAAGCAGAAAGAAGCCATTCTCCAGCATAACCAAAACCCTTACTACTTATGGGCGCCTGGGCAACTATCGCCCCTTTTTCACCAGTGACTTATCTGACAACCAACATTTTTTTTTTTTAAGGGAAAAGATTCAAAATTACATAGTACTTCGGGAAAGACAGGTTCCCGATAAATCCTCTAAAAGGATCATGTGGCACCCTATAGGAGGTGTGGCAAAAT
>JAOQMS010000178.1:29841796-29876779 GCA_027563885.1 Erythroxylum longipes | reverse complement strand
TGAAATGAATTTGTTTTTGCGGTTTGACCTGGTGGGGAATTCCTCCCTTGTGGGGTGCGCGTCCAGATGTCACGTAGAACATCGGGCAGGTGACTCGCCAGGGTGGGGTCCCAACACCTCGTAATGACGATAGGGGAGGAACAGGTGATGCTCATAGTGACTTATCCATTTTCACATATTCTGGATGAACATATGGACGTTCAACAAGAAGAATGTTAACAGAGGAAGAAATAGAGGTTGTCCATGGTTACATTTTATTAAACTGTCAAGAGGTTCAACCTTTCATGCAGTAAGTTGAAATTGATTATCTGGGTTTTGAAATGTAGTGTTATTCACAACTGAAATACATAATAATAATTTTAGATTTTATGAGGAATGGTTATGCGAGCTAATGCCTGAGAAAGCACAGGATATATCAATAAAGAAGTTAGAAGATATTTTCCTTGATGGTTCGAGAAATATGTAAGTTTTCACTTACAATTATTGAAATGATTGAATTATAAGATTAAAGTGCTCAAATGAAATTATCCTATTTAATATGATAATTTATTTTATGTAGGCCTTAGAATATCCAATAGAGAACAAGTTCATATGTGATCTGATGAAAGGACCTTTGCGAACTGTTAAATCGTATCCGGTGTATTTTGTTAATGGATACAAATATCATACAGAATATCATGATCATAGCATGGCAACAGTAAATAGTGGAGTTTACATACAAGGAGAATTGATGGATTACGATGGTAAAATTATTGAGATACTTGAAATTTGAGTACCCTGTATTACCAATAAAGAGGAGTGTGATATTTAAGTATGACTGGTTTAATCCAACTCCCAATGTTAGTACAAAAGTGCATAACCGATACAATATAGTTGAAATCAACCAATGAAGAAGATTTAGACAATTTGAACCTTTCGTGTTGACAATTCAAGCGATCCAGGTGTATTATGTCTCTTTTCCTAGCTTAAGACGAGATAAGTAGATTGGTTAGCCGTTGGCAAAGTTAAACTTAGAGTTGTTTTTGAATCATATAGAAAAAGAGAAGAGAGAATTGAAAGTGAAGCATTTCAGGAAGATGTTTATGAAATAAATGCATCTGTTACATATAACTAAAATGAACCTTTGAATGATCCAAATAATAAATATGTTGAAATTTCATTTGGAGAGGATGAGGAGGGTGAGAGATCTAAAGAGAAGCCTAAGTTTGATTCTAATTCTTCAGAAAAGGAAGATGATGATGATTTTGATTTACAATTAAGTGCTCATAGTGATTAATTTGTGTTTGTAATAGAATATTATATTCAATAAATCAATTATTGAATCAACAATATATTGTTATATATTAAATTGAAATTGTTATATTTTTGGAATATTCAATAAATTATGAATTTGAAGTTAAAATATGTCACCAAAGAGAAAAAAGGATATGATGCAACCAAGGTTTAGACCATGATTTGGAGCCAGTTACTTTCTAGGTGAAGAATCACATTCTGCAGCTGCAATAGAATCAGATGATGTACCTCCAGCTACTACACTTACAGATGAGGCATCACCTTTTGTGCCTATTGCTACACCATCTACCACCCCTATACTGACAGAGATATTAGGGGTAAACGATACGGATGAAGGAGGCGGCCTCTAGCCTAGAGCTGATAGAGTTGATGGAAGAACTTACATCATAATTGTTAACAATCTATAAGTAAAAATACATGAAACACCATATGTTTATAATTAAGTTATTAGTTTAAATTTAAAAATGATATAAAAATGATTTTATATTAGGTTGATTTCTTCTAGACCGTGCTCAAGAAACATGACATCCAAATTTAAGGTGAAGATTGATCTTGAGGGTTATATATGGAAGAATATCTTTCAAGAATTTTTATTATTAGGAGTTTGAGGTACAACAAATATTTTTTTTAATTAATTTTTATACATTAATTAGATAAATATTGTAGGTTATAAGTACTTGTCGTATGTTTTCCCCATTTTTCAGAAAGAATTTTTTGGGATTCTAAATTTGACGCGGTTATTTATAAAGTATAAGAGAGACGAGCTCGTACACATTATAGAGACTTTGTTGGTGCGATACACAAGACTGGTGTATGACCTCCTTATATTTCTAAAGAAATATGGAATCATTGGCAGCAATATTGGACATCACCCAAGGCAAAGTCTATTTCAGAGAGTAATTCTACCAACACACGTGGAGAACAGGGAGGAGAGAGTCTTCTCGTACACATTAGAGGATCTATTACCCACCATTAGCTTGCAAAGAGACTTGTAAGTATCTACACCTTACACTTATATTCTGATTGTTTACTTTGATGTATTTCAATTTAATTTGATGTGTGAATTTTAGAATAAAAATATGCGCATTATGGAGAATGATAATGTTATAAATGTCTGGTGCCATATATGTTTGTGTTGTTGAGTTACTTTCTTTGTTAAACAGGGGGTAAATACTATAAAAATAGAGAAAATTCTACCAAAATTTTTATAAATTATAGTTCACTTATCACATTTTATTTTGATGCAAGAAAAGTATATGGGCAGGAAGCCTACACCCTGTCAGCTCTTTTTGCACACTCACGCTAAGAAACATGACTGTGTGACCTTCGTCAACACCTGATATAGAGAACTAAATGTATATGAAATTTATGCTTTAATAATAATGTTTAATAATTATCACTTATTAACATAAACATTGCCTTCTGATAGGACCAAATGCAAAAAAGTATTCAACGACTGTCTCAATAGTCTGAAGAAGTTGATGAGACTCAAACCTATCTTTATACAGTGGGAGGTAGGGACCGTCATGGAAGGATATTCAGCTTAGGTTCATTTGTGAACACATGTTATTCGCAATCCTGCACATCCAATACAACAATATCTAGTAGGTGGTCTGCATCCAATGAAGTGCATGAGCTTCGGAGCATAATATAAGCACTGGCAACTCAATTGCAACAGTTGATAGAGTACATAGTCCAGCTCTATAATGAGATGGATGAGTTGAAGGGGAAGGGCAGCACCTCATCGCAACATTCAGAGCATCCACATTCACCAAAAAAATAGCATAGTTGTAGTCATTTTGTATGAATTAAATACTTATTATTGTATAAAATATTTTTTTATAATCAATTAAGATAATTTTTAATTTATATCATCAATCAGCTTTCTGTCTTAACAAGTTAAATGTAGAAAAAATCAATAAATTATAAATTATACATCAATCACAAGATTATTAAATAAAATTAAATGTAGGGAAAAATTTTAAAATCAGTATCATTAAATTTACCGATGGAAAACCAAAATCTATTGGTAAAATGTAATGAATTTATCGACGGATTACTAAGTTCCATTGATATAGTTAGTCATAAATTATCGATGGATTTGGCAAATCCGTTGGTAAATTTACCGACGATTAAGCCTTGTCTGTCGCTAAATTTACCAATGATTAAGCCTTGTCCGTCGCTAAATTTACCGATCAAAACAAACATTATATCACTAAATTTACCGACATCACAAAATTACCCTTGCTAAATATAGTGACAAAACACAAAATATCTATCAGTAAATTAGCGACAAAAAATTTGTACTCCGTTGCCAATGATTACCTATGGCCGTTTCTCTGACGACTTCTTCCATCAGTAAATTCTGTCGCTAACTTAGCTTACCAATGAAAAACCTACACATTTCATCGATAATATGTGTCGGTAAACCCCACTTTTCTTAGATTGTAAGGTGATTGAGTTGATCTATTAGAGGTGATATTATCTTGTCAATTGGTGGCATAAAGTTAATAAATATGACCAGTAACGAGTGGTTTATTTGAAACTTCTTAAATAGATTTTGTAATGGTGCTCAAATTGAATGATTAGTCAAATATATAATATTAACATTTTTTAGTTTATAGAGTTTAGGTTCACGAGTGACTGATTAATCCATTTTGATTATGAATTGGAAAAAATACATAATAAATACTAAAGTGTTGATTTAGACCATAATAATGGGTTAAATTTATCATTAGTGCTAGTAGGCAGTTGAAATTTTGATTTGACTGAGTAACTAAGGGTATTTATAGCAAAGTGTTTACCTTTATGTAAAAAGGTTAGGATGGTGTTTTAGCCAACCAAATCATGGTCATAAAAAAATTTCAATAAAATTACATTATAATTCTTTTCATTATGGCTTATTAAATACTTTTTGCCTTAAACTTTTCACTCTCTTTATGTCCACTTTATGAGATAAAGTTGTTCAAAGTAAGTTAAATTGAGAGATTTTTTATTTAGGTTGAAATTGAATTACAAATTGGTGTGCTACCTAGAGATCTAAGTGGTTAGTGAATAGAATAAATGAACTAATAACGGTAATACTTGACCTCTTTGATTGAATAGTTGAACTTTACTAGAAACTAATTTACATAGGTTAAAGCCTTTTGAGAGTGATTTGTTTAAAGGCAAGCAAATGCTTAAATTTTGGGGGATTTCGATAAATATTATCTAGATTATATTTTATCATCACTTTGAGAGTATTTTGCTTGTGTTTGATTGGTTTAAAATGGATTTAGTACTCAATTTGGTTTATATTTTATTTTTGGGGCTTGGTGTAGCTCCCTAATGAGGAAGGAATGAATTTGGGCAATTTGGAGTCAAGTTGGAACAAAATAGGGTAGATTGTAGAACATAGGTTAATGTTCCACAACATGGATCTATACTATCTAACAAAAAAGTATGTTAGGACCTATATTGGTAGCAATTTTTATGTAAAAGAAGAGGAAAGCAATATAGGCCAAACATGGTAACTTGTTATACCTGTGTTCTCGTGATGATTAAAAAGTATTCAGACATGGGTCCAACACGAGTTTGTGATAGGGATCTGTGTTGACAATAAGTTTTACAAAAAATAGGGTATTTTTTGAAGCTGTTAAGAACAAGGAACCAACACAGGTCTATGTTGGACCAATGTTGGTTGAGATCCTTTGATTTTTTAGGATTTTTTTAGAGTAAAAGGTAGGTTTCAGGGGTAGATGGACAGACATCATTAGATACACGAATTAGAGAATCTTTAGAAAAGAATAAAGCAATTTGGAGAACAATAAGAGGTTTCCAACAAAATTTAAGTGAAGATATCAAGATCTCTAGATCTACGAGAATGAGCTCGTTCGTTTTATGTTTTTCTTGATTTTATTTTACTATGAATGATGTGATATGAATGAAACAAAACACAAATGAGGAAGAAATGAATTTGGGCAATTTGGAGTCAAGTTGGAACAAACGGGGGTAGATTGTAGAACATAGGTTAATGTTCCACAACATGGATCTATATTATCTAACAAACAATTATTTTAGGACCTATATTGGTTAGCAATTTTTATGTAAAAGAGGTGGAAAGCAATATAGGACAAACACGGTAACTTGTTAGACCTATGTTCTCGTGATGATTAAAAAGTATTCAAGCAAGGGTCCAACACGAGTTTGTGTTGGGGTTTTGGGTTGGCAATTAAGTTTTCTAACAAAAATAGGGTCTTTTTTTAAGCTGTTAAAAACAAGAAACCAACACAAGTTTATGTTGAACTTGTGTTAGTTGAGACCCTTTGAATTTTTTAGGATTTTTTGAGAGTAAAAGTTAGCTTTTAGGGGTAAATGGAAAGACATCATTAGATTCACGAATTGGAGAATCTTTAAAAAAGAATAAAGCAATTTCGGAGACTAATAAGAGATTTCCATCAAAATTTAATTGAAGATATCAAGATCTTAAGATCTACGAGAATGAAATCTTTTGTGTTATGTTTTTTCTTGATTTTATCTTAGTATGAATGAAGTGATAAGAACGAAACAGAACACAAATGAGGAAGGAATGAATTTGAGCAATTTGAATTCAAGTTGGAACAACCAGGGGTAGATTGTAGAACATAGGTTAATGTTCCACAATATAGATTTATATTATGTAACAAAAAGGTATGTTAAGACCTATATTGGCAGTAATTTTTATGTAAAAAAGGTGGAAAGCAATATAGGCCAAACAAGGTAACTTGTTAGACCTGTGTTCTTGCGATGATTATAAAGTATTCAGGCATGGGTCCAACATGAGTTTGTGTTAGGAATCTGAGTTGACAACTAAGTTTTCTATAAAAAATAAAGTCTTTTCTGAAGCTGTTAAGAACAAGGAACCAACACATGTTTATGTTGAACTTGTGTTAGGCTTTGAATTTTTTTGGATTTTTTGAGAGAAAAAGGTAGCTTTTAGGGGTAGATGGAAAGACATCATTAGATGCAGGAACTGGAGAATCTTTAGAAAAGAATAAAGAAATTTCGGAGACCAATAAGTGGTTTCCATAAAAATTTAAGTGAAGATATCAAGATCTCAAGATCTACAAGAATGAAGTCTTTTGTTTTATGTTTTTTCTTGATTTTATTTTAGTATGAATGAGGAAGGAAGTAATTTGGGCAATTTGTAGTCAAGTTGGAACAAACTAGCGTAGATTGCAGAACATAGTTTAATGTTCCACAACATAGATCTATATTATCTAACAAACAATTATTTTAGGACCTATATTGGTAGTAATTTTTATGTAAAAGAGGTGGAAAGCAATATAGGACAAACACGGTAACTTGTTAGACCTGTGTTCTCATGATGATTAAAAAGTATTGAAGCATGGGTCCAACTCGAGTTTGTGTTGGGGATCTGTGCTGACAATTATGTTTTGTAACAAAAATAGGGTCTTTTTTGAAGTTGTTAAGAACAAGGAACCAACACATGTTTATGTTGAACTTGTGTTAGTTGAGACCCTTTGAATTTTTTAGGATTTTTTGAGAGTAAAAGGTAGCTCGTAGGGGTAGATGGAAAGACATCATTAGATACACGAATTGGAGAATCTTTAAAAAAGAATAAAGCAATTTCGGAGACCAATAAGAGGTTTCCTTGAAAATATGAGTGAAGACATCAAGATCTCAAGATCTACGAGAATGAACTATTTTGTTTTTTGTTTTTTCTTGATTTTATTTTAGTATGAATGAAGTGATATGAATGAAACAGAACACAAGTGAGGAAGGAATGAATATGGGCAATTTGGAGTCAAGTTGGAAAAAACTGGGGTAGATTGTAGAACATAGGTTAATGTTTCACAATATAGATCTATATTATCTAACAAAAAAGTATGTTAAGACCTATATTGGCAATATTTTTTATGTAAAAGAGGTGTAAAGCAATAGAGGCCAAACATGGTAACTTGTTAGACCTGTGTTCTTGTGATGATTACAAAGTATTCGAGCATGGGTCCAACACGAGTTTGTGTTGGGGATTTGTGTTGGCAATTAAGTTTTCTAACAAAAATAGGGTCTTTTTTGAAGCTGTTAAAAACAAGAAACCAACACAAGTTTATGTTGAACTTGTGTTAGTTGAGACCTTTTGAATTTTTTAGGATTTTCTGAGAGTAAAAGGTAGCTTGTAGGGGTAGATAGAAAGACATCACTAGATACATGAATTGGAGAATCTTTAGAAAAGAATAAAGCAATTTTGGAGACCAATAAGAGGTTTCCATCAAAATTTAAGTGAAGATATCAAGATCTCAAGATCTATAAGAATGAACTCTTTCGTTTTACGTTTTTTCTTGATTTTATTTTAGTATGAATGAAGTGATATGAATGAAAGAGAACACAAATGAGGAAGGAAAGAATTTGGCATTTTGGAGTTAAGTTGGAACAAACTGGGGTACATTGTAAAATATAGGTCAATGTTCCACAATATAGATCTATATTATCTAACAAAAAAGTGTGTTAAGACCAATATTGACAGTAATTTTTATGTAAAAGAGGTGGAAAGCAATATAGGCCAAACACGATAACTTGTTAGACCTGTGTTCTCGTGATGATTAAAAAGTATTCAGGCATGGGTCCAACATGAGTTTGTGTTGGGGATCTGTGTTCACAATTAAGTTTTATAACAAAAATAGGGTCTATTTTGAAGCTGTTAAGAACAAGGAACCAACACAAGTTTATGTTGAACTTGTGTTAGTTGAGACCTTTTGAATTTTTTAGGATTTTTTGAGAATAAAAGGCAGCTTGCAGGGGTAGATGGAAAGACATCATTAGATACATGAATTGGAGAATCTTTAGAAAAGAATAAAGCAATTTCAGAGACCAATAAGCGGTTTCCATCAAAATTTAAGTGAAGATATCAAGATCTCAAGATCTACAAGAATGAACTATTTTGTTTTATGCTTTTCTTGATTTTATTTTACTATGAATGATGTGATGTGAATGAAACAGAACACAAATGAGGAAGGAATGAATTTGGACAATTTGGAGTCAAGTTGGAAGAAACTAGGGTAGATTGTAGAACATAGGTCAGTGTTCCATAATATAGATCTATATTATCTAACAAAAAAGTATGTTAAGACTTATATTGGCAGTAATTTTTATGCAAAAGAGGTGGATAGCAATATCGGCCAAACACGATAACTTGTTAGACCAGTATTCTCGTGATGATTATAAAGTATTCAGGCATGGGTCCAACACGAGTTTGTGTTAAGGATCTGTGTTGACAATTAAGTTTTCTAACAAAAATAGGGTGTTTTTTGAAGCGGTTAAGAACAATGAACCAACACATGTTTATGTTGAACTTTGTTAGTTGAGACCTTTTGAATTTTTTAGCATTTTTTGATAGTAAAAGGTAGCTTTTAGGGGTAGATGCAAAGACATCATTAGATACACGAATTGGAGAATCTTTAGAAAAGGATAAAGCAATTTCGGAGACCAATAAGTGGTTTCCATCAAAATTTAAGTGAAGATATCAAGATCTCAACATCTACGAAATGAACTCTTTTGTTTTATGTTTTTTCTTGATTTTATTCAAGTATGAATGAAGTGATATGATTGAAAAAGAACACAAATGAGGAAGGAATGAATTTGGGCAATTTGGAGTCAAGTTGGAACAAACTGGGGTAGGTTGTAAAACATAGGTCAATGTTCCATAATATAGATCTATATTACCTAATAAAAAAGTATGTTAAGACCTATATTGGCAGTAATTTTTATGTAAAAGAGGTGTAAAGCAATATAAGCCAAACACGGTAACTTGTTAGACCTGTGTTCTCGCGATGATTATAAAGTATTCAAGCATGGTTCCAACATAAGTTTGTGTTGGGGATCTGCGTTGACAATTAAGCTTTCTAACAAAAATAGGGACTTTTTTGTAACTGTTAAGAACAACGAACCAACACATGTTTATGTTGAACTTGTGTTAGTTGAGCGCTTTTGAATTTTTAGGATTTTTTGATAGTAAAGGTAGCTTTTAGGGGTAGATCGAAAGACATCATTAGATACACGAGTTGGAGAATCTTTAGAAAAGAATAATGCTATTTCGGAGACCAATAAGTGGTTTCCATCAAAATTTAAGTGAAGATATCAAGATCTCAAGATCTACGAGAATGAACTCTTTTGTTTTATGTTTTTTCTTGATTTTATTTAAGTATGAATGAAGTGATATGAATGAAAGAGAACACAAATGATGAAGGAATGAATTTGGGCAATTTGGAGTCAAGTTGGAAAAAACTGGGGTAGATTGTAAAACTTAGATGAATGTTCCAAAATATAGATCTATATTATCTAACAAAAAAGTAAGTTAAGACTTATATTGGTAGTAATTTTTATGTAAAAAAGGTGGAAAGCAATATAGGCCAAGCACGGTAACTTGTTAGACCTGTGTTCTCGTGATGATTAAAAAGCATTCGGGCATAGGTCCAACACGAGTTTGTGTTGGGGATCTGTGTTCACAATTAAGTTTTATAACAAAAATAGGGTCTTTTTTTAAGCTGTTAAGAATAAGGAACCAACATATGTTTATATTGAACTTGTGTTAGTTGAGACCTTTTGAATTTTTTAGGATTTTTTAGAGCAAAAGGTAACTTTTAGGGGTAGATGGAAAGATATCTTTAGATACACGAATTGGAGAATCTTTAGAAAAGAATAAAGCAATTTCCAAGACCATTAAATGGTTTCCATCAAAATTTAAGTGAAGATATTAAGATCCTAATATCTACGAGAATGAACTCTTTTGTTTTATGTTTTGTCTTCATTTTGTTTTAGTATGAAAGAAGTGATCTGAATGAAACAGAACACAAATGAGGAAGGAATGAATTTGGGCAATTTGGAGTTAAGTTAGAAAAAACTGGGGCAGATTGTGGAACATAGGTCAATGTTCCATAGTATAGATATATATTATCTAACAAAAAAGCATGTTAAGACCTATATTGGCGGGAATTTTTTATGTAAAAGAGGTGGAAAGCAATATAGGCCAAACACGATAACTTGTTAGACCTGTGTTTTCGTTATGATTAAAAAGTATTCAGGCACGGGTCCAACACGAGTTTGTATTGGGGATCTGTGTTGACAATTATGTTATCTAACAAAAATAGGGACTTTTTTGAAGCTGTTAAGAGCAAGAACCAACACATGTTTATGTTAAACTTGTGTTAGTCGAGACCCTTTGAATCTTTTAGGATTTTTTGTGAGTAAAAGGTAGCTTTTACAGGTAGATGGAAAGACATCATTAGATACACGAATTGGAGAATCTTTAGAAAAGAATAAAGCAATTTCAGAGACCAATAAGAGGTTTCCATCAAAATTTAAGTGAAGATATCAACATCTCAAGATCTACGAGAAGAACTCTTTTGTTTTATGTTTTTTATTGATTTATTTTAGTATGAATGAAGTGATATGAATGAAACAGAGCACAAATGAGGAAGGAATGAATTTGTGCAATTTGGATTCATGTCTGAAAATTGGGCCAGATTGTAGAACATAGGTTAATGTTCCACAATATAGATCTATATTATCTAACAAAAAAGTATGTTAAGATCTATATTGGTAGTAATTTTTATGTAAAAGAGGTGGAAAGCAATATAAGCCAAACAAGGTAACTTGTTAGACCTATGTTCTCGTGATGATTAAAAGGTATTCAGGCATAGGTGCAACAGGAGTTTATGTTGGGGATCTGTGTTGACAATTAAGTTTTATAACTAAAAAGGGTCTTTTTTCAAGCTGTTAAGAATAAGGAACCAACACATGTTTACGTTTAACTTGTGTTAGTTGAGACCCTTTGAATTTTTTAGGATTTTTTAGAGCAAAAGGTAGCTTTAAGGGGTAGATGGAAAGATGTCTTTAGATACACGAATTGGAGAATCTTTAGAAAAGAATAAAGCAATTTCCAAGACCACTAAATGGTTTCCATCAAAATTTAAGTGAAGATATTAAGATCTCAAGATCTACGAGAATGAACTCTTTTTTTTATCATTTTTCTTGTTTTTTATTTTAATATGAATGGTGTGATACGAATGAAATGGAACAGAAATGAGGAAGGAATGAATTTGGGCAATTTGTAGTCGAGTTGGAATAAATTGGGGTAGATTGTAGAATATAGGCTAATGCTCCACAACAAGGATCTATATTATCTAATCAAAAAGTATCTTAGGACCTATATTGGCAGTAATTTTTATTTAAAAGAGGTGGAAAGCAATATAGGCCGAACACGATAACTTGTTAGACCTATGTTCTCGTGATGATGAAAAAGTATACAGATATAGTCCAACATGAGTTTGTGTTAGGGATATATGTTGACAATTAAGTTTTGTAACAAAAATAGGGTCTTTTTTAAAGCTGTTAATAAGAAGGAACCATTACAGACCTATGTTGGACCATATGGGTTGAGGCCAATTGAATTTTTTATGATTTTTTGAGAGTAAAAGGTAGCTTTTACAGCTAAATGGATAGACATCCTTAGATACACGAATTGGAGAATCTTTTGAAAAGAATAAAGCAATTTTGGAGACCAATAAGAGGTTTCCATAAAAATTTAAGTGAAGATATCAAGATCTCAAGATCTACGAGAATGAACTCTTTTGTTTTGTGCTTTTTCTTTATTTTTCTTGATTTTTCTTGATTTTATTTTAGTATGAATGATGTTATATGAATGAAACGAAACATAAATGAGGAAGGAATGGATTTGGGCAATTTAGAGTCTAGCTGGAACAAACTGGGGTAGATTGTAGAACATAAGTTAATGTTCCACAATTAGATCTATATCATCTTACAAAAAATTATGTTAAGACCTATATTGGTAGTAATTTTTTATGTAAAACTAGTGGAAAGCAATATAGGCCAAACAGTGTAACTTGTTAGACCTGTGTTCTCGTGATGATTAAAAAGTATTCGATCATAGGTCCAACACGAGTTTGTGTTGGGGATCTGTGTTGACAATTAAGTTTTGTAACAAAAATAGGGTATTTGTTTTAGCTGTTAAGAATAAGGAACCAACACATGTTTATATTGAACTTGTGTTAGTTGAGACCCTTTGAATTTTTTAGAATTTTTTAGAGCAAAAGGTAGCTTTTAGGGGTAGATGGAAACATATCGTTAGATACACGAATTGGAGAATCTTTAGAAAAGAATAAAGCAATATCGAAGACCAATAAGAGGTTTCCATCAAAATTTCAGTGAAGATATCAAGAACTCAAGATCTATGAGAATGAACTATTTTTTATGTTTTTTCTGGATTTTATTTAAGTATGAATGAAGTGATATGAATGAAATAGAACACAAATGAGGAAGGAATGAATTTGGGCAATTTGGAGTCAAGTTAGAAAAAACTGGGGTAGATTGTAGAACATAGGTTAATGTTCCACACAATATAGATCTATATTATCTAACAAAAAAGTATGTTAAGACCTATATTGGCAATAATTTTTATGTAAAAGAGGTGGAAAGCAATATAGGCCAAACACGGTAACTTGTTTGGCCTGTGTTCTCGTGATGATTAAAAAGTATTCAAGCATGGGTCCAACACGAGTTTATGTTGGGGATCTGTGTTGGCAATTAAGTTTTCTATCAAAAATAGGGTCTTTTTTGAAGCTGTTAAGAAAAAGAATCCAACACAAGTTTATGTTGAACTTTTGTTAGTTGAGACCCTTGGAATTTTTTAGGATTTTTTGAGAGTAAAAGGTAGCTTTTAGGGGTAGATGGAAAGACATCATTAGATACACGAATTGGAGAATCTTTAGAAAAGAATAAAGCAATTTTGGAGACCAATAAGCGGTTTCCATCAAAATTTAAGTGAAGATATCAAGATCTATGAGAATGAACTCTTTTGTTTTATGTTTTTTCTTGATTTTATTTTAGTACGAATGATGACATATGAATGAAACGGAACAGAAATGAGGAAGGAATGAATTTGGGCAATTTGGAGTCAAGTTGGAACAAACTGGGGTAGATTCTAGAACATAGGTTAATGTTCCATAACATGGATCTATATTATCTAACAAAAAAGTATGTTAGGACCTATATTGGCAGTAATTTTTATGTAAAAGAGGTGGAAAGCAATATAGGCCAAACACGGTAACTTGTTAGACATTTGTTCTCATGATGATTAAAATGTATTCAAGCATGTGTCCAACATGAGTTTATGTTGGGGATCTGTGTTGGCAATTAAGTTTTCTAACAAAAATAGGGTATTTTTTGAAGCTGTTAAGAAAAAGAAACCAACACAACCTTATGTTGAACTTGTGTTAGTCGAGACCCTTTGAATTTTTTAGGATTTTTTGAGAGTAAAAGGTAGCTTTTAGGGGTAGATGGAATGACATCATTAGATACATGAGTTGGAGAATCTTTAGAAAATAATAAAGTAATTTCGGAGACCAATAAGCGGTTTCCATCAAAATTTATGTGAAGATATCAAGATCTCAACATCTACGAGAATGAACTCTTTTGTTTTATGTTTTTATTGATTTTATTTATGTATGAATGAAGTGATATGAATGAAAAAGAACTTAAATGAGGAAGGAATGAATTTGGGCAATTTGGAGTCAAGTTGGAACAAACTAAGGTAGATTGTAGAACTTAGGTCATTGTTCCACAATATAGATCTATATTATCTAACAAAAAAGTATGCTAAGACCTATATTGGCAGTACTTTTTATATAAAAGAGGTGGAAAGCAATATGGTCCAAACACGGTAACTTGTTAGAACTATGTTCTCGTGATGATTATACAGTATTCAGGCATAGGTCCAACATGAGTTTGTGTTGGGGATCTGTGTTGACAATTAAGTTTTCTAACAAAATTAGGGTCTTTTTTGAAGCTATTAAGAACAACGAACTAGCACATGTTTATGTTAAACTTGTGTTAGTTGAGACCTTTTGAATTTTTAAGGATTTTTTGTGAGTAAAAGGTAGCTTTTAGTGGTTGATGGAAAGACATCATTAGATACACGAATTGGAGAATCTTTAGAAAAGAATAAAGCAATTTCGGAAACCAATAAGTAGTTTCCATCAAAAATTAAGTGAAGATATCAAGATCACAAGATCTACGAGAATGAACTCTTTTTTTAATGTTTTTTCTTGATTTTATTTAAGTATGAATGAGGTGATATGAATGAAACAGAATAAAAATGAGGAAGGAATGAATTTGGCCAATTTGGAGTCAAGTTGGAACAAACTGGGGTTGATTGTAGAACATAGATTAATGTTCCACAATATAGATCTATATTATCTAACTAAAAAGTATGTTAAGACCTATATTGGTAGGAATTTTTATGCAAAAGAGGTGGAAAGCAATATAAGCCAGACACGGTAACTTGTTAGACCTATGTTCTCGTGATGATTAAAAAGTATTCAGGCATAGGTCCATCACAAGTTTGTGTTAGGGATCTGTGTTGACAATTAGGTTTTGTAACAAAAACAGGTTCTTTTTTAAGCTGCTAAGAATAAGGAGCCAACATCTGTTTATATTGAACTTGTGTTAGTTGAGACCCTTTGAATTTTTTAGGATTTTTTAGAGCAAAAGGCAGCTTTTAGGGGTAGATGGAAAGATATCGTTAGATACATGAATTGGAGAATCTATAGAAAAGAATAAAGCAATTTCGAAGACCCATAAGAGGTTTCCATCAAAATTTGAGTGAAGATATCAAGATCTCAAGATCAACGAGAATGAACTCTTTCGTTTTATGTTTTTTCTTGGTTTTATTTTAGTATGAATGATGTCATATGAATGAAACAGAGTACAAATGAGCAAGGAATGAATTTGGGCAATTTGGAGTCAAGTTGGAACCAACTGGGGTAGATTGTAGAACATAGGTTAATGTTCCACAACATGGATCTATATTATCTAACAAAAAAGTATGTTAGGACCTATATTGGCAGTAATTTTTATGTAAAAGAGGTGGAAAGCAATATAGGCCAAACACGGTAAATTGTTAGACCTGTGTTCTCGTGATGATTAAAAAGTGTTCAGGCATGGGTCTAACACGAGTTTATGTTGGGGATCTGTGTTTGCAATTAAGTTTTCTAACAAAAATAGGGTCTTTTTTTAAGATGTTAAGAATAAGGAACCAACACATTTTTATGTGGAACTTGTGTTAGTTGAGACCCTTTGAATTTTTTAGGATTTTTTGAGAGTAAAAGGTAGCTTCTAGGGGTAGATGGAAAGACATCATTAGATACAAGAATGGGAGAATCTTTAGAAAAGAATAAAGCAATTTTGGAGACCAATAAGTGGTTTCCATCAAAATTTAAGTGAAGATATCAAGATCTCAAGATCTACTATAATGAACTCTTTTGTTTTATGTTTTTTCTTGATTTATTTTAGTATGAATGAATTGATATGAATGAAACAGAACACAAATGAGGAAGGAATGATTTTGGGCAATTTGGATTCAAGTTAGAACAAATTGAGGTAGATTGTAGAACATAGGTCAATGTTCTGCAATATAGATCTGTATTATCTAACAAAAAAGTATGTTAAGACCTATATTGGCAGTAATTTTTATGTAAAAGAGGTGGAAAGCAATATAGGCTAAACACGGTAACTTGTTAGACCTGTGTTCTCGTGTTAATTAAAAAGTAATCAGGCATAGTTCCAACACGAGTTTGTGTTGGGGATTTGTGTTGACAATTAAGTTTTATTATAAAAATAGGGTCTTTTTTATGCTGTTAAGAATAAGGAACCAACACATGTTTAGGTTGAACTTGTGTTAGTTGAGACCCTTTGAATTTTTTAGGATTTTTTAGAGCAGAAGGTAGCTTTTAGGGGTAGATGGAAAGCTATCATTAGATACATGAATTGGAGAATCTTTAGAAAAGATTAAAGCAATTTCCAAGACCAATAAGAGGTTTCCATCAAAATTTAAGTGAAGATATCAAGATCTTAAGATCTACGACAATGAACTCTTTTATTTGATCATTTTTCTTGATTTTATTTTAGTATGAATGATGTGATATGAATGAAACAAAACACAAATAAGGAAGGAATGAATTTAGGCAATTTGGAGTGAAGTTGGAACAAACTTGGGTAGATTGTAGAACATAGGTTAATGTTCCACAACATGGATCTATATTATCTAATGAAAAAATATCTTTAGACCTATATTGGCAGTAATTTTTATGTAAAAGAGGTGGAAAGTAATATAGGCCGAACACGGTAACTTGTTAGACCTATGTTCTCGTGATGATTTAAAAGTATACAGACACAGTCCAATATGAGTTTATGTTAGGGATCTATGTGACAATTAAGTTTTGTAACAAAAATAGGGTCTTTTTTGATGCTATTAAGAAGAAGGAACCATCATAGGTTTATGTTGGACCAGTGTTAGTTGAAAACGTTTGAATTTTTTAGGATTTTTTTAGAATAAAAGGTAGCTTTTAGGGTTATATGGATAGACATATTTAGATACACGAGATGAAGAATCTTTTGAAAAGAATAAAGCAATTTTGGAGACCAATATGAGGTTTCCATCAAAATTTAAGTGAAGATATTAAGATCTAAAGATCTACGAGAATGAACTCTTTTGTTTTGTTCTTTTTTTAATTTTTCTTGATTTTTCTTGATTTTATTTTAGTATGCATGATGTGATATGAATGAAACAAAACACAAATGAGGAAGGAATGAATTTGGGCAATTTAGAGTCTAGTTGGAACAAACTGGGGTAGATTGTAGAACATAAGTTAATGTTCCACAATATGGATCTATATTATCTAACAAAAAAGTATGTTAAGACCTATATTGGTAGTAACGTTTATGTAAAAAGGTGGAAAGCAATATAGGCCATACACAGTAACTTGTTAGACCTGTGTTCTTGTGATGATTAAAAAGTATTCGGGCATAGGTCCAACACAAGTTTGTGTTGGGGATCCTTGTTGACAATAAGTTTTATATAAAAATAGGGTCTTTTTTTGAAGCTATTAAGAATAAGGAACCAACACATGTTTATGTTGGACTTGTGTTGGTTAAGACCTTTGAATATTTTAGGATTTTTTTAGAGTAAAAGGTAGCTTTTAGGGGTATATGGAAAGACATCATTAGATAGACGAATTGGAGAATATTTTGAAAAGAATAAAGCAATTTTGGAGACTAATAAGAGGTTTCCATCAAAATTTAAGTGAAGATATCAAGATCTCTAGATCTACGAGAATGAACTATTTTGTTTTGTGTTTTTTCTTTATTTTTCTTGATTTTATTTTAGTATGAATGATGTGATATGAATGAAACAAAACACAAATAATAATATAAAATAAATCATATTAGCATGTGTACTTATCATTTCTTATAGTCTAGTTAAGTCGGGTGTTAATTCTATAGAGACTAGAATTACTATTATTACTTATCCTTCTATTAGCTAATCTAATAAAGTGAATAATTGATTAAAAATAAATAAAATAAATCTAAATCACCAAATTAAATAAAAAGAATAGATTAAACACCAATGAAGGAACTAGATTTAGGAAAGAATTCCCCTAAAACATTTCTTATGCTTTGAATCTATTTTGACTTAATGATTAATCTAAATCCTTCTTAAGTTATAACTATATTCTATGTCAAGAAATGCAGTTTATGTATTTAAATTGATTTGACCAAATTCTCTTTCTATTCAAAATAACCTAAGAACATATTAACTCATTTTGTGAATTTCTATGATCGGTTTCACCTTAACCTGGAAGGATCATATAGTTCTATCTCTGGAAATCCATAAAAACCTCATTATTCTTGTTGTGGTCTATTCATATATATTAAATTTTGATTTTAATGTACGGATATGAATATTGAATGTTCAACTCTCATTCCTTCAATTTACCACAATATATAAATAATTCTAAAAAAGATAAAATCTTTTATAAAATCAAGAAATAATTTTAATAGGGATAGTAATAGGTCAGCACATGGGCGAGCCCCACTAGTTTTTTTTTAATTAAAAGTGTAAAATAATATTATTTTGCTTAGAATAGTTGGAACTCGAGTCAGCCTAGGCCTAGGCTTATGGGTTGCCCATTGCCATCCATAATTTTAAGGTTCATCCTACAAATATCTATATCCTAATTAGTTCATAATGAAACAAAGGAAACCCATAATAAATATAAAAGAATAAAAGAATAAGGAAAACATCCTCATGGTTTTTGAATTTTTGAATTTTTTTGATTAATCTTGATGGATTTCTTGTTTCTTCTCCTAAGGTTGCTCGTTCTCTTAACCTCAACCATTTAAGTTAGCTCCTAATTAATTTTTTCAACTCCTAAACACTTTACCCTTTTTTTTAGTTGTCTCCTCTTTAAAAACATAAAACCCTAATATTTACGTATCACGACCCTAATACAGGACAATGTTAGGCTCCCGTATTACTTAAACTAAATTTATAGAAATTTTATGTAATCAATCACCTCTAATATAAGGCCAGACATTGTTCTATATACTTCCATGTTAGTGAACATCAAAAACAACCTTTCTACTAAGTTTAGATAAGGCTGCGTACTATTGGACCTCCCCAAATCTCGCATCTCAATGGAACTTCTACTTGATGTTGTTGTTGTTGTTGTACTTCCATATTAGTAAATATAAGGTAAATATGTAAAGATGTTGCAGATGCTATGAGAAACATAATGCTCTTATTTTAAATATGACCTAAACATGAGGGCACATTGGTCCCGTTTTATTTAGGTAAGAAAAACTCCTCCATAAATAGAATTGGGCAAGTTTGAATATATGAAGCAATTCAGTACCATATTTATACCGTATGCCAAGTCTTTCTCTAAAAATCTGCCAAAATTGCTCTAAATTGACTTAAATTCTGCTCAAGTTCATTCCTTTTCCTTTGATGTGTTGAAAACTTGGACTAAAATACAAGTCATTTTAAGTACCAAATCATATAAAAACATCAAAATAAAAGCATATTGTTATTAAAAGTTATGCTAAAAATATATTATATTTAACACTTAATAAATTCTTTCACACTTAAATATTTGCTTTTCATGAAGAAAATTAATTTTATTACTTATGATTTAAATAGGAAGTAAATTTTGAAAAGCAGTAAACAAGTCATGCATGTTGATCAAGGCTCTTCACTTTTCATTTAGTTACAAATGTCGTCCAATTGTTAGATAATTAAATACTTGCATTAATTCATAAATCAACTTCAATTCACTTCACAATTCTTTAAACCTTAGCTCAATTAACAAAATTCTACATATACATGACGAATGCTTCAATTCTTAAACATGTTCATAACTTTGATTAAAATAAAAATACTAATTTTAAATAACACAAGAGCATTTACTTGAAAAGTCATTTACCCTTTCGCGATAATATATATGAGACTATCATTTATGAGTCAATCACATAATTAATAGATATCATATCAATTAAATCCCTCAGTGGTGATAACTAACTCTGTTTTTCCTAGATGCTCTTTCTCTTCCCCGAACTTTACAGCTGTGTGCTTAGTCTCTCTTAAATTCACTAGCATTACATTAGGGTGCATCATTAACCTCTACATCAGCTGTTACAGTTCTCTCTTGTAGATTTCATATCTATTGGCTCAGGCTCTTTATGTGCGAGCTCAGATGGATGGATTGGTGTTGGTAGTATCTGGACGCCTATCTGCTACTTTTGAAAAGTTTGCTAATAAGTCCCTATATTTTTCAAAATTTTCGGTACCGGCTGGTATATGGTCGGTATTATAAATACCGGTTAGTACCAAACGAAACATGCCAGTACCGTATAATACCAGTTAGTACCAAATGAAACAGGTCAGTACCGACCAGTATTTACACCTGGTATATAAAACCTTTATTTCATTCCATTCTACGGCTAGTACAAAACGAAATTCAAAACCATACTCTCCACGTGATAAAATCATCGTGCATAATATTTTACTTGTTCGAAGACTTATTTTCCACAATCTTTGACAAATTTATCATCGTTTTCTAGTACATAATTCTTCTCGTATCTTTAGCCAAATTTGGATTTTTTGTCCAAAATAATTATGTCCAACCCTATTTAACATTTGAAATAACATTATTTTAAGCATTAAATATAATTTGACAGTCTTTAAATTCATGTTTAATGATCAAAATGACATCGTTTTAGATATTAGAAAAGGTTATTTTGGACTGATAGTTCAAACTGGTCTTTAGTCTAATACATATAATTTCCTGTGTATGCTGAAGTGGGTGGCAAGGTTCCATTGAATTGCCCGAAGCTTGGGTATGGTATAGGTGCTCTCTTTTACTCCTTACTACCAGCCTGATCTCCCGGTGCTGATATCTCCTCTACTGCTCCTAGTGGTGCACCAATTTGTGCAAAGTACTGATCGCACATATCAACTTAAACCTATACCATCCTCATTTCCTGCAAGATTTCCATAACAAGTAAGATGGGAGTGCAACTAACCATCAACTCATGCATATCACCAAGCACTCTCAATCTCCTTGCCAATTGAGACTAACCCACCGTCAATCGCATTGAAATTTTGTTTATGTAAGTAGCATCAGATGAGATGAATGTGTTAAAGTTGGTCCAAACCAACGTTTACATAAACGTTGTCAACTTTCATATGAACGTTCACTAACGTTCATATGAACGTTAATGATGAGGGGGTTTTCTACTATAAAACCCCCTCACTTTCACATTTCTAAAGATTAGTTTTTTCCCACAATATACATCCTCTTATTCTCTCAAAGCAGTAAAACACATAATTGTCTATTTTACTTAATTCTCGGAGACAATTCCTACTCTGCCCTTTGGAGTGCACTAAAGCTGGTGGAGAAGGCATTAACCTTGGGGTCAGATCCTCTTGTCCTGCTGCACCGTAGAGGGGGAATTTTCAACTTAGAGTAGTGATTTTTCACGACGCCTTATTTCAGATAAGCCTTCCCAATTTCATTATTATTGATATTTTCGCCAACAATCTAAGTCAGAAATCTTATTTCTATTTGTTGCGTTACTACTGCTATCAGCAATTGTGTTGATCTACTCGTCACTGTTTCGAGTTTGCTACTAGTTGTTGGAAAGTTTTGCATTTTGATTTTGCTGTTATGTGTGTATTTAATTTTGGTATCAGTTAGAATTATGTCATCTGCGAATGAGACAAATATAGATTCTGCTATTACTATTCCCTATATAGGTTCTGCCTCTTTTACTATGACCCCAAAAATTATACCTGACCTTACTAGATTAGAGACTCTAGATAGGAGAAACTTCAAAAGATGGTTTGAGAAAATTCTTTTTTACTTTCAACAATACGAAATCGATTATGTACTGTTTCAAGAGATTCCTAGTGATAATACCGACCCTAAGACTACTAAGGATAACCGTACTGTTAGGGGAGTTTTACTCAGCCATATGATCAACCCTTTGTTTGATATCTACTGCAAGTACAAAACTGCAAAGGACATTTGGGATGCTTTAGAAGTGAAATATGGGACGGATGATGCCGGTACTAAGAAATATGTAGTTATTAGGTGGTTAAAATTTACCATTATTGATGATAAGCCAATTATAGACCAATTACATAACTATGAAAGTTTAGTTGCTAAAATCCTTGCCGAGGGTATGAATATGTGTGAGTTGTTTCAAGCTAATGCCTTTATTGAGAAACTACCTGCCTCATGAAATGAATACAAAAATCAATTGAGACATAAAATGAAAGATATAAAACTTTAGGAATTGATAGGACACATAAAGATTGAGGATGTCAACTGTGCAAAAGATAAGACCAAAACACTCCCCCTTGTCCCTACTGTTAAGGCTCATATGGTAGAACATAGAAATGTTAATAACTTCAAGAAGAATGGTGGACAAAACAAGTCGTTTAACTACAAATAAGGTTAGTTTAAGAGCAAAAATATTGATGGTGAATGTTGGTGATGCCATAAGCCAGGCCATCATGCTGCCAATTGTTAAGCTAGAATCAAATATGAGAAGAAAGGCCAACGACAGAAATCACGACAGTTCAGAAAAGGAAACCAGACGGGATACCAATGGGGTAACCAGAAGAACTTTGGTAAGCCTCAAGCTAATATGGTTGAAGCTGGTGATGACGAGGAGATCATTATCGCTATGGTGTCAGAAGTCAACCTTATTGGAAATTTGGTCAAGTGGATAGTTGACGCAGGGGCTACACGTCACATATGCACCAACAAAGACCTGTTCAAGGAGTTGAATGATGCTACTAATGGTGAATTCATGCACATGTGCAACTCCATCAAATTTCTTGTCCAAGTTGTTGGGAAGGTCACTCTCAAAACTCACTTTTGGAAAAGTGCTAGCATTATAAAATATTTTATTTGCTCCTAATGTACGTAGAAACTTAATTTCTGGTGCATTACTTAACAAAGCTAATGTTAAACTAACATTTGATTCTGATAAGCTAGTTATGACTAAGAAAGGGAATTTTGTTGGAAAAGGATTTTGTAATAGGGGCTTATTTGTACTTGACGTTGAAATTAATGCATCAACTTCTTCTACTTATATTGTGGAGTCTTTAGACTTATAGCACTCTAGACTTGGACATGTAAATGTGAGGTCAATTAAGAAGATGCAAAGCTTAAACTTGTTACCTAATCAGATCATTAATGAAATGAAAAAATGTCAAATTTGTGTTAAGGCTAAACACTCTAAGAAACCTTTTAAGTCAGTGACCGAGAGAGAGTCACAATTGTTGGACTTGGTGCACAACGACGTAGGTGATTTTAAGAACTGTATCAGTAAAGGAGGCATGAGATATTATATTACCTTTGTAGATGATTGTTCTAGATTTACCAAGATTTACTTATTGAAAAATAAAAGTGATGTAGAGGAAATGTTTATGAAATACAAAACTGAGGTTAAAAACCAATTAGAAAGGAAAATTAAGAGATTAAGGTTTGATCGAGGTAGTGAGTATAGTACTGATTTTCTGGATGATTATTATGCAAAATTTGGGATTATTCATGAGCTTATAGCCCTTTATACATCGAAATAAAATGGAATAGCCGAGAGGAAAAATCAAACACTTAAGAATATGATGAATACAATGTTGATTTCTTCCAATTTACCTAATTTTATGTGGGGGGAAGCTATTCTTTCAGCTTGTCATGTTCTAAATAGAGTACCTCATAAGAAACTAAATCAAACTCCTTATGAAATTTGAAAACGAAATCTACCTAACTTGCGTTTTTTGAAAGTATGGGGGTGTCTTCCTAAGGTTGCTCTACCTGAACATAAAAGGAAGAAACTTAGACCTAAGACTGTAGATTCAATTTTTGTGAGATATGTCTCTAATAGTGCTGCCTATAAATTTATGGTTAAAGAAGAGGGATGTAACATTTATGGACCAATTATAGAGTCAAGAGATGCAGTGTTCTTTGATGATATATTTCCTATGAAAGATAGTGTGCAAGATCCTAGAGAATTTGTCCCTAGTTCTTCTACTAATGATGACATAGAGGAAGAGGAAAGTGTTAAAGTAAGGAGGAGCAACAGAGCTAGAGTACCCACCAGTTTTAGTTCTGATTTTATTACTTCCTTTATAGTGAGAAAACTTGAGGTGATAGATGATGTTTTGTGGTGACTTATATAATTGAGGAAGCAATGAGATCTGTAGATGCTACATTTTGGAAGGAAACCATAGATAGTGAGTTAGAGTCAATCATGTCTAATAAAACTTAGGTTTTAGTTGATCTATCTCGAGGGTGTAAGCCTTTGGAGTGTAAGTGGATTTTCAAAAAGAAATTGAGTCCTGAAGGAACCGTTGAGAGGTTCAAGGCAAGACTTGTGATTAAAGGCTTTAAGCAAAAGGAAGGATTGGACTTTTTTGACACTTACTCTCCTGTTACTAAAATTGCATCTATAAGGATGTTATTTGCTATTGCCTCAGTATTTAAACTTCATGTGCACCAAATAGATGTTAAAACAGCTTTCTTAAATGGTGATCTAGATGAGGAAATTTATATGGTTCAGCCCGAGGGGTTTAGAGTACCTGGTTAAGAAAAAAAGGTATGTAAGTTGGTTAAGTCTTTGTATGGACTTAAACAAGCTCCCAAACAGTGGCATGAGAAATCTGGTATCAATGGTTAAGTAATCATAATTCTTTATGTGGACTCACCTACATGATTATGGGCGGCTAGCTACTCTCCTATGAGAGTATTTGAGCTACCTCTCTAGAGCGATCATGAAATCAGGGCATTGTGAGGCTGTTAACTCTTTAGCAGGTTCTGTCTCCGAATTTCTTAGGACAACAAGTTCAAGACTTAGTTCACTTGATTGTTCTTTTAATTTTATTTTTTCAGTTTTTTTTCTCAAATTTGGACCAAGTGGGGGATTGTTGAAGTTAGTCCAAACTAACGTTCACATAAACGTTGTCAAAGTTCATGTGAACGTTTACAAACGTTCATATGAACGTTGATGGTGAGGGGGTTTTCTACTATAAAACCCCCTCACTTCCACATTTATAAAGTTTAGTTTTTTTTCCCACAATATATATCCTCTTATTCTTTCAAAGCAATAAAACACATACTTGTCTATTTTACTTAATTCTCGGAGACAGTTCCTACTCCGCCCTTTGGCGTGCATTAAAGCTGGTAGAAAAGGCGTTAACTCTGAAGTCAGATTCCGTTGTCCTGCTGCACAATAGAAGGGAAATTTCTAACTTAAGACAATGATTTTTCACAACGCCTTATTTCAGATAAGTCTTTCCAATTTTATTATTATTGATATTTTCACTAGCAGAATGAAGGCATGCCCTATATGTTATGAACTTGATGTCACATGTCGTGTAGAAAAAATACACTATCATATTAAACATATGAACAGTGAACAAGTAGCTTGTGCACATGCCTCATTAAAGGAAAGCAAAAGCCAGAAGCCTTTGATCTCACGGGTGAGTAACACTGCATCGACGCTAAATCAGTCCAAAAATTAGCAGCATGGACCTCTGAGTAGTCCCAATCAACTTAAATCCTATTAGGATGCAAAACACGGGTGTCCTCCTTCGTAAGCACATGCCTCATTAGAGGAAAGCAAAAGCCAGAAGCCTTTGATCTCACGGGTGAGTAACCTGCATCGACGCTACATCAGTCCAAAAATTAGCAGCATGGACCTCTGAGCAGTCCCAATCAACTTAAATCCTATTAGGATGCACAACACGGGTGTCCTCCTTGCTACAGAGCCCAATATAAACATTGAAATGATTGTATCTAAAGTGGTGATACACGCCCCCTACCCAGAATTGGATAACAAAATCATGATCCCAAGAAGTCTTTTTCTCATCTACCGAGCCTAAGCATATAGATGATTGGTTTAAAAAATAACACTGATCATTTCTTCACATCCTCTCTATGTGTTTTATCTAGGGTAAAATTCCATTTTCTTTTGCTTTACTGTAACAAGGCAAAGATAAAATCCTCCCAGGAAGACAAATTAGTACTTCTATGGCCCTTCAACTCAGGTTCTACTGTCTAATCCGCGAAGAGATTGCTAATTTGTTTAACGTGAAAACAAATGTTAAACATGTGTGAAAGTATTCATTCGTGTACGCAACAAAATAAGAAAAATCTTTTATTTAATTTTTTAAATTCAATATTATTTAATAAGAAGATTAACACATAAAAATGTAATAAATCATGAATTACAATTCTTACCTTATTGTGAAGTTTAATCATTTTCTTATCATGTTTTTCAAATCGTTTATAAAATTGATTTATTTCAACTACCATAGTACATACATATTTGGTATTTGACAGTATTTATAAAACGTGTTGAGAAAACTTTACAAATGTTGTAGACATGGTTATGCATGAAGTGCTAACTCACTTAGAACCTAAGTTTATTTATAATAAAATTACATATCATAATATAAAATACATTATTAGTTTGGAAAGAACATAAAGATGCAATTACATAGGAAGAACATCAAGCACGATCTTATTATTTATCGCACGACATATATGAGCCCATAATATAAAATTCTTCTGCAATTAAACTATATTAATCATGTTTATGTTATTCGACCGAAGGTTGACCTCAAAGGATGAAAGGCCAAAATAATTTAAAACGATATTATTTTAGTTTATAAATTTAAAATTATAAAGACTAAATTAATATTAATTTTATTATTAATCAAATAGATTCAAACTAAATTCAATTTAAACCGATTTATAATTTAAATCGAATTTAAACTAAAACTTAGCTCGATTTTAATTTAGTAACCATAACTTCATAGTTATAAATAAATATGACTATTATAAATAAATAACTATTATTTCAGTAAAATAAAAATTCACTCCTGGCTAATCAATCAGTCTAGTACTTTAGCCAGGAGTGATCGGGGTCGGCACATAGCTTCCAATGGAATTATTAACTAATCAATCAGTCTAGCACTTTAGCCAGGAGTGATCGGGGTCGGCACATAGCTTCCAATGGAATGACCATAGGCACGGTAATTCCTACACCCTCAGTCATGTCAAGCTTCTCGTCAGTGACTCTTTTCCAGTCATAGCACTGAATCATCGACCCCAACGCCAATCCCAAAACACGGTTGGCCAAACTTATTCCAGGACACGATCTTCTGCCCAACCCAAAAGGTATGAGTTTGTGAGCTAATGACCCTCTCTCAGTTTCGAATCTTTCAGGTATGAAAGTGTCAGGATCTTCCCAAAGTGTTGGGTCCCTTTGTAGAGCAAATGCATTAGCTAGTAATATTGTGCCTTTAGGCACGTCATACCCTCCAATGACACAGTCCTCTGATGCCATGTGTGGATCAAGAAGGGGAGCTGCTGGATACATCCGGAGGGTCTCGGTGATGATGTTCTGAAGATATTGAAGTTTGGGAAGATCAGGTTCATCCACTAACCGGTCTTGTCCAACTTCTCTGTCGAGTTCATCTCTGGCCTTCTTCAATTTGTCAGGATTGTTTAGCAGGTTAGCCATTGCCCATTCTAACGTCACAGAAGTTGTGTCAGATCCAGCCAACAAAATAACCTACAAAATAGCCAATCAATAAGAAGGATATATCTTTTAGCACTTTACAAAAATAAATGAATGAATAATGAGTAATGCTACAAACACTCTTTCTTTTAATATCACTTCCACTTACAATCTTAAGAAAACAAACGCAATTACTTATACAGAAAAGGCCCTTACATTTGTCATAATGATTTTGTTACCAACAACTCTTATCAATTTGAAGAGGATTGATAGTGAAACATTTACCATTTATCGTCTATGAAAAGAAAAACTAAATAAATTTCGTCTTAAAATGACATATACTAACCAATATGAAACCTTTGATTACTACATCATTGTAGTAGTCCGGTTGCGATTGCTGAAGACAAAGGAGATTATAAGCTACAGTCTTGAGGCTGTCTGAGCTCATCTTGCTTCTGGTTTCGTCAACCAAGCCTTGCAAGAAAGCGTCGGTTTTCTTAGCAAGTTGTATCACCCTTCTCTTGAAACGACCACCGTCAATCAAATTCCAAAGAGGGAAGAAATCTGCACGATTTGATGTCCCATACAAAGAAGCCAACTCCTTCATCAACCTGGCGCACTGCTTTGCTTCTTCTTCATTTGTCACGTCTTTACCAAAGTACCTTTTACCTGTTACTGTTCGCATCATGATATTGAAGGTAAGATCCTCAAACATTGATTTCATCACCACCTTGGAGAAATCGTGAAGAGACTGAGAGGAACGTGATATGTTGGCTATTAGCCGCTTGACTTCGTCCTTCCTGACGCTTACAAGCATGTTCAGGCGGTGGTTTGCGAACACCTCAGTGGTGGCAATGCGACGTAGGTTGCGCCAATGCTCGCCGTATGGTGCTTGTGTCATGGTGCTTTGGTTGTAGCTTACGTGCTTCGCCATGAGAACTTCTGGTCGGTTGGCGAGAACGATGTCGTTCTTGTTGAAGCATTCTTCGACGGCCGATGATGAAGATACGATGACAACGAGTCTTCTGCCGAATCGTAGAGAAAAGATTGGACCGTACATTTGAGCAAGGCTCTGGAGAGTACGATGCATTGGTGGTTTTTGGAGATGAAGGTGACCGAGAAATGGATACCCAGGCGGGCTTGGTGGTAGGTTTCTCCGGTAGTTTTTTGATCGGTAAAAGTTAAGGGAGACAAAGAGGAAGACAAGAGAGAGGAGGACGTACAAGACTGTGTCCACCATTTTTTCGCTGTGACTCAGCTCGATTTGGGCAGCGAGTTATGTATATAAGACGCGAATTGGCGATGTGTATATAAAGTTATAAACAAGCGTACTTCAGGCTAGTAGTAAATTTTTTGAATTTTCATTTATAATTCTTGTGGTGTAGGTGGGACTGACGTGCAACTTTAAAGTGCATGGATTAGGTTTTATGTTCTTATTTAAAGAAATATCTAATTTTTTATTTAAATTTTTAAGAAATTAAAGTTAAGTAATCATTTATTGTATAAAATTATTCATAAAATTTAGTATATTCGATATTCTTGCTTTAACTTTTGTACTAGATACCTTGCTCTCCTTACCTTCAAAATAGAATATCATCTTAAAAATATAAAAATTTTATACGCAAATAAATCGTCCGTCCACCTAAGTTTATATCATTTATTAATATCATTTATCCCTTTTTTTCCTCAATTATACGATTTCACAATCTCCTTCCTTATTATATTGAATTTAATACAACAACAACAACAATAATCCTTCCTTGAAAGTATCGCTAATAGGCAGGATCTGGAGAGGTCCGGTAATACGCAACGTTACCCTTGATTGGTAGAAAAATTATTTCCAATATACCCACGTGAAGAAAAAAAGAAGAGAAAGGAAAAAGAAAAAAATCTATATACATATTAAAATATAATGATAATAACAATTAAAAATGAAATAAAATAAAAACATAAAAGATAATAACAATAATAAAATAAAATATAAAAGTAGGTATAAATAAAATATAAAAATAAGTAATAAAATAAATAATATAATAAATATAAAACAAGGTAGAGAGAAAAGTAAAAGATAAAACAAATAAATAAATACATAACCAAGAAAGAAGACAAGTTATAAAATAAATCAAATAAGCCATTATAAGAAATATTTAGGCTAAGTAAGGAAAATTTTAAGTTAATTAATTGAGAGAGAAATACTACATATTAAATATTTATGTTAAATACAAAACATAAGATTAAAAAAAAATTATAAGACTTATAAGAACGAGAAAAACCGCTCTATGTGAGATCTTTTATTCGAAATTTAGTATGTCAAAACTTTCTATTGAGGGCTATGTCCTTGTTAAGTTTCAGCAAAGTCATATCATTTTTTAACACCTCCTTCAAGTTCTTCTTAAGCCTTCTTTTTTCCTCTTACTGTTTGTAAATACAATATTCTCGCATCTTCTTACTGAAGCGTCAAAGTGCTTCTTTTAACATATCCGAACTATCTAAGCCTTATCTCTCTTAATTTTTCATTAACATTAGTCATCTTTAATTTGTGTCGTACAATCACATTTATGATCTTATCTTTTCTAATAAGGTTACATATTTAATGGAACATCCTCATCTCTGCCATCATTAACTAGGACTATGCACATGTTTGACAGGCCAACACTCTGTCCTAAAGAGCATGGTCGTCCTAATTGTTAAACGATAGAATTTATTTTTTAGTTTAATAGTATCTTCTTGACACATAAAACTCTTGATATATTTCTCTATTTAAACTACCCTGATCTGATCTGGTAAACTATTTCTTCATCAGTCTCTCTATTGCTTTGGATGATAGATCTTAGATTCTTAAAACACTTTTTTTGTGGTATAACTTTTGAATTATTTTTATATCCTCATCGGAAGTCACCTTATGGCCCGAAAAGTTACAACTTAAGTACTCAACTTTAGTCCTACTTAGTTTAAATCCCTTCAACTTTAACATAACTCTCCAAAATTCTAGCTTAAAATTAATACTTTTTTTTGTTTCATCCACTAAAATAATGTCATCAACAACATATACCAAGACACATTCCTTTGGATATTTTTGATGAGCTTACTCATCACTACTATAAACAAAAAGAGACTCAATGAGTAGTCTTAGTGTAGTTCAATATTTATAAAAAAATATTTTATATCCCCTTTTATCGTCCTTATTGTAGTATTTATACTTTCATACACATCTTTAATAATTCGTATATAAGTTATAGGAACTTTTTTAGCTTCTAAATATTTCCAAATGATTTCTTTAAGTACTCTATTATATGCCTTTTTAAAACCGATAGATTTTTATTTTGATATTCGGAAGTAATATATGCAATTATGGTAGAAAATGAGTGAGCTAGATTTTATAATTTTGGTTCATTTATATAAGGAGACATTATTATCTTTAGATTCTTACGGTGAATTTTAGGCTTCTTTTATCTATCAAATATTTTATTTTTATGTAGTTGCGATATACGTCATGTTTATCCTTTAACAAAATTAATTCAGAAGCAGAATCCTAAGAAAATCTTGGATAAAAGACAATCTCATTAATTATCTTTTGTTGGTAACTCAAAAGATTGTGGAGCTTTCAGCAGTTGGTCCCCTATGCTCCGTTGGTGCGGGGAATCGTGTCCTTAAACCGAGATTTTTAACTTTTTCACAAATTCATCTTTACAATTATTGTAATGATAACATCAAGGAAGAATATTACGACTTGCGACTGAGACCAAACATTGTCCCATCTCCCGTAGACAATTGATTCCCTATCTCTGCAACGTATTGCAGTTACGAGGATTTTCAATTTGATCTCCACATTTATGAAGAGTCATCTCCTCGTTGCCATAACCACAAGGTTACGATCATGAAGCGCTTTCGACTTTTACCCCTTTTTCAGGAACAGATAACTTGTCTTAGTTACTGTTTTGCTACCTGTTCTATTAACATCCGTTCATTTATTAAATGTAACCTGCAGAAAATGAACGATGGATGTTCATAGAATATGATAATAGGGTAATAAAAAACAGAATATCCCTTCCCATGCAGAAATAGCGGTGGGAGGACAAACTTCAGGTTAGTAGTAAAATTTGTACTTAACTAAATCTTCAATTCACCTAAATTTATATTGTTTAAAATTTGACGTTGATACATTTCATTCAACGACTTTACTTAATGTTTTAAAAACTAGACCGAACATTGAATCGGTCAAAGCAAATATTTAAGGTTTAGAGGTTTAACCAGTATTAAATGGCTATAAAATCGGTATTTAATAAATAAGGATAAAAATTATAAGAATAAGTAAAAATATAGTATAAAATAAAATATTTTGATATAAAAATACACATAATGTCTATTTATATGTAATAAACTAACAATAAATTTAAAAATTTAAACTAAGATTAAATCTAACATTAATTTAAAATAATAGTAAAAATGAAAACTATGTTTCCATATTATCATTTACTTAAAAACTCATAAAATTTGAAATATGTTTAAAGAAAGTCAATAAGAATGACTTTAACTTTATTCTAACTTCTTTTTTAATGTCCTTTAAATATACTCTTTATAGTTTAAATATTATTTTTAACATATTCTTAAATTATTTTAAGCAAATTTACTTATATATACTAATTATTAATTTAATTTATTAAACAAATTCTTGATAAAAATAGTAATTAATTTTTAACAATAATAATTTAAATTTTCAATTAAAATGTAAGGAGATAAATAAAGATACTAAAATTTGAAAATATAATTATTAGTGAGATTAAATAAATTTAGTATTTTTAAAGATTAAGATAGTAATATATTTTTAAAATAATATTTTAATTAAAATATAAAGAGATAAATAAATAATGGAAAATTTAAAAATTATAATTTATCAATTAAATTGTGTGAAAGACTAAAAAAAGAAAAGAAACTTTAAAATGTCAAAACATTGACACTGGTGTGCATGGAGAGAGAAGAGGGAAACTTGTTGTTTGAAATGGGTCCTATATTTAAAAATGGTGGGATGCACATATTGTAAAAGTGCTGAGTGAGTTATTGACCAATTTTTAGAGAAATCTAGGCGGTTTTCAGTAAACTGGCCGGTTTATTACTTAACAGGTCAATTTTTACTTAGAAAGATTATAAATATAAACCGGATCGAAAACCAGGCTAGTTCGTATTTATTCAGTCAAATTGGTCGATCCGACTTAGTTTTTTAATCATTGGCTTTACTAGTTAAATACATTTTTACCTAGAGTTTAGTATTGTTAGCCCAAGGTTTATTATTAATGATTTTGATGATAACTATATAATATTTTAAAATTCAAATTTGATTTCTTTGTCTTTATTCAAATAATTTTTAAAAGGATATAAAATCTAGTTATCTATGATAGGATAAATGTTTCCTTTCTTGCAGGATCTTCCTTAATGAACTTACCTTATTTACTAGAAATAATTCTAAAGGATCTTACCAATCACATAATTCGACAATCAGCTCTGAGAAATTGTCAAATTTTTTTCTTAACGTCTAGATACTAAAAGATTCCAGCAAAGATGATATCGAAGACTCTTTAAATTCAAAGTAACTCATAATATAAGTGAAACAACGACTAGTTGAAGAAAATGTCTATTTAAGGAAGAGTCATTGCATTTATGAACAAATCAGATTTTGAAAGACATTAGCAACATTAATATTCTTGAAATTCATATCTTTATCAAACTTTTTGTGTCTTAGAAAGTGAAAATACTCTATTGAGAGAGATTGTTATTCCTTGAAGCTTACATTAAGTAAATCCTATATTCATTTTTGTTGAGAGCTTGTAGAGGCTTGTTAAACACTACAAGAATGTTGAAAAAACCTTGACAAACATATACTTGTGAGCTTGAAGAGGCACGTCAAAATTTATTACTTAGAGTTTTATACTGAAATACCAAGTTGGATACTTGGAGACTGGACGTAGGCTTCGTTATAAGCTGAACTAGTGTAAATCGACTATGTCATTCTTTCTCTCTTCTTAACTTTCAAATTACAGCACTTAGTGTTTATGTTTTAAATTGGCAAGAGGCTCATTCAGTTTTAGAATTAAATAGGCTCCTTTTGTTCTAATATTGTAAGAGGTTCCTTTTGTTTTGAACGTTGACAGACTCCTTTCGTTTTGAACGTTCACACGTTCCTTTCGTTTTGAATGTTAACAGGTTCCTTTCATTTTTAACATTCATAGGCTCCTTTCATTTTGAACTTTAACAGGCTCCTTTTATTTACAGACTCATTTCATTGAAACTTATCAGACTCTTATCATTTACACGAATTAATAGTAACTTGCAAACTTTTTAAGTCACAAATAATTCACCCTCTCTTGTACATGTTTGCTTTATCATTTGGTATTAGAGCCAAGTTTCACACTTATTGTGTTTTACAGCACGTGATAGACCTTGGCTAACAATTTAAGAAGTCTTGAAAGACAATCTGTCTCAAGGCCTCCTTATTTCAATGGAAACAACTATTCCTATTGGAAAGAGAGAATGACAATTTATCTTCAATTTGTAGATATTGAAGGCCTTTCGTTTTGAATGTTAACAGGCTCCTTTCATTTTTAACATTCACAGGCTCCTTTCGTTTTGAACTTTAACGGGCTCCTTTTATTTACAAACTTGTTTCATTGAAATTTGTTAGGCTCTTATCGTTTACGCGAATTAATAGTAACTTGCAAAATTTTTAAGTCACACATAATTCACCCTCTCTTGTATGTGTTTGCTTTATTATTTGGAATCAGAACCAGGTTTCACATTTATTGTGTTTTACAGCACGTGATAGACCATGGCAAATAATTTAAGAAGTCTTTAAAGATAATCTGTCTCAAGGCCTCCGTTTGTTTTGAACGTTAACAGGCTCCTTTTGTTTTGAACATTCACATGTTCCTTTCATTTTGAATGCTAACAGGTTCCTTTCATTTTTAACATTCACAGGCTCCTTTCATTTTGAACTTTAACAGGCTCCTTTTATTTACAGACTCATTTCATTGAAATTTATCAGGCTCTTATTGTTTACACGAATTGATAGTAACTTGCAAAATTTTTAAGTCACACATAATTCACCCTCTCTTGTATGTGTTTGCTTTATCATTTGGTATCAGAGCCAGGTTTCACACTTATTATGTTTTACAGCACGTGATAGACTATGGCAAACAATTTAAGGAGTCTTGAAAGACAATCTGTCTCAAGGCCTCCTTATTTCAAATGAAAAAACTATTCCTATTGGAAAGAGAGAATGACAATTTATCTTCAATCTTTAGATATCGAAAACTAGCAAGCTATCAAAATTGGAGCTACACCTCTTGCCATTGACGACGTAGAAGTATGGACTGATGCTGATAGAAGACATGCTCAGCTGAATGCCAAAGCAAGACATCATTTGATCTGTGTACAATCTCCAAACGAGTATGAAAAGATATCCTACTGTTCTACAGCAAAGGAAATGTGGGTCAAACTTCAAGTTACTTTTGAAGGAACAAATAAGGTAAGGAACCATATGATAAGTCTTTTAGTGCATCAATACGAAACTATTTGTGTTGGGCCCCAAATTTTTTTAATTATTTTAGTAAGCATGAATTGGTTGAATTTGATGATCTTGTGGATAAATCATTTTTAATTGGAGTTTAATTATTAAGTCAAGTTTAGGAGGTTTATTTCATGGATTGATGGAAATTGGAAGTATTAAATGGAAGAATTAAGATTAAGTTAGAGTATAGTATGGTGTAA
>JAOQMS010000178.1:29767596-29780265 GCA_027563885.1 Erythroxylum longipes | reverse complement strand
ATTGATAGTAAATTAAATAATATATGTTTTTGTTTCATGTTTTAATTCTACTTGGTTGTTTCTTTATTACGAACTCTTGTTGTAAATTATAATAATTCGAGAGTTAATGATATTTACTGTTCTTTTTATTGTATGTTTTGATTTAATTATTATTTATTATATGATGAAAATTGAAATTGTAATATTTTAAATACTTTTATTTTTTTAATTTTATATTTGTATGATAATGATTATTTAAAAATTATTGTTATTTCATTTTAATTGTGATTATTATTTATTATTATGATTTTTAGAGTCGGGTTAAAAATATACAGTACAACTATACAAGATGACAATAAATTATTTTACAAATTTTAAAAAAATTTAGGGATTATTTTATAAATTTAAAAAATCATCTAAAATAATACCTAATATTAACCGGTACCGATAAAACACCGTATTAAAATCAAATCCAATACCACATTACTTTAGTCAGTCATTGATGGAGAATTCTCCGCTAGAGACCTCCCCACCATGATTCCTATCTATAGTCGGATTTATTCCTGATGCGGGACTTTTTGAACTTTTGGCAAGGACCTCAAACCTTTTTTCCAATAAAAAAATTGTTTCACCTTACTGGAAATTTTCGTAATTTTCCAATAATAAATATTTTTTTTGGATAAATCAACAAGCGGTACATGAAAATATCGTTGGATTCGTTGCAAGTTGTTGCTTCTACGACAGGAGGGTGCGGACAAATAAATACAGATGCGTCCAATGGCGTATGCTGAAAATTGAATGTTGATGCAGACTAATCAATAGGTGATTAGTGAATTCCATTTGCGAAGGAGCATTGCATCTATAGGTTTCACGAAATAATAGAGTACGCAAGTACCAAAAGGAGTTAAAAACGAACATATCCATGGTGGAGTTGAGATCCTCTGTACCTAAATTTGAGTGTGCCCCTTGCCCTTTCAATGTCAACTGCTCATTTTTTCTCTTTCCTATTAATGAGTGATTGTGATTGATGGGGCACAAGGACACCCAAATTTAGGTACAGGAGATTTCAACCGTAGATACTGTCCCAATAATCACAAAACGACAAAAACGTCTACATAGCCTACAGCTCAACTGATAATTGAAACATCAATAATCACAAAACGACAAAAACATCTACATAGCCTACAGCTCAGCTGATAATTGAAACATCAATAATTACAAAACGACAAAAACATCTACATAGCCTACAGCTCAGCTGGTGATTGAAGCATCCTTGCTTGATCAGCATTCGAAAGTTGGAATGGGATGCTTACAGGTATGTCGTAAGTACAAATGTTAGGAGATATTTTGGAACAATGCAACAAAAGAAAAATATGCCAAATCTTAAGTAGCACTCAGTGGTAAACTTTTAAAGATCCGTAAAGAGGTCAAAAGCTTCTCTTCCAGTTTATAATCTTTGTCTTGTAATGTAATGCAGGACATAATCTTTTTCCATAACAATTATGTTCCCATCTCAGTCTTATAAATTTTGAATTTTATATTAATTTTAAATATAAATGTGAATATTACGCCCTTTTATTCATAAACGTACATGAACATGAAGAATCACATCTTGAACTTGAATTCACATAGCTGAATATAATAACTAAAAAAACTGAAGTAAAGTGATAAAGTTAAACATCCATTTATAGTAAGCATATTCCATATTTTACAAAACGATTAAACAACTGTTATTTTGTATTACTTTATATTTTAATATTATTAGAACAATAATCATTGCACTCTAAATATAATACAAAAGTAGTTTAGTTAAACCTTTTGTAGAATATTAAATTAAAAATTAATTTAATTAATATCTAAAAGCTTTTTTTAAGATCACATAATTAATGAGTTCAAATTATTCAAGTGTGATGTCACAAAGATAAATTAAAATTTAAATATTAGTAATTAATAAAATTTATTATCTTTATATTTTGAAATATTTTTAATATGGTTTTAAAAATATTAAATTATAATATAATATCATGGAGAATGACAAAGGTTTATTTAAACTTCTTTAAAAATATTAATTAGGTGTCAATTACACTAAATCATCAAGAACTACTAAATTAAAAATGAATGAAAGACCAGGCATGCAATTATAGCTTGACCCGTTTTTGGCCATGGGCTGACCGCAGGCCACCGTGACCCCCAGCCCGAGCCCAGCCAGAGCCCAGCCCGACCTATTAACATGCTTATAAAAGACACTAGATAAATTTGCACAAATATCGAAGGTTCCTTGACTAATAAAAGAGATATAGTTGACGATCTGTGGTGCAAAAGCTACATAAACAAAATTTAGGTGGGTTAGATTAAACGTTTATCTAAGGCTTAACCCTTAAAGAATTTTGTGGGAATGATTTTCTACGTTTCTCATTGAAGGAATAAGAAATATATATATGATACAACACCAACAACTTCCTAATTTAGAGGACCTAAATAGTTATAGAAGAAGACAAAGAATCTCCTAAGAATATTACAAATATACATGAGATATGTACTCCTAATTATTTCATAATTATCACAATACTTCCCCTCAAGTTGGAGCATGCAGGTCACGAATGCCCAATTTGCGAAGAAGATATTTGAACTGTTGTTTCCCAAGAGCCTTGGTAAGAATATCAGCAAGTTGCTTCGTGGTCAGCACATGAAAAGGCACAATATTGCCAGCCTGTATCTGATCACGCACATAATAACAATCGAGTTCGATATGTTTAATACAATCATGGAACACGGGATTCATAGCTATGTGAAGAGCCGTCTTACTATCCCAAAATAACCACATGTCGTATGGATGAGGTACATCAAGAGAAGTAATAAGCGACTTAAGCCATGTGAGCTCATAACTAGTAGTGGCCATAGAGTGGTACTCAGCTTTAGCAGAAGAACGAGATACAGTAGGTTGCTTCTTTGTCTTCCATAAGACCAGAGAGACACCTAACACATAATGAAGTAACCAGTAATAGAACATCATATCAACAAACAAGTTGCCCACTCGGAATCGCAATAGGCATTGAGATGTAGATCACTATCACGACATAGCATAAACCATTGACCAGGATGCCCTTTAACGTATCGTAAGACACGAAGAGCATCATTCCAATGAGCATCATTAGGATATTGCATAAATTAAGGGTATGTACCGCATAGCAAAGTTCTAGATAAGTGATTGTCAAATAGATGAGGCGATCAACTAACCGTTGAAAACGATCAGTTTCAGCAGATTTAGGCCCATGAGCAAGCGTAAGCTGATGGTTTTGCTCAATAAGGAAGTCATGCAGTTTGGCACCAAGTAAACCGTCTTTGGAAATAATATCCAACACATCTTTGCGCTGAGAAATAAAGTGACCTTTAGGACCAAGTGCAATCTTAAGACCAAGAAAATACTTCAAGGCTCTTAAGTTTTTCATATGAAAATAGGCACTCAAATATGTTTTAAAATTAGAAATTGCATCAGAATTATTGCCTGCAATAATAAGGTCGTCAACGTAAACCAAAACATGAACCTCAATACCATTACGCTCAAAAGAAAAGAGGGAATAATCTACATATGACTGGGTGAAGACAAAAGATTCAAGAGCAGTGGCACGTTTAGTAAACCAATTTCACGGTGTTTAACGAAGGCCATAAAGAGACTTCCGAAGATGACATACTTTCCTAGGAGAAGAATCCAAGAAACCAAGAGGAAGCATCATGTATGCTTCCTCATCCAGATCACCATGAAGAAAAGCATTATGAAAATTCATTTGGTGTAGTTCCCAGTCACGAATAGCTGCAATAGCTAAGAAAACACGAACAAAAACCATTTTTGCAACAGGAGAAAACGTTTCATTATGGCCAATACTTGCCATTTGATTGTTGTTAAGAATAACGAGACGGGCCTTATGACGCTCAATGGTGTCATCGGAGTTGTACTTGATCTTATACACCCACTTACTCCTAATGGCCTTCATACTAGGTGGTAAATCCTTAATTACCCAAGTCCCATTATTCTTAAGAGCTTTTACCTCTGTGCATTGCCGCATGCCAATTAGCATCACCAACAACCTTTGAAAATGTTGTAGGCTCATGTCCTGCAGTGATGGCTACCAAGAAACAAGCATAGGGAGCAAAAAAGTTATTGCAATTCACATAATTAACAAGAGGATACGGTGTACCTAAGAATGATGAAGGCGCAGGTGGTGTCAAAAAGGAGACAGGGTCTAAGCATCGGGCTGTGTGACAAATATAATAAATGAACAAAAGGCTGCCTGTCTCGAGAACTACGACATAGGAGTTTCATCTGAAGATTGTTGAGTTTCAGTAATAAGGGATATAGAGGGGTAACAACACTCCCCCTTTTTGTCAATATTTGGCAAAACGGTTGGGGCTATGGGGGATGCGCTCCCCCTTACTTCTGTATCCAATGGGGGAATAGGCAAAGTAGGAGGTGGGTTAGTGGTAGGTGAGGGAGTCGATGCCATAAAGTCATCATAAAAAATCACTGGGTATGGCGATAAAGAAGTAGGGGCAGGTGAGCATTGATGCAGTTAAGGATCAGTAAATGGAAATTTATTTTCATAAAATACCACGTCTAGCGAAACATAGAAATCTCCAACTTCAAGATCATAAAAATGCCATCCTTTTTCTCCATGAGGGTACCCAAAAATATATGTACTTATGGCTGCGAGAATTAAACTTATTTCGGTCTCAATGAATTTTAGATGCAAAGCAAAGACACCCAAAAATACAAAAATGATTATATGAGGGTAGACACCCAAAAATAAGTTCATAGGGAGTTTACCTTTGTGAAGGGATGTTAGGGTTTGATTTATGAGATAGCCTGTAGTAAGAATACACCCCCCCAAAATCAAGTGCCAAATTTGCTTGAAAATGGAGGGCTCAAGCAACGTTAACTATATGATGATGCTTGCGCTCGACCCTAGCATTTTGTTGAGGGGTACCAACATACGAGGTATCAAACAAAATCCCTTGTTCTGCAAAATAATTCTCCAAAAAAGTAAATTTAGTCTCATTGTCACTACGAATTCGTTTAACCTTCTTATTGAATTGCGTTTAAGCCATAACACAAAAAATTTTAAGGATTTTTTCCAACCTCAATTTTGTCAACCATCAAGTAAACCTAAACACCCTGTGAATGATCATCCACAATTGTCAAAAAATAAGAGGCACCACATGAAAATGGAATAATATAGGGCCCCCAAACATCACAATGAATCAACTAAAAAATTGTAGTAGTATGATTAGAACTCATGGAAAAGAATCATGAGTTTGTTTTGATTTAAAACAAATATCACATGGTTCGTCTTTATCCTTACAATCAAAACTCCTAAAACTAGGAAGAGAAGAAACCAACTGATGAGAAGGGTGCCCAAGACAAAGATGCCACATTTGATAAGTATTTGTAGTAATCGCAGAATAATGACTAGCATGTGACACCACCAACTGAAGCCAATAGACCTCATTCCCCTCTTCATCTGCACTAATCACCATCCTCGAATTACAGTCCTATATCACACAAATTTTTTTAGTTAATGTGATTATGCAATCACGAGCATTAATCAACTGAGTAAACGAGATCAAGTTACAATTTGAACGCAGAACATATAACACATTCTGAACTTGGAGAGTATCAATGAATACCACCATCTCTTCTTAAACAACATTAATATTTGTACCATCGGGTAATGTAATAGGAGACAGAACTATATCGTGAAGAACAATGAGCTAACCTTTATCACCAGTCATGTGATGCAAAGCATCAGTGTCTAATATCCAAGAAGAAGAACGCTTATGAGTAAGTTTTTCAGTCGAGGAGGCCTTATTATTATTATTATTAGTAAGTGACTTAAAGATAGTAAGCACTATATCCATTGATCATCATTAAAGGCAGAACCAAGCTCACTCCGATCCTAAGAAAAAAGTTGAACGATTGCCCCATTCTAAGCTAATAAGGACTGTGATGAACTCTGAATATAATTGCCAACACTGACACTCGCCCCTTGACCACAGATGCAGTAGTTCTATGATCTTTACCACGCCCAAATGACCGCTATTCCCTCGTAGCCCAGTCCACCATTCTGGATATCCAATAAGTTTAAAGCATGAAATTACCTCGTAGCTTGGTCAGTTGCAGTTCGAGCAAAATCCTTTAACATTTCCACTGCTAGATGCTTGAAACAAAGATGAGGCTGCTTGAACAGTAAAACTAACAGCCTCGCTTCGCCCTTCCTTCCTTTTAGTCATATTTTTATGTCTCTATTCTTAAACCATATGAGCATAAGAACGATTCAAAGGTATAAGCAGATCTTAAGCAATAAGTTGGAAAGAATATCTCCATATAAATTATCATCCAAGCCCATCAAAAATTGATGAAATTGTCTTTCTTCACGTTCTTTACTGAGTTCGGTAGCTTAGTTGCACGTACACTCACCACAAGTACAAACTTTGATTGAAACGTACGAAGAGAGTTTGTCCAATATTTCTTGATTTTCCTATAATACGTAGCAATGCTCTAACCATTTTGTTTACAACAAGCCAAATTAGAAGTTAATTGTTGTATACAGAGGCCATTGCCAATCAAAAAATGTTGGAATAAATAATCCCAAATGTCCTACATTGTGTCATAATAAGTAATAGAGGAACGTAGAGTAGGCTTAATAGAATTAAATTACCATACTAAAAGCATGGAGTTGACACTCCACCAGTCTTCAATCTTTAGAGTTTTGTTGTAAAGCTTGGTAATGACTCCGTCCAAAAAGCCTAAATTTCACTTTGCTTAAAGAACGTTGCGCACACTCTTTTCCCATTCCTGATAATTATTACCCTTCAAAATCACCTGACAAATATTGCTTCTAGGATGGTCAGAAGGTTGAAGGTAATATGGAGAAGTAGGTTCAAGTGACGTTGGCTTCTTCCCTTTATCGTCTCCATCACCCATGGTGTCTGTATTGCACCTGGTTCAATAATTAACTAGGGTTTTCTTTTCCCTGCTCTAATACCATAAAGAATTTTATGGAAATGATTTTTTTTTGTTTCTCACTGAAGGAATCAGAAATATATACACGATACAATGCCAACAACTTCCTAATTTAGAAGACCTAAATAGTTACAGAAGATAACAAAGAATCTCCTAAGAATATTACAGATATACATGACATGTGTACACCTAATTATTCCGTAATTATCACAATAACCCTTGAAGGAAAAATTGTAAATTATTTAGGGATTGAGATTCATGATTTACGCATGAATCAAAGTTAGTTAAAATCTTCCTCTACCAACCAAAAAGTAACTTATCTTGACTAAAGTTTTAAAAAAAATTGACAAGCATAGAGTTTAGGATGTGTAATATCTTCTATCCAATAGGAATGTTTAGATCTTTCTTTTTATGTCCAATATTGTAATCCTCTCTAATTATTAGTACTATTTGCCCTTAGAGTTAAACTTGTTCTCTTAGAATGCCTTTTATGGTTTAATTCAATTCTTCTTTTCTAAAAAAATTCATTAGATTGAAAGATTTTGAGTTTAAATTTTGATAATGACATTTTATCTTCACTCCATTATCCTATTCAATGACTTCGTTAAAAAAAGTTGATCTTAAAAGGAGACCGTCACTTAATACGGTTAATGTAGTGTGTTATAAGGGCTTGTGACGTGGAACCCCTACAATCGACTCGATTAGGAACCCCTTGATCGATCAAATCAAAATCCCAATCCAAGAAATCAAAGTTGTCAAAAGATCCTTCGATGCCTTGACCCAAGATTAACAATGCAATCAGAAACCAAAACACTCAAAGATATCAAAAGAACGCCACAAGCAATTCCCACTAATCACTTGATAAGTTTATAAAATCAGTTTGTACAGAACTTCAGGATTGAATCCCTCACAAAGTGACCTAAAATTATTCTCAATCTTATCTGAATAGGAAGTGCAGAAAACCACCTTTTTAAGTCTCAAAAAGTGGGCCTAAAAACAAAAAACCTAACCAGAAAAATTGAAAAGTCCATTAGGAAGTCGTAATAATTGTCTAGCAAAACATCCTTTAGTAAATCGAGCATATCTTGGACTATGAACCTCCAATTAAGGCAAATCTTATACTATTGGAAAGCTAAGACAAAGATCTACAACTTTCATGTTGGTCAGTTGGGCTGTTTATGCCTGAATCAAGTGATTAGTCGGAATTTCTTGTAGCATTCTTTTGATATCTTTGCGCGGTTTGGTTTTGATTGCATTGTTAATCTTGGGTCAAGGCGTCGAAGGATCTTCCGACAACTTTGATTTCTTGGGTTGGGGTTTTGATCCGATCAATCAAGAGGTTCCTAATTAAGTCGATTCTAGGGTTTCCACGTCATTTAGTATAAGAGCTTTAGCTTGATTTCAGGTTCCTATCCATTGTTCTTATCGTCTTCACTAGTTTTTCTTATTTCTTTTCTGGTTTAAATTTCTATTTATTTTGTCCTTGTTTCCCTTCTACTGTTTATCTCGCTCTGTGTTTTATCGTTATCGTTCCATTGCCATTTGTTAACATGATCTTTGTTGTTCTTGTTTCGTAATTTTATTTCAATTCATACTTCATGTTATGTTTGTAGTTAGTTTTTGTTAAGATTGTTCTTGTGAAAAAAAACCAAAAAAAATCTGACAAAAAAAGAGAAGTCTGAAAAAAATTCAGAAAAAAGTCCAGAAAAAACAAAAAAATAAAAAAGCTTTGTTGATTCATTGATCGTAATTTGCTAAGAATTGTGGATAATTCATCTTTAAGTGTTGCCATGATTGTAAGTTGTTAACGAAAGCAGTTTGTTGTAATTTGTGAAGTTTAGTGATTGATAAAAAAATTGTGTGGATTGCTAGAAGTTATATTACGTTATTGCTCGAATTAAAATCAAAATTTTGCTGCGATTGTAAGTTGGTAACGAAAGAAGTTTGTTGGAATTTGTGAAGTTTGGTGATTAATAGAAAATTTGTGTAGATTGCTAGAAGTTATATTACGTTATTGCTCAAATTGAAATCGAAATTTTTGAAACTTGAACAACGAAACTTTGAAAAGCTAATTCCTATTACAAAGTTTCTCTTTCAATCCTTTGAATTTCTTTGGTTCTTGACTTGTACGTGCTACTTTTCATTGCTCTTTTATTGCTTCCTTTTGATTTCTTCAATTTTTCCTTTATAAGAGTGTCACTTTCAATCTGATTGTCTTTGATTTGTTTGGAATTTGGGTTCGCAAAGAATTTTGGGAAAGAATCAAGAGTAGTAAAAGGCAAGAGTGATTTACATCAAAAGAAAAAGCCAAAAAAAAGAGAGCAAAATACGAGTGAATCATCATCTATTTGAGTGAAACACGTAAGGGAGTGAGTGAGGTTTCTTTTTAACTAACATTATTACACTTGTTTTTCTTATTACTTTGTAATGCCTAAGGCAGGAGATGAAAGGGATTCAGAAGATCTAGCCACAACTTTAAAGGCCTTATAAGAATAAATGACCCAAACGAATCTTGCATTTGAAAGCTATGGAGAGAGGTTAAAACACTTGGAGGCTCCAAAACAAGGTTAACCACCACAACCACCGACCAACCAACCTGAATTTGAGGATGTTGAAACTAAAAAAAACATGGAAGAGTGGGATAGATATCAAACTAGGGAGTATGCGATAAGAGGTCGAAGAAGAGATGACATGCTTAGAAGCGAACTGAGAGCTAGGGAAGAAGTTGATAGAAACTTGAGCAGTATAAAAATAAAGATTCCTTCTTTTCAAGGTAAAAGTAATCCAAACCTATATTTAGACTAGGAAAGAAAGGTGGAGCTTGTGTTTGGATGTCATCACTATTTAGAAGAAAAGAAGGTTAAATTAGCAGCTATAGAATTTATAGACTATGTCATAGTTTGGTGGGATCAGGTTCAAATTAATAGAAGAAGAAATGGGGAGAGACCTATCTGAACTTAGGTTGAAATGAAGGTTGTCATGAGAGCAAGATTTATTCCTAGTCATTATTACAAGGAACTGCATCAAAGGCTCCAAAACTTAAAACATGGGTTTAAGAGTGTTGAAGAGTACCATAAAGAGATGGAAATGGCTATGATCAGGGCAGATGTTGTAGAAGACCGAGAGGCTACTATAGCTAGATTCTTGTGTGGGCTGAATAGAGAAATTGTCGACACAGTTGAGCTATAACATTATGTGGAGATTGAAGATATGGTTAGTGTTGCCATGAAAGTGGAGAAACAACTTAGTTACAAAAAAATTAGCTAGACAATCTCAATTTAGTAATAGTGGTGGATCACTTTGGAAGTCAGGCTACGAGAGAAGTAGTGAAGAGAGGAATTCGTCCAAATTCAAAGATGATAGATTTATGCCAAAATCTAAGGAAAACAAGTACTCTCCTAAAGAAAAGTTTGAAATTTTTGAGAAGAACAAAGATACCACTCCAATGACCAGCAGTAACAAAACTAAGTGTTTCAGATGTCAAGGGTATGGCCACATAGCTTCTCAATATCCTAACAAGAGAGCTATGATCATAAAAGATGACTGGGTTATTGAAACAGATGGAGAGGAGACAGATTTAGAAATGCCACCGTTGGAAGATGCAAGTGATGTAGAATATCTAGAGCATAGAGATTTACTAGTTGCAAGGAGAGCCTTAAATTTACAGGCTAAGTATGATGCTCCAGAAGAACAGTGGGAAAATATTTTTCACACTAGATGCAATGTAGGTGGGAAGTTATGCAGTCTAGTTATTGATGGAGGTAGTTGTATTAATGCTGCTAGAACTTACTTGGTGGAAAAAATTGGATCGTTATTATTAAAACACCAGAAGCCGTACAGGCTACAGTGGCTGAATGATTGTGGTGAGGTCAAAGTGACTAAGCAGGTGGTTGTGCCATTTACTATTGGCAAGTATTCTGATGAGGTTTTATATGATGTGATTCTGATATAAATAGGCCACATACTTTTGGGTCGGCCTTGAGAGTATGACCGTAAGATCTCACGTAATGGTTATCTAAATACTTATTCTTTTTTCTAAAGATGGAAAACTTGTCACCCTCAATCCATTGTCTCCTAAAGAAGTATACGAAGATCAGTTGAAGCTTAGACAACGAGAGAAGTTAGAAAAAGAAAAAAAGAGTTTAGCTGAGCAAACACAATAGGGAAAAGGGAAAAATGAGTGAGAGTGAGAATTTAAAAATTAAAAAGAGTGACAAGGGAAAGGGAAACACTGAGTGTAAGAGAGATAAGAAAGTGAGCTTGTATGCGAGAGGGAGAGATTTTAGAGATGCTTATCATGGGAAAAAATCACTTGTAATGTTGATGTACAAGGAAACTTGTTTTAGTGCTACTGACCTTGATGATTCTGTGCCCTCTATTGCGAAATCTCTTTTGTAGGAATATAGTGATATTTTTCCAGAGGAACTTCCAAAAGGTCTGCCGTCCATCAGAGGGATTGAGCATCAGATTGACTTGGTGCCTGGAGTTTCATTGCCTAATAGGCCAACATATTGCAGTAACCCTGAAGAGACTAAGGAATTACAAGAGCTTATAGATAAAGGCCATGTCAGGGAGAGTATGAGTCCATGTGCTATTCCTGTGATACTAGTACCAAAGAAAGATGGAAGTTGGAGGATGTCCGTGGACTGCAGAGCAATTAACAAAATTACGGTAAAGTATCGAGATCCCATTCTTAGGTTGGATGACATATTAGATCAATTAAATGGTGCTATGATTTTTACTAAAATTGATTTGATTGGGGGATACCACCAAATTCGTATATTCCAGGGTGGTGAATGGAAAACTGCATTTAAAACTCAACATGGACTGTATGAGTGGATGGCGATGCCATTTGGTTTGACAAATGCACCTAGCACTTTTATAAGATTGATGAACCATGTACTTCATGTATTCATTAATAAGTTTGTTGTTGTGTACTTTAATGACTTCTTGATATACATTAGGAGCTTAGAAGAAAACATGCATAATTTAAAATGTGTACTTGATTTCTTGTGTGAACAAAAGTTGTATGCTAATGTTAAAAAGTGCAGTTTTTGTATGGATAAGGTTAATTTTCTTCATTTTATTGTTAATGCTAAGGGCATTGAGGTTGATGAGAATAAAGTGAAAGCCATTAAAGAGTGGTCAACACCTAAATCTGTTTCAGAAGTACGGAGATTTCATGGTTTAGCCAGTTTTTATAGGCGGTTTGTTCCACACTTTAGTACTGTAGCTGCACCACTTACGGAGGTCATTAAGAAAAATGTTGCATTTATGTGGGGTCCTGAATAGGAAAAGGAATTCATGCTACTGAAAGATAAATTGTGTTCCAATTCTTTGCTTGATTTGCCTAATTTTGATAAAATCTTAAAAAGTGGGCCTAAAAATGAAAAGCCTAACTAGAAAAATTGAAAAGTCCATTAGGAAGTCGTAACAATTATCGGGCAGAAGAACATTTAGTAAATCAAGCATATTTTGGGTGATGAACCTTCGATTAAGGTGAATCTTATACCGTTGGAAAGCTAAGACAAATATCTACAACTTTCATATTGGTCAGTTGGGCTGGTTTGCCTGAATCATTGACAGAATGTCGTCCCAAGTCAGAACACGTGAATAGCATTATTGCCTTGATGTTATTGATTGTAACTTGATCTCCAAAGGCCTTTTCTTCA